>SJYA01002533.1:124478-371309 GCA_006410615.1 Neotragus moschatus
TGCCCTAGGTCAGTAAATCAATTTAAGATTATTTTTTGTTAATTTCTGGAAAAACATAGCCTACAAAAATTGACACAAGAAGAAATTAAAATCTTAAAAAATTCTTTACTCATGGTAACAAATAAAAAATCCTGAAGCCCCTACACTTATCCCCTCCAAATCTCTTCAATCAAATAATATTTCTAGATAGACCACTGCATAGTGGATTTTTACTGTGCCAATTCAACTGGACTGACATTGTCTTCTTCCAAAATTCTTTCCTACGTAATTATAGCTTAGCTAAATAAAGTAGTTGGCAAGAAATTTGGAATACAGAACTATGTAGCAGACTATTATTTTTGCACTAAGAGGATTTTTTTTTGTTGTTGTTTCTTCATTCTTATGGACTCAAAATTGGACTGTAAAACTTGGAGCAAAAAAAAAAAAATGACGAGTTCACAGTACTAATTTTTCTGCCACATCTCCTATAAGGGAACTGAAAACTTCGATGACTACCATATAAAAAAGCATCATCTTATATAGCTGTAGTGCTTGTATTTATGAAAATCATACCTAAATTATAAAGTTCCAGGTGGCTGAATCACAATGTAAATTGAATTCCCAAGTTTGCAAAAATTGTTATGATCTATCTGGGAAGGTTAGCTTTCTCTTGATTAAAGAAAACTATAATTTCCTCCCCACAGAGACAGTTTCCTTGCAAGAAGAAACTGCTAATTCTCTCCATATCCTATCTCCAACCATTGTTAATACTCATAGATCCATAACCAGACTTAAGTTTCAACAAGGCCTAGATAGCAATGCACAAAGTGTAACATAAAAAATATATATTATAAATATCAGAATTTTTTAAAATGTGATTTTAACATTTTATATTTAAAAATCTAAGTAAACAAGTGAGAAACAATCCTGAAGTTTTTCAATTAAGGTAGAAGAAATACAAACTTGGCTCAGACTAAATAGATTAATAAGGTCTCATTTAGCAAAGATTCTGGATTCTATATTTTAAATCAAGAAAATAGAAATAACTTTAGCATTTTGTTTTGCAGCTGACTAAAATCTGGGACCAAAAAGTGCTTACATTTAATTTAACAAAATGTTAAAACCTCTCGATCATATTATTGAGGTATATAACCTTTTAGTGAGATCAAAATGGTAGAATGGATTTATTATGTCATGATTATTTATCTTCAAAACTACCCCTCAGGTAGACCAGAATACACTTCTTTCATTAAGTCTAGAAGAAATGTATTCATGGGGAGTCCTCAATATTCTTAATGAATTCCTTTGTGATTACTTTCTATAGGCCAGAAATATAAGCAGGAACTACAGTAATGGAACTGGGCTTCCAGAATTCAATGGGGATAATGGCATTCCAAACAGAGGCATTTAATCCTTGGAGAAAAAAGAATAATAGTAGCTCTAATGAAGGGCAGGGCTGAAGCAGGCATCATAACAGTCTATGTTGCAAAGATTTTGGTGTTGAATAGTTTATTATCACGTACCTAGAACAAAAATAGATGAGTAGTCTATTAATTTTGTAAAAGTAAAAATTTGCAAGTGTGTTAAATGTAATGTGTTAAAGCACAATACAGCTACATATGAGACTCAACAAAATTACAGTAACCAGAATTATTTTAATGAAAAGAAAACTGAGTCTTCTTGAGGAAAGACCTAGCTATATGGCCAAACATGGATATTGTTAATATTTCTCCTAGCTTTCTCCTAAAGATCTGCAAACATTTACTGTAGTTACTCTGATCTGAACCCATCAGATGGTTCAAAGATATCTGACACTGACTCTGAACTCTCACTGACTCCTAGTGATTAAAATACCACTGTGATGTGCGAGTCAGAATAGAGGCTTATGAAGGTCAAATAATCAGGAGAGTATGGCCATCTCATAGTAGACACAATAGGCACCTAAAACACATTCTATGGCCAGTTTCTGGATTCAAAAATACATAATTGGCTAATGTTATCAGTAACTGACCTCGTTCTTTCAACCATGGAAAGGGCATTGTTATGAAAGGGAAAGCCAAATAGAAACTCCTTATATAAGAAATATAAGACCAGAAACAACACTATATCCCATGAGGGATTTCAGAGATTAATACCACTCTCAAGCTCCTAAAATGCTGAAGTCATCAATTCCTACCACAGCTCATTCCATTTAACCATTTTTCTTGTACAGAGGACATATGTAAATTACTATTATGAAATGAGATTATTGAAAATATAATCATGCAGTGATTCCAACTGTATTTGCTAATCTAGACGGACAGAGAAGCCTAGTGTTCTGTAGTCCATGGGATCGCAAAGAGCTGGACATGACTGAATGACTGAACTGAACTGAATCTAAATGCAGTTTCATTCTTGGAGCAAACTATTATATCCCCTGTCAACTGATAGTCAATGATAGATGTGGAAAGTGGTTTTGTTTTTTTTTTGTTTGTTTGTTTGTTTTTTTCCCTCTAAAGTTTTGAGCAAAGAACAGAATAAGTAGTTTACTTTCAGCAGGCAGAGTCAGATATACAACTGCACTGTTCTAGATCTGGGTTATACCGACTAGTAAGCTTTCTGTCATAGACTAGTCTGTAAAGACTTGAAACATCTCTTAATTCAAAAGGATGCCATGTTTATCCATTATACTTATGATACAATAATTTGGTGAACAGGAAGTGACAGCTCCTCTCAAGGCTTTGGCAAGACATGTATGCTAGAGTTTGGGAAATGCATCCCACAAAATTCAGGGACCTTGCCACCTGGGTTACATTTCTGAGGGGCCCACCTCATAGGTATGTTGAAATCTCCTTTCCGAGATGAAAGATAAGCTGCTGTATCTTGTTCCTCTATTATTAAGAAAAGTTTTAGCAGTCTATGGGTCTCTTTAGATTTGCGATGCCAAATATATCTCACTTTGCTGTATTACTCTCGCCCATTTACTGAGTATCCTGAAAAGCTGCCAGTTTTGAGTGAGGCTAAGAATAAGTTTCTGCAAAAAGTCCATCTGCCAACAAAGCTGTTCTGCTGCTTGGACCATATGACCCAACAGATCTAATTCTGCTTAAGTGTCTATGGCAGAAAATTGTCTATGACAGATGTTGTATGGAACATTTTGCAGGCTGGTATAAATGATTCATAGAATGGAGCTTTGGAATTTGGGAACAAAGCTATAACAGTTCCTACATATAATTTTCATCATGAGAAATCACTTGTTTTTGATACCTTACCTGAGTAGAGATGAAACGTTTTAACACAGTGTAGCCAGTTTCCTTGTAGCCTGAGATACTTGTCATGAACTGGCTTTATCTCAAGGAAACCAATTGCTGCTAATAAAATACATGAATATCAAAATTCAAATTTAAAAAATTCTACACTGAATGAAGTCTGAATAGGACAAATGATATTTTTTTAAATTATCTGGTTAAAGGAAATGATTTTTATGTTAAAATTCGTAGAAGTCTTAAGCCACTTAACAGAATTAATCATTGGAGCAAAAATGTTTTGGGAAGCAAGACAAGCACCTCAAAGATGAGAAAAAGACTAAAGAGTTGGGATCCACAGTAATCAAGGCCCGCTCTGCCTCTCAGGCACTCTGCTCCTGAGCTGTGTTCCTCTGCAATAAAGCCTGCTTCCTGACAGTACTAGCCTTTGTGGTTGGGGACAGGGGAAGTTTGTTTTAAGTAAATCAAGAAATGAAAGATGTTTGGAAGAAATAATACATATTAAATTTATTTTCATCTAAAAGATTCCCCCCCCCCCTCTGGTCTGTGAAAAGCATGAATTTACCAGCTGCTGTTCCATTGCCCTGCACTCAAGAATTTTGAGGTATTCCCAGTGGAAGTTATCTCCATCTCCAAGGAAGGATGAGTGAAAGGGAAGCAGCAGTTCACTCATCTAATATCCAGTCCATCTCCAAAAATGTGTGTCATTTGCCTGTTAAGTGTTTGCTTAAGATCAAATAAAAGTCTACATAGTCAAAGTTTTCCAGTAGTCATGAATAGATCTGAGAGTTGAACCATAATGAAGGCTGATTGCTGAATAATTGATGCTTTCCAAATGTGGTGCTGGAGAAGACTCTTGAGAGTCCCTTGGACTGCAGGGAGATCAAATCAGTCAATCCAAAAGGAAAGCAACCCTGAAATTCATTGAAAGGATTGATTCTGAAGATGAAGCTCCAATATTTTGGCTACTGGGGCAAAGAGGCAACTCATTAGAAAAGACCATGATGCTGGGAAAGAGTGAGGACAAGAGGAGAAGTGGTGACAGGATGAGATAATTGGAATTTCATCACTAACACAATGGACATGAGTTTGAGTAAGCTCTGGGAGATAGTGAAGGACAGGAAAACTTGGCATGCTGCAATTTTTGGGGTTGTAAGGAATAGGACATGACTTAGTGACTGAACAAAACCAATGAGAAGCCTAGAATGTGGAATAACTTGAAATTTTAAAAAAATGTGAATGCAAAAGGCTGTTATGGATTACAAGGAGATAATTAGGTTCTACAGATTAACTGAGTAGGATAAGGACAATAGAGATTCCACAGTTAAGTCATTTGCTGTTTTGCGTTTGATTAAGAGTTCCCTCCTGTGTGGTCAAGCCACTAGGGCAGCTCTTCTGTTGCTCTTTGGACATTTCCAGCTAGACAAGTACTTGCTTCACCTACACTCCACTCAGAGGACTGTGATCTCCCTATATACTGGACTCAGGTTCCAGCTAGATCAGTTCATTTCAGTTGCTCAATTGTGTCTGACAATGTGTGATCCCCTGGACTGCAGCACATTAGGTTTCCCTGTCCATCACCAACTCCAGGAGTTTACTCAAACTCATGTCCATCGAGTCAGTGATGCCCTCCAACCATCTCATCTTCTGTTGGCCCCTTCTCCTCTCATCTTCAGTCTTTTCCAGCATCAGGGCCTTTTCCAATTAGTCAGTTGTTCACATCACGTAGCCAAAGTATTGGAGCTTCAGCTTCAGCATCAGTCCTTCCAATGAATATTCAGGACTGATTTGTTTTAAGATGGACTGCTTTGATCTCTTGCAGTCCAAGAGACTCTCAAGGGTCTTCTCCAACAACACAGTTCAAAAGCATAAATTCTCCAGCATTCAACTTTCTTTATGGCCCAAATCTCACATCTATACATGACTACTGGAAAAACCATAGCTTTGACTAGATGGACCTTTGTTGGCAAATAATGTCTCTGCTTTTTAATATGCTGTCTAGATTGATACTAGCTTTTCTTCCAAGTAGTAAACATCTTTTAATTCCATGGTTGCACTCATCAGATGCTGTGATTTTGAAACCCAAAAAAATAAAGTCTGTCACTGTTTCAGTTGTTTCCCCATCTATTTGGCAGAACCTGCCTTGATTACTGTGGCTCCCAATTCTTTAGTCTTTGTTTCTCCTCTTTGGGGTGCTTGTCTTGCTACACAAAACATCTTTGCTCCAATGATACATTTTGTTATGTGGCTTAAGACTTCTATGAATTTTAACATAAAAATCATTTTCATTTAACCAGCTAATTTAAAAATATCATTTGTCTAATTCACCCTCCATTCAGCATAGAATGCCTTCCTCAGTGATCAGTGGAAAGAAATAGAGGAAAACAATAGAATGGGAAAGACTAGCGATTTCTTCAAGAAAATTAGAGATACCAAAAATTTAATGCAAAGATGGGCACAATAAAAGACAGAAATAGGGATGGGCCTAACAGAAGCAGGAGATATTAAGGGGTGGCAAGAATACACAGAAAAACTGTACTAAAAAGATCTTATGACCCAGATAACCACGATGGTGTGATCACTCACCTAAAGCCAGACACCCTGGAATGCAAAGTCAAGTAAGCCTTAGGAAGCATCACTACGAACAAAGCTAGTGGAGGTTATGGAATTCCAGTTAAGCCATTTCAAATAAGACAATGCTGTGAAAATGCTGCAGTCAATATGCCAGCAAATTTGGACAGCTCAGTAGTGGCCATAGGACTGGAAAAGGTCAGTTTTCATTTCAATCCCAAAGAAATGCAATGCCAAATAATGTTCAAATTACTGCACAATTGTACCCATGTCACTAGTAAAGTAATGCTCAAAATTCTCCAAGCCAGGCTTCAACAGTATGTTATTCATGAACTTCTTGATGTTCAAGCTGGATTTAGAAGAGGCAGAGGAAATAGAAGTCTAATTACCAACATCTGCTGGATCATTGAAAAAGCAAGAGAGTTCCAGAAAAATATCTACTTCTGCTTTATTGACTATGCCAAAGCTTTAGACTGTGTGGGTCACAACAAACTGCGGAAAATTCTTCATTTGGTGGGAATACCAGACCACCTGACCTACCTTCTTAGAAATTTGTATGCAGGCAAAAAACAACAGTTAGAACTGGACATGGAACAGACTGGTTCCAAATCAGGAAAGGAGTACATCAAGGCTGTATATTGTCAACCTGCTTATTTAACTTATATGCAGAGTACATCATGAGAAACACTGACCTGGATGAAGCACAAGCTGGAATCAAGTTACTGGAAGAAATATCAATAACCTCAAATATGCAGATGACATCATCCTTATGGCAGAAAGCGAAGAAGAACTAAAGAGCCTCTTGATGAAAGTGAAAAAGGAGAGTGAAAAAGCTGGCTTAAAACTCAACATTCAGAAAACTAAGATCATGGCATCCAGTCTCATCATTTCATGGCAAATACATGGGGAAACAATGGCTCCAGCTAGAGATTGTTCTTATCAAAGGAAAAGGGAGGATGCGTGCCCTAACTTTAGATTCACTGATAATCAATGAGCCAAACTGAAGTAAATTCTCCCTGTAACTTGTAATCTCTCCTTCCCACCCACCCAGGAGCAATGACTGTACCATGTCCTGCTGGCTGTCTACTGCACATGGTGGGGTGTTGCTCCAGGACTTTGCTTCAGATCTCCATCACTTACTTTGGACTTTTTTTTTAAATCTTGTAGTTGAACAAGTATAGGCTTTGCAGGCCTGCATACTGCAGCCCAATATATCTTATGCCCCAACCTTATTTCTTTAAGGCATATAATCAAAGTTGTTATCAATTTGTTGTTAACAATTTGGAGAGTAAGGACACATTAGTGGTAGAGTGTCAATAATTGCAAAAGATAAGCCTTAAATTTGGAGATTTCAGGTTGAACTGGAATAGGACTCCTTTGGAAAGATTTAAAGTATAATTAGAATAATAAAATCAATGATAGTGGTATAATTGTAATAATGTAAACAATGATAATGATTGCCACCATTAATGCTCACTATCTGACCCAAGTAGTGTTGAAGTGCTTTACTTGGATTATCATTTAATTATCACTGTAATAAATGAGTTAAAAACTGTTGTTTCCTCTGTTTTCAGTGAATAGTTTGATGCAAAAAATTAAGAAACTTGACAGAGATAAAAAAAATCATATAAATGAAAGTTGCAGAGTGTCAGAGTAGGTAGACTTGGCTCATCACCACTACATTACCATACTCTTGAGTCACAGAATGAGGGAAGAGGGAATTTAGCATTTGATTTATATTTGTTGACAGAGTAATTCTAGAACACTGAGTTTCTTTGGGTTATAAATGTTGTATTTGTGCTTATTTTGTATTTATTTCCTAACTTTTATTAAGACTATTTTCATTTTATTTATGTGAGACATAACTGTGTCATGAAATAAATATTGCTAAAATATATTTCTCATACTGTCAACTTGTTGCCAAGACACGCACTTATGACTGATTAAAACTGAGCAAGTACAATTATGTAAACAGATATGTTTCATCCTCCATAAGACTGGTGATTTAGGAAATACATTTTATAATAAGTTAAGACGACTGTAGAAGTATCACTTCCCCATAAATGAAACAAAGGAATCAATTTGTTACACAAAAAACGGGTAATGTGGAAATTGGATTCTGTGACAACTCATTGAACAAACAATCATGAGCAACCACAATAAAATGTAATTTCCTTTATCTTAAATTCTGTAAAGTTAGCAGTTAAAGCTGGATTCTCATATATGCCATTCCATATAGTTTATCTTTCAAGCAAATGATTTTGTGTCAAATATCTATAGCAAGGATAATTCATGAGCTGAGATTTTAAGGGTGAAGAAATCAATGGAACATTGCACTGATGTTCCTTTGCTTCAAACTTATAACTGAACAATGTTAATATTATTTTTTTTTCAGTTTTGTGTGAGCTCATGTAGCAGCAGGAAAGCATAATATAATAAAGACAGCAGGGAGCTTCTCTCTAAAACTAGAATGAATTTACATTTGTCCATTATGTAAATGATTTTTCACCATTTTCCTATTTGAAGTAGTGGCAGAGTGAATCTCCATGTGCACTTATGAAACTTTTCAAAGTCTTTTTACAATGATACAAAAATACTCATTTTTTATTAACATTAAGATAAGTTTCTGGTGTATCTTTATTAGAAATAACAAATTGATCAAATGTGTTCTTATTTTCCTTATTTATCCTATACATAGTTTATCTGCAAAGCTAAACCTGTCAATAGGTTTATTTCATAACCTGAATTAGCCACGATTATTATTTTAATAGTTGGATGTCATAATTAATTTTTAATAATTTTTAAATCCTCTAAATTTTCACTTGAAATGGCATGAATACTATGCATTTAATACTATGTATTAAATACTAGATACTATGTAGTATTGTTGTCTTTTAATACTATGTACCAAATATGAACAAAAATAAAATGAAAATATCACATCTATGTTATGCCAGATATTCTTAATCAAATTCTAGAAATGTATCAAATAGAAAGTTTCCTGACTCTGCAATTTTTGAATTATACTGCTCTGGTGTTGTTCTCTTTGATATAGGTACAGTTGAATGAATTTTTCTATAAATATGAAAAATATTTTCTACCCTAGAAGTTAAAGTGCAATTTAAAATGAATGCTTTTCTACATATTTCATTTCAACTTTATTTGAATGAATATATGAATGCCATATATTTTTTATTTCTGAAATTTAGTTCATTTTATAGCAGTTGCACAAATAGTTAGTCAGTGCAATTAATAATATATGACAGCCAGGTAGTAAAATTGTTTAAACCATTTATTTTCTTAGGTGTAGACTCTTGGGGTGGTTTGCTATGGCATAGATTTTTCACTAGTAAGCAAGTTTCTCGTGAGTAGTGTATGATATTTTTTCTGAGATTATTGCCCCCAAAATAATCTAAGCTCACAGCTCTATCATTCTTACTGAATACTTCTCTCAAATTGTTCATCTTTTATGCTTTAACTATCACCTCTGTATGGGTTTCCTAGGTGGCTCAATAGTAAAGAATCCACCTGCCAATGCAGGAAACACAGGAGATGTGAGTTTGATTGCTGGGTGGGGAAGATCCCCTGCAGAAGGGAATGACAACCCACTTCAGTATTCTTGCCTGGAAAATCCCATGGATAGAGGATCCTGGGCTATAGTCCAGGGTGTTGCAAAGAGTCAGACATGACTGAGGACACACACACATCACCTTTGTGATCACAACCCACATATTTACAACTAGTGCTCTAAGTTTTTGTTTCTGTAGTTATCTACTCAAAGTTACTTTCAAAGTATTTTCATTTTAATTCTCTTTTAACCACACAAGTTTAACAGTCATAAAATAAAAGTTTTCCTATTACCGCTGTGCCTCTTTTTTTCCCTAGACTTTCTTTTGCATCTGTAGATAGTGTCCAGTCTGTCCTCTGCTCAGATACGAAGGTTTCAGTTTCCACTGCAGTGCTTACTTATATCTCGGACCTTCCATTGCTCTACTCTGAGCTTGTGTACCTGCTTTAATTCACTTTACAAAATGCCTTTATTTTATAATACCTTTGTCTTCAGACTAAATCCCTTAGGCATCTAAGAATTTTCCATAACTGATAGAACGAGTTCTTTTCAGAGTCATGTTTATATTTTATAACTTTGCAAACCAACACCTTTAGTTAAGTCATTTTTACTGCTTGTCCCTTTTGTATTTCCTTCTACACACACACATACCTGGTTACTCCTATTGGCAACAATTAATATTCCTTTCCTCATTTTATGCCTCACATGAGCAACACTTTCTAATATACTCAACTGATTCAAATCATCTGTTTTATTCTAAAGGTTGCCTGAGAATTTTCTTACAAATTCTAAATTTCTTCAGAAATATTTCAACACTGATCTCTTTTTATAACCTCACAATTGTGTAATACATGGTAACCTAGAATTTAAGGGAAATTTCTAGAAGGAATACCCATGCAAAAGTGAATGTTCTCTTTATTTCAGTCTTAATTTTAACACAATAATACTTGTCTTAAAAATGTTTCCTTATTTATAAATTAAAATAGTGAAGCTTATAAAAACCAATTGTAATGAAGCTACATAAATCTTAGGATTTCTATGGGGACATCATGAACAATGTAATTCAGAAGAGGAAACATGAAGGAAGATTTTGTAGAAATTCTCTAACTTTAAAAATAAGTCTTAGTAGATTTTCACTCTCCTTCAGAATGACACATGTGTGACTTAAAGTAAACGTCTTTACATTTTTTATCATTTAAATTTGTGAATTTATTATCCACTCTGGTTCTTAGTTTTTTGTTATTTTTTTTTTAAGACCTAAGTGGGAGGGTCTTTCTTGCTTCATTTGACTTCATGCCACTATAACCATCTAATAATTGGAAGCCTCCTACATGTTCACTTGTAGAAAATAAAGTAGGGAGAATGGCCTCTCTCACAGTGACCCTCCTGCCTTCTCTCTGATCCAAGTGGAATGTCTGCTGGGCTAGGTACATTCTTGCTACAAAGACATGATACCCTTGTGCCCATTTTCAACTTCTTAATGATTATCAGTGAGAACTCGTGAAGCATAAAGTAAAGATTGCAAGGTTATTTGTCAGGAATAACACTGATCTGTGGAATACAGGTTACATAAGAAAGAAAGGAATCGATGGACTAAAAACTGCATTAGAGTGCAAAACCTGTGGGACACTATAAAAGCAGTGCTAAGAGGAAAGTTCGTAGCAATACAGGCATACCTCAAGANGTTTAGTGTCAGGAGGAAAAAAAATCGCTCCCGATCGTACCTAATGTAAGTGTGGTGCCAGTCACGGAGGGAGCAGGGAACACATCCATTTGTTTATTCCAGGCATTTATCACACAGCTGCTTCATATCAGACATTGTTGCAAGCACTTGAGTGGTGACCAGAGTAAATACAGTGTGAAAATATAGTGTAAAAAGTCCCTGTCCATGTGGGGTTGGATTCTAAAAGGGAGCAAAGAAAGAAGAAGGCAGGATGTAGCAGATCAGAAAGTGTGTTAGTTTGTGAGGGTTGCCTTCGCCAATACACAGACTGGGCGGCTTAAACAACAGGGCCGTGCCACCTCTCTCTGCCGGAGGCCGGAGGTCTGACATCAGTGCGGGCAGGGTCAGTTCTTCCTGAGGCCGTGACGGGGAATCTCCTCCAGGCCTCCTTCCTGGACTTGTGGATGTTATCTTCTTCCACTGCCTTCACGTCCCCATTCCTTTCTGTGTGTCTGCCTCCGTGTCTAAATGTCCCTTTTCACAAGGACACANATGGATGAAACTGGAGCCGATTATACAGAGTGAAGTAAGCCAGAAAGAAAAACACCAATACAGTATACTAACACATATATATGGAATTTAGAAAGATGGTAATGTTAAACCTGTACATGAGACAGCAAAAGAGACACAGATGTATAGAACAGCCTTTTGGACTCTGTGGAAGACAGAAAAGGTGGGATGATTTGGGAGAGTGGCATTGTAACACGTATGATATCATAAGTGAAACGAATCTCAGGTCTAGGTTCAATGCTGGATGCAGGATGCTTGGGACTGATGCATGGGGATGATCCAAAGAGATGGTGTGGGGTGGAAGGAGGGGAGAGGAGGTCAGAATTGGGAGCTCATATACACTCGTGGCTGATTCATGTCAACGTATAGCAAAATGAATACAGTATTGCAAAGTAAAAAAAACTAAAAATTAAAAAAAAAATGCATTAGATTGAGGTCCTCTGAAAACCTAATCTAAGACAGATTTATGTGCATGAGATATACTGGACAGTGCTTTCAGCAACGATATCCATAAAGGAAAGGAAACAATGAGAGTTCGAAACTTGTAGTTGAAATAGAGGTTTCATTCAATCCTGTGAGAAGTTCTAGGGTTTGTATAGCCAAATAGATTACAAAATCAACATGAAAATTTGAAATAATGACATAGAGAATATTGAAAAAAGAAAATAAAGAAAAAATAAAAGAAATAAAAAGATTGAGAAGAAATTATGAACGACTACAAAAATAATCAAATTGAAAAGGAAAAATTAAAAAATGAATAGGTGATAGGTGAAGTCACTTAGTCGTGTCCGACTCTTTGTGACCCCGTGGATTGTAACCTACTAGGCTTCTNACATAGAGAATATTGAAAAAAGAAAATAAAGAAAAAATAAAAGAAATAAAAAGATTGAGAAGAAATTATGAACGACTACAAAAATAATCAAATTGAAAAGGAAAAATTAAAAAATGAATAGGTGATAGGTGAAGTCACTTAGTCGTGTCCGACTCTTTGTGACCCCGTGGATTGTAACCTACTAGGCTTCTCCGTCCATTGGATTCTCCAGGCAAGAATACTGGAGTGGATTGCCATTTCCTTCTCCAGGGGATCTTCCTGACCCAGGGATCGAACCCGGGTCTCCTGCATTGGAGGCAGACGCTTTAACCTCTGAGCCACCAGGGAAAAATGAGTAAAAATCATAAATATCATGAAAAATAAATTAAAAATCATAAGCTGAATCTTGGAAGAGCTTAACAAGAAATATCTAATAAAACTGTGCACTGTAATAAATTTGGGCATCTTCATATAAAAATCACTATTTTCATATAAAATAAAATTTCTTGTTTAAAGTCTCCTAAAAAAACTGATAAAACATAAAAACACATTTTGAACACACTTAATTTATTTTTTGATGCCTGGATTTATGAAAGAGAAAACCAAATGTAGGGGTCTGATAAAACCAGTGGGACACCAGGATGCTTAAGAAGATAAAATAATACTAACTTTAGTCATGGATTAAATTAACCAATACAAAAAACATCTGTTTCGTTGACTATGCCAAAGCCTTTGACTGTGTGAATCACAATAAACTGTGGAAAATTCTGAAAGAGATGAGAATACCAGACCACCTGACCTGCCTCTTGAGAAACCTGTATGCAGGTCAGGAAGTAACAATTAAAACTGGACATGGACAACAGACTGGTTCCAAATAGGAAAAGGAGTATGTCAAGACTGTATATTGTCACCCTGCTTATTTAACTTAAATGCAGAGTACAACATGCAAAATGCTGGGCTGGATGAAGCACAGACTGGAGTCAAGATTGCCAGGAGTGATATCAATAACCTGATATGCAGTTGACACCACTCTTAGGGCAGAAAGTGAAGAGGAACTAAAGAGTCTCTTGATGAAGGCAAAAAAGGAGAATAAAAAAGCTGGCTTAAAACTCAAGATTCAAAAAATGAAGATCATGGCATCCAGTCTCATCACTTCATGGCAAATAGATATGGAAACAACGGAAATAGTGGCAAACTTTATTTTCTTGGGCTTCAAATCATTGGGACAACAGAGTATGAGATGGTTGAATGGCATCACCAGTTCTATGGACATGAGTCTGAGCAAACTGAGGGAGACAGTGAAGGACAGGGAAACCTAGTGCGCTGCAGTCCATGAGGTCACAAAGAGTCGGATACAACTGAGCCTGACTAAACAACAACAAAAATTAATCAATACATAAAATATGTACTATGACATAGTGATGTTAAATTACAACTGACATTTTCAAACATATAGGCTTTTCTTCCTGCTTATTTTCCTTTTTTACTCTTTTTAACATTTTCATATTTCCTCTCTTGCCTTTTCCATGTTTATGATCCTAATGTTTATTATTCCAGCTAGATTTAAATGTTTTTTTTATGTTTATTGTTGTTTCTTAGGTTTATTTTTCAAGCTAGATTTATGGGAGTAAATAGTGCATTGCATTTGCAAACTTCAATGTTTAGTAATAGTGACTCTTATGAAAATATAAAGACCAAATTTTGTTAAGTGATATTGAAGTCAAATCTGGCCTCTGTACCCAACACCAAATTAAATCTCAGAGACTGAATTTTGACTAAAGTAGAAAATAATAGCTTTATTGCTTGTCCCACAAAGAAGGCCACAATAGGCTAATGCACTCAAAACTGTGTCCCGACCTGGAGGGGATAGTGAGCAGTCATAGTAATGATTCAAAGAGGGGATGATTAGCGTGTGAGCATTCTTCTTGTTGGTTGATAGTGAGCAGCAGCTTCAACATTCTGATTCAAACTGATTTGAAGTCTAAGTGCTGGTGAGTGGCATATATTTAACTTCTCCTACCTAATGAAAGTTTCAATATTTGCAAAGTAATTCAGAGATATTGTTATGCTGGGCTCTAAGATCACTGGAGACAGTGACTGCAGTCTTGAAATTAAAAGATGCTTGATCCTTGGGAAGAATGTTATGAGAAAGTTAGAGATCATGTTAAAATGGAGAGACATCTCTTTGCTGACAAAGGTCCATATAATTAAAGCTATGGTTTCTTCAGTAGTTTTGTATGGATGTGAGAGTTGGACCATAAAGAAAGCTGAGAGTGGAAGAATTGATACTTTTGAATTGTGGTACAGAAGAAGACTCTGGAGAGTCCCTTCTGTTTCCACAAGATCAAACAGGTCAATCCTAAAGTAAGTCAACACTGAATATTCACTGGAAGGACTGATGAGGAAGCGGAAATTCCAATATTTTTGGCCACCAGATGTGAAGAACTAACTCATTGGAAATGACACTGATATTGAGAAAGATTGGAGGCAAAAGGAGAAAAGGGTGGCAGAGGATGAGATGGTAAGATTGCATCACTGACTCAGTGGACATGAATATGGGCAAACTCTGGAGATAGTGAAAAACAGAGAAGCCTGATGTGCTTCAGTGCATGAAGCTGCAAAGAGTTGGGCATGATTTAGCAACTGAAAAACAACAACTAACTATGTATATCCTCTAATCGGGAACCAGGACCTTGCTCCAAGGCTGCACTATTGTTTTTCTTGACTATTCCTCCCTTGTCTTTATACGCCCCTCCTTTCCTAATTAACAGCTATTTGAACTTGATCTTTGGACTTCAGGGAAGGTTATGGAGGCTGAATGAAGACTATTTCCTATAATCAAAAAAAGGGGAGCAAAGAATAGCTTTTGTGCCCAGGAGCACCCCAGGGTCCTGCTGCTGCTGCTGCTGCTGCTAAGTTGCTTCAGTTGTGTCTGACTCTGTGCGACTCCACAGACTGCTCAGTATCAATATGTACACGAAAACTCAACAACAAATAACATTTATTATAAGATTAAGCTTATCAAATTTGTAAACAGTAAATGGTATTAGAGGCTAGATTTATCCATCAGTTTTTCTGTATTAGCAGAAAAATGTTTGTCAACAAATATAGGGGGAAAAAAAGCAACGACATTGACATTTTATATGCTATCTGCACTCTTAATATTTGTGCATTTATTTGACATAACAAACACTTAATGAAAAGCATGCTTGACTAAGGGATAATGCTAGGCAGATCAACACTGCTGGTAAATAAGTTTACTCCCCTTCTGCTTCTAAGAATCATTCAGTTTCTCTAAAGAAAGATATTTTTTGTTGCTATGCTTTGTGGGAGGAGGTTGAGATATTAATTTTGAAGCAATTGAAAAGAAGGAAAGATGTAAAGACAAAAATGGGACAGGCTAATTCCAAAGTAGACTTCAAAAATGCCTGTGAGAAATAATCTATATTCTCAGAAATTAGGGTAATGATTTCCTTTGGGAGTTGCTACTGAAAGCAAGGATAAAACAGGCTGCTAGACTAAAATATTTAATAAAATTAGTGTACCCCCTAAAACAGTGAGCACACTTTTAATGCTTCAAGCATATCTGAAATAACTTCTTAAATCATAATAAACTATGGAAATAGCACATAAAGTCCATATGCAACTAATCATGGTCATTCATATTCATATTTGAATACCATAATAAAGAAGATTCTAAGATATCCTTCTGAGAACTCTGATCCAGTGTTCTTATAAATGTAAATAACTTACATAATCTTATTATCTTGAATGTGTGCACAATCTGTGAATATGTTGGGTTATCACTTCTATGATTAGTTTACTAATAAGTTAAGTATGTTACTCAAACTGAAGACTATTCTTGTGTGGATGACCTAATTAAATAAGTTTTAATGGAAGGTGAAACATCAGAAATGGACAAATACAAATGAAGATATGAATTCTGTCAACAGTCGATTATAGCAATCAATTTAATGAAATATTTTGAGCTCATAGATGTTTCTTTTATTGCATTTTCTCTTTAAAGATTTGATTCATTATTATTGTTAATTATTATTATAGCACAGTTGTGTAATTTTATTCATTTCAACTCTTACCATTCTAACTTTCTTTCTTCTACCTTCTTTGGGTTTAATTTAATTTTCTTTTTTTAGCATCTGAAGTGAATAATTTAAGTCATTGTATTCATAATTCTTTTTTTTCCCAGTATAAATACTTAAAGACACATTTCTCAAGATGGTTTTAGCTATATTGAACAAATTTTTACTTACTGTGCTTCCATATGTACTCATTAAATTTTTTTCTATTTCTCTGAGTATTTTTTTGTCCTAGGTGTTTTTTGTAAGTGAAGTATTTCATTTACATACATTTGAATATTTTAATAAACCCCTTTTTGTGAATTACTAATTTAATTATATTGTATGAATGGAATCATATAATATGTGGCATTTGTGGATGTCCTTTTACATATGGTATAAAATTCACAAGGTTTTTCTATATTGCAACCTGTATCAGTGCTTCATTCTTACAATGAATAGAATTTCATTGTGTGGATAGAGCACATTTTATTTGCTCATTGATTGGCTGATGGACATTTGGATTATTTTCACTTTGGCTTGCTGCTATGAAATGGTGAGCATAAGTTTTGGTGGCCATATATTTTTATTACTTATTTGTATCTACGTATGAAAAGTACCTAGGATCAGAATTTCTGAGTTATATTTGTAACATTTTGAGAAACAGCCAAACTACTTTCCATAGAGTCTATATCATTTTACATTCCTACCGTTATTTTCACAAAACTCTAGTCAACAAGTTTCATGATCTATCCTTTTGATTTATTCATCCTAGTAAGTATTAATATTTAGTTTTAAACCAGCCCTTTCACTCTCCCCCTTCACCCTCATCAAGAGGCTCTTGCTTTCTTATTCACTTTCTGCCATTAGAGTGGTATCAGCTTCATATCTGATGTTGTTGATGTTTCTTCCACCTATCTTGATTCCAGCTTGTAACTCAACCAGCCCAGCATGTCTCATGATGTATTCAGCATATGGGTTAAGCAAACAGAATGACAGCAGACAGCCCTGTGATGCTCCTTTCTCAATCTTGAACCAACCAGTTGTTCCATACAGGGCTCTAACTGTTGCTTCTTGATTCGCATACAGGTTTCTCAGGAAATAGGTAAGATGGTGTGGTATTCCCATCTCTTTAAGAGCTTTCCACAATTTGTTATGATCCAAACAGTCAAAGGTTTTAGAATAGCCAATGAAGCAGAGGTAGATGTTTCTCTGGAATTCTCTTGCTTTCTCTCTGATCCAGTGAATGTTGGCAATTTGATCTTTGGTTCCTCTGCTATTTTAAACCCAGATTGGACATCTGGAAGTTCTTGGTTTGCATAATGCTGAAGCCTAGCATGTAAGATTTTAAGCATTACCTAACTAGCATAGGGAATGATGGCAATTGTCCAATGGTTTGAACATTCTTTAGTACTACTCTTCTTGGGAAGTGTGATGAGGATTGAACTTTTCCAGTACTGTGGCCATTGCTGTGTCTTCCAGATTTGCTGATATATTTCTGCTTTATTCACTATGCCAAAGCGTTTGACTGTGTGGATCACAATAAACTGTGGAAAATTCTGAGAGAGATGGGAGTACCAGACCATCTGACCTGCCTCTTGAGAAATCTGTATGCAGGTCAGGAAGCAACAGTTAGAACTGGTCATGGAACAACAGACTGGTTCCAAATAGGAAAAGGAGTACATCAAGGCTGTATATTGTCACCCTGCTTATTTAACTTATATGCAGAATACATCATGAGAAATTCTGGACTGGAAGAAACACAAGCTGGAAACACAATCTCCCAGATTGCTGGGAGAAATATCAATAACCTCAGATATGCAGATGACACCACCCTTATGACAGACAGTGAAGAGGAACTCAAGGGCCTCTTGATGAAAGTGAAAGAGGAGAGTGAAAAAGTTGGCTTAAAGTTCAACATTCGGAAAACTAAGATCATGGCATCCAGTCCCATCACTTCATGGGAAATAGATGGGGAAACAGTGGAAACAGTGTCAGACTTTATCTTTCTGGGCTCCAAAATTACTGCAGATAGTGACTGCAGCCACAAAATCAAAAGACGCTTACTCCTTGGAATAAAAGTTATGACCAACCTAGATGGCATATTCAAAAGCAGAGATATTACTTTGCCGACTAAGGTCCATCTAGTCAAGGCTATGGTTTTTCCAGTAGTCATGTATGGATGTGAGAGTTGGACTGTGGAGAAGGCTGAGCTCCGAAGAATTGATGCTTTTGAACTGTGGTGTTGGAGAAGACTCTTGAGAGTCCCTTGAACTGCAAGGAGATCCAACCAGTACATTCTACAGGAATCAGCCCTGGGGTGTCCTTTGGAAGGAATGATGCTAAAACTGAAACTTCAGTACTCTGGCTACCTCATGCGAAGAGTTGACTCATTGGAAAAGACTCTGATACTGGGAGGGATTGGGGACAGGAGGAAAAGGGGATGACAGAGGATGAGATGGCTGGATGGTATCACCAACTCTATGGACGTGAGTTTGAGTGAACTCCAAGAGATGGTGATGGACAGGGAGGCCTGGCGTGCTGCAATTCATGGTGTCGCAAAGAGTTGTACATGACTGAGTGACTGAACTGAACTGAACTGAACTAACTGCATCACGTTGATGGCATCATTCTTTAGGGTTTTGAAGAGTTCTACTGGAAGTCCATTGCACCTACTAGCTTTGTTTACAGCAGTGCTTCCTAAGGCCCAGTTGACTTCGCACTCCAGAATATCTGGCTCAGGGTGACTGATCACATTACTATACTAACCCAGTTCATTAAGATCTTTCTTGTACAGTTCTTCTGTGTATTCTTTCCATCTCTTCTTGATCTCTTTAGCCTCTCCTAGGTCTCTGCAATTTCTACTCATTACTTCATGGGAAATAGAGTGGGGAAAGGTAGAAGTAGTGACAGATTTCCTCTCTTGGGCTCTCAATCACTATAGATGGCGACTGCAGCCATGAAATCAGAAGGCAATTGCTTCTTGGTGGGGAAGCTATGACAAACCATGAGAGTGCATTGAAAAGCTGAGACATTACTCTGCTGATAAAGGTCTGTATAGTCAAAGTTATGGTCTTCCCAGTGGTCACATATAGGTTGTGAGAACTGGCCCATAAAGAAGGCAGAGTGACAAAGAATTGATGCCTTTGAACTATGGTGCTTGAGAATACTCCCAAGAGTCCCTTGGACAGCAAAGAGATCAAACCAGTCAATCTTAAGGAAAGTCAACTCTAAATATTCATTGGAAGGACTGATGCTAAAGCTGAACTTCCAATATTTTGGTCATCTGATGCGAACAGCTGACTCATTGAAAAAGTCCCTGATACTGGGAAAGATTGCGAGAAGGAGAAGAGGGCATCAGAGGATGAAATGGCTGGATGGCATCATTGATATAATGGCCATGAACTTGGGAAAACTTTGGGAGATGGTGAGGGACGGAGATACCTGTTGTGCTGCAGTTTATGGAGTTGCAGAGTCAGACTTGGCCAGGCAACTGAGGAACAAAAAAGTAAGTATTAAGAAATGACTGTCCTGTGAATATTCTGTTGTGTCACTACTCTTTATTAAACAGTTTTTCAGTGTCTATCGAGATTATTATGTGCTATGTGTCATTTGATCTATTAAAAGTGCAGTATATGAATAGTTTTCCACATAAGATTGGCAATGTATTCTCTTGCTGAAGCCCAGTTGGCCATATCTACTTATTTTTATATGTTGCTAGATTCACTTTTTTCCTTGTATTTTTTGAACTTTTTTCATCTATATTCATTAGGAATATTGGTCTATAGATTGTTCTCATAATGTCTTTGCACTAGGAAAAGAGCCACCTGTCTTATTTCTATGACAAGGAAATTTTTCACACTGATTCATTAACTCATTTTGTTTTTATCTTGATACATGCAGAAATAATGCAGGTTTATATTAACATGAGATATTCATCATTATTTTCATGAGACATTTCTTTTTAATGAAAGAGAAACGTTGTATCATGTGAAGATGTACATTCAATAGAATCAGCTGTATGGTGACAGATGAAAACTAAATTTTTGGATGGTGAGCCCATTGAAGGGTATACATAAGTATACATAAGATGCTGTACACATGTAACTCATAAAATGTCATTAATCCATATTACCTTAATTAAAAATCTAAAAATAGCACATTTAAGTAGAAACGTACTAAGTCTTGCTTTATGTTATTTTTGAAAATAGTTTTCCCTTTGATGTTGTTACTTTAAAGCTAATACATTTAAGATGTATATGTAGAGTAGTGTATATGTCTCAAATGTAGTTGGCCTGTAAATATTATTTAAAATATGCAAGGATTTACATTGGTATTATTTGCCAACCTCTCAAGTAAAGTTTATAAATAACCAATCCTGATGTTCTGTACATTATAATATAAATGAGTATGGATTACAGTAGTAAGCCCTTACCACAACTGATCTTTAACACACAAGAATGTTTTATGTTGGCAGGGAAAAAGTTGACTATCATTGAATGGAAAACAGAAACATGATTATACTTAGAAAATAAAGGCAGTAAATGGTTCATTTGCTCTGTTTCCATTTGCAGAATTGTAATAAAAATGCCAACTAGATTGATATTTAGGCAAAAGTACATTGCAATAAAGTTAAGAATACGAGAAGAATCCCATTAATACACAACATTCCTCTTTGAGCCTGCTTTTCTATTTCAATTTCAAGAAATTGGGTATTTTCATCTCAGTTCTATTCATTTAGGTACTGATTTAAAGAGAACTCTCTTTTCTATAAAATCAATGTTAACTTTTCTAAGTTATTCCATTTTACCATGTTATCTTAGATTTTAATCTTAATATATAAAAATATCACAACATTTGAGAGAAGTTACAGTCCTGTATATCATACAGAGTACTGAATGCCTTCTCGTTTACACATTATTAAGCTGCTGTAGCAGCAGCTGCATAGGATTTAGCACAACATATGGTGTTGATTCTTTCTCCTTTTTAATGAAAATCTGATTTATAAATCTCTTGCAACAAACCAGTGATGAAATGTTTAGCAAAGCTATAACACGTATTAGTTGATATTTAAAAATGCCACTTTTTTTTCTCATGAGCAAAATGATGACAGAATTATGAAGGTATGCTGAAAGAGGAGCGGAAATAAAATGGAAGGAAAGAATGAGAAAAAAATTGTAGAATTACAATGGAATAGCTAATAGATACTCCTTAAAATGAGTTTTATGAAATAATTTTACTTTTATTGATTACATAATTATGTGAGCCTTAATTTTAGAGTTTTTTGAAAATTTGAAAGTATTAAGGATATACTAAGAAGATGAGATCGCTGGACGGCATCACTGACTCGATGGACATGAGTCTGAGTGAACTCCGGGAGTTGGTGATGGACAGGGAGGCCTGGCGTGCTGCAATTCATGAGGTCGCAAAGAGTCGGACATGACTGAGCGACTGAACTGAACTGAACTGAACTGAACTGAACTGAACTGAAGGTATTCTGTGCATTTTTTTTGGAGGAAGGTAGAGAAGTACTACAGCAGTTAAGGAAAACTACACTATTTCAGGATGTGTCAGAATGCTATGTAAGACATTTCAAAGAAACATTTTTAATATGAACAACACTGATTTTTAAAATACAGAGAAATTGTCTCAGTGATTAAAAGAAAATTAATAGTGTCCTTCAGGCTCTAGCTATATATTCCAAGACAAAAACCTTGATGAAGGCTACCTTTCTTATTCATCTGTTTTCATTTGTCTATGCCATTGGTACTTATTCTTTATAGAAATTAATAGTGACTTGATATCATCTCATGTAAGAAATGATTCTGACTAAAATATTTTTCTTAGGCTCTTGAAGATTCCCTGTTATGGTACCTGGGGTCTTTCCTATAAGTGAGGGACCACTTAAAATATCTTCCAGTGAAAACATATTTATCACTAGAGGATTTAAGAAGGGAGGAAACCATCCTTTACCTCTAATGTGATTTAATGCAGATGATTTAAGGAAAAATAGATTTTCCTTATATGTACACGTACCCACAGAAGCTTGATTTCCAATCTAAGTTTTAAGCCTTCATTACAATATACAACTTTTATATTTTGTTTACTAAAGATGCTATCATAAGCTATACCAGCACCCCTTCTCATAAACAACACTTACATCATCAGCAATGGTGGTATCTTACTTCTAAATGTCACTTGTAGATTACAGATTGGTAATTAAATGTGTTTCTTTATAACCATTTACTTAGTGCCAAGTATTCATGCAGTCTGAGATTCAAAATATTAGGAACGACACTTTCTATTTTCAGAATAATCTTTTCTCTCTGATGACTAAGTAATCTTTCCAGCCTTCACTTCCTCTTTATTCAAAATAAATCTCCACCCCTCAAATCCTGCCAAAAGAAGGCTTCCATATTTTGGGAAAATCTTCTTCATCCTAATTCAGACATGTCAAAACATGTCTGAATACTACAGTGGGCATGATTCAGCCATAAGCTGGTAGCTCTTTTAAGACTAGTGAAGCCAATATCAGAACCTTTAAGAAGTAAAGCATTTAGAGCAAGCACCCTTAATGTCTTTCTTCATCTATTGTATCTGTTAGATCTGTCGTGTGAAATGCCTGCCCCAAAGATGCTATTCTCCCAACTCCTAAAAACATGAATTATATAATCCAGGCAGGTAGATGGATTTATACCTTTTCCCCCTTCTTGCACAATATTTAAGAGGTTTTCTATTTTAGTTGTCTGCAACTCCAAAATAGTTTACATTATTCAACTTTTTCTGAATTTCATTTACTTCATCTCTAGGGGCTGAAATTGATCAGACTCAAAGAAACTATCTTTTAAATCAAAGACCAAGTTAAAATCTGTAAATGCTTATGTGTGAATGCATATTTATGGTCAATATTACTTGTTCAGTTCCCATACCTTTGTACTATATCTAACCTGCTGTACTCCTAAGCACTATTCAAGTTTGCATAAACTCTAAAGATCCCTTCTTATGCACCTATAGGGAAACTACTATTAGAACATTCCCCATATTTCTCCTGCTAAGGCTAACATTTTCTTATTTACAAAGTAATATTATTTTATTCATTACTTAGTTTAAAAAAAATAATGGGGGAAGTAGTAAAAGCCTAAATTCTAGAAGTTAAGAAAACTGGGGGGAAGAGAGCTGTGAAGTTCTTTTAATTAGTCCAGGAGGAAGACTGCTTCACCTAGAAATACCATGTGATTAGTTTTCATTCCTGTATTAGGCACTGAAAGGCTTACTTCTGTGTCCAGGACCCTTGCTTCCAGTCCCAGCCTCTCTTTGTCCCTCTTTGACAGCTGAATCCTCTTCACTTAGGTCTGAATTCCAAGGCTAGGCCAGTGTAGATGGGATTTTCTCTCATCTGAATATAAAAGTGTTGATGATTCTTATGGGCTATTACTTAGTATACAAGATGATGACATTGACAGGATCTATGCCAACAGGATCATACCATTGGCATCTCTAGTAGAACAGTATTCAGTTGCCATCTGAATTGCAATGGGTGATGTGAATGGCCATAGTGCAGGATTTTTGTTCTAGAACGTTGGAAAACCAGAAGCAGTAGGCTGCTGGCTACCTTCTTCAGATTTTCCAGTCTGAGTAGCTACGTCCAAATCAACTGAGACAAAGATGGAAAAAGGAAGACCTGATTCAGAAATGAGCAAATAAAACAGCACCTGAACCTAACAATACATTTGAAGAAGCAACAGAATTTCTCAAGCAGGACACAGTAATGTTCTGTGGATTCATGAGAAGCTGTTTGCTATGTCTTGCTTCTCAAGAACGTGGATGTGTTGTCACAGTGGTTTCAATCTGAGAAGAGAAGTGGTTTTGACATTATAATGTCTCTACAGTTAGAGCCCCTAAATTCTCCAGGGTGAAGAGAAACAACTAGTTGGGCAAAAAGAAATCATAACTTAGTGTTTATTTTCTGAAGATTGTCAAGCAACTTATGATATGTATACCATAATATTCCTGAGCAAAACCTGCTTTCATCATGTTTTAAAGACTTTCATCTGGTTAGAAACTAGTCCATACAGTATCATAATTGAATGTAAATGTGGAGAGATAGACAGTATATTGGATTTATTCCCCAGTGAAATATTATCATCTTTTTATTTAAGAAGATGTACCTCATTGCGTTTTATAGGATAATACCAACAATTGCAAATTTGTATTACAGTTTTAATGTTAAGGGTTACTCCTTTTTAAAAGATCTGTTTGTAGTAAACTAAAGGAACATAATGACCTTTTGTGGAAGGTCTTAGAAATAACAGAATTATTGAATATATTAAACAAGTGCAATTGATATAAAATAATAATAATCCAGTTCTCCAAATGGATGTGCCCTGACATATTTTTTTTCCTTAATGAAACAAATTCAGTCTTTGTGACAAAATTAGTGCAGCATGCATGTCCTAGATCTTCAGTTCAGTTCAGTTCAGTCGCTCATTCATGTCTGAATCACCATTCTGCTTCTCTTCTAAGGTCAGAATATGTCGCTATTCTTTGCTTTTTCTGCTTCTCAGCACAGAAAATATTGGCAAAGAACAAGCAAGGTAGCTGGACTCTTATGCCACTCGAAATCACAGATTATTCTTGTAGAGAATCTTCTAAGAAACAGCTTTTTTGGTTTTGCCCTGCTTTGCCCTTTGTCTCTTACACCAGTTATCTCTTGACTTCTTTCTTTTACATTCCAGTCCCTTAGAAAAGGACATATTTTTGGGGTGTTAGTTCTAAAAGGTCTTGTGTATCTTCACAGAACCATCCAACTTCAGTTTCTTCAACATTACTGGTTGGGGCATACACTGGATTACTGTGATATTGAATGGTTTGCCTTGGAAATGAACAGAGATCATTCTGTCATTTTTGAGGTTTTAATCCAAGTACCCTTTGACTGTGTGGATCACACTACGGAAAATTCTTAAAGAGATGGAAATACCAGACTATCTGACCTGCCTCCTGAGAAATCTGTATACAGGTCAAGAAACAACAGTTAGAGCTGGACATGGAACAACAGACTGGTTTCAAATTGGGAAAGGAGTATATCAAGGCTGTATATTGTCACACTGCTTATTTAAGTTATATACAGAGTACATATTGTGAAATTCAGGGCTGGATGAAGCACAAGCTGAAATAAAGATTGCCTGGAGAGATATTAATAACCTCATATATGTAAATGACACCACCCTTATGCCAAAAAGCAAAGAACTAAAGAGCCTCTTAATGAAAGTGAAAGAGGAGAGTGGAAAAAGTTGACTTAAAACTCAACATTGAGAAAACTAAGATCATGGCATCCGGTCCCACCACTTCATGGCAAATAGGCAGGGAAACAGTGGAAACAGTGGAAACAGTGACAGACTTTATTTTGGGGGGGCTCCAAAATCCCTGTAAATGGTGGCTGCAATCAGGAAATTAAAAGGTGCTTGCTACTTGGAAGAAAAGCTATGATTAACCTAGACAGCATATTAAAAAGCTGAGACATGACTTTGCCAACAAAGGTCTGTCTAGTCAAACTTTTGTTTTCTCCAGTAGTCATTTATGGATGTGAGAGCTGGACCATAAGGAAAGCTGAGTGCTGAAGAATTGATGGTTTTTTAAAAAATTAATTTATATTGTATTGTAGGATAATTGTTTTACAGAATTTTGCTGGTTTTCATCAAACCTCAACATGAATCAGTCATAGATACACATATCTCTCTCCTTTTTTAAACTCCCTCCCATCTCCCTCCTCATCCCACCCCTCTAGGCTGATACAGAGCAACTCTTTGTGTTTCCTGAGATACACAGCAAATTCCCATTGGCTATCTATTTTACATATGGCAATGTAAGTTTCCATGTTACTCTTTCCATACATCTCACCAACTCCTTCCGTCTCCCATGTCCATAAGTCTATTCTCTATGTCTGTTTCTCTGTTGTTGCCTTGTAAGTGAATTATTCAGTATCATTTTCTAGATTCTATATGTATATGTTAGAATAAGGTATTTATCTTTCTCTTTCTGATTCACTTCACTCTGTATAATAGGTGCTAGGTTCATCCACCTCATTAGAACTGAATCAAATGTGCTCCTTTTTATGGCTGAGTAATAATAGTCCATTGTGTATATATATACCACAATTTCTTTATCCATTCATCTGTCAATAGACATATAGGTTGCTTCTGTGTTCTAGCTGTTGTAAATAGTGCTGCAATGAACAATTCGATACATGTGTCTCTTTCAATTTTGGTTTCTTCAGGATATATTCCGAGGAGTGGGATTATTGGGTTTTTTGGTGGTTTTATTCCTAGTTTTTTTAAGGAATCTCCATACTGTCTTCCATAGTGGCTGTATTAGTTTACATTCCCACCAACAGTGCAAGAGTGTTTCCTTTTCTACACACCCTTTCCAGCATTTATTGTTTGTAGACTTTTTGATGAGGACTGTTCTGACTGGTGTGCTTTTGAACTATGGTGTTGGAGAAGAGTTTTGAGAATCCTTTGGACTGCAAGAAGATCCAACTAGTCAATCCAAAAGGAAATTAGTCCTGAATATTCATTGGAAGGACTGATGCTGAAGCTGAAACTCCAGTACTTTGGCCACATGATGCGAAGAACTGACTCATTGGAAAAGATCCTGATGATGGGAAAGACTGATGGCATGAAGAGAAGGGGACAACAGAGGAGGAGATGGTTGAATGGCATCACTGACTCAATGGACATGAATTTTAGTAAGCTCTGGGGGTTGGTGATGGACAGGGAAGCCTGGACTGCTGCAGTCCATGGGATCACNAGAACTGACTCATTGGAAAAGATCCTGATGATGGGAAAGACTGATGGCATGAAGAGAAGGGGACAACAGAGGAGGAGATGGTTGAATGGCATCACTGACTCAATGGACATGAATTTTAGTAAGCTCTGGGGGTTGGTGATGGACAGGGAAGCCTGGACTGCTGCAGTCCATGGGATCACAAAGAGTTGGACACTACTGACTGACTGAACTGTACTGAAATTTTTGGTTTTACATGGAAAGTAATGAACTCTGACCACCTGTCAATGCAAGAGACATAAGAGATGCTGATTAGATCACTAAATGGAGAAGATCTCCTGCAGGAGGAAATGAAAACCCCACCAGTACTCTTGATGGGAGAATCCAACAGACAGAGGAGCCTGTGGGCTACAGTCCATGGGGTCACAAAAGAGTCAGACTCAGTTGAGTCTCTGAGTAATGAACTCAAAATGGGTACAGCTAAAAATTAAAGTTATTTTTAAGTAGATGTACAAGTGTTTTTATAACTACTGTTCATTCCCTCTTTGTGAACCCATGGCCTGCAGCATACCAAGCTTCCCTGTCTTTCACTACCATCCAAAGTTTGAGAAATGACTGATTTTAGTTTTTCTGTTTTCATTTATTTTCATTATATTATTTTTCAAATTATGAGTCTTGAATCAATCATACATGTGGAATCTATGAGGGTAATCATTTCTAGGTTTATCTATATCATGCTATAAGAAGTATGCATATTTCAAGACAATTGAATTTCTGGAAAATAGACAGAAAAATCCATTAGTTCAGTTCAGTTCAGTCGCTCAGTCGTGTCCGACTCTTTGCGACCCCATGAATCACAGCACGTCAGGCCTCCCTGTCCAGCAACAAATCCCGAAGATCACTCAGACTCAGGCCCATCGAGTCAGTGATGGCATTCACCATCTCATCCTCAGTTGTCCCCTTCTCCTCNCCAATTTGCCTTGATTCATAGACCTAACATTCCAGGTTCCTATGCAATATTGCTCTTTACAGCATCAGATCTTGCTTCTGTCACCGGTCACTTCCACAGCTGGGTTTTGTTTTTGCTTTGGCTCCATCCCTTTATTCTTTCTGAAGTTATTTCTCCACTGATCTCCAATAGCATATTGGGCACCTACTGACCTGGGGAGTTCTTCTTTCAGTATCTTAAGTGAATATTTAGAGAAAAAAATTCTAATAATCACACTTAGTTGAAATTATAAAATATGACAGTTTCCCTTAACTGTTGTCAATATGAATGATATTAGTGTATTTGTATATGCAAAAAGTCTTTTGAAAATTCAAGTTGGAAAATTATATCAGCTCACAGATTATACTGTAAAAATATTGAGTACATTAATGATTAGTCATTAAAATAAATCCTAGGTAAGAACAGTAATAGTAAGTCAATCTTTAAGAAGTAAAAAGTAACAACATATAGGGTATTAATAGATCTTAGAGGACATAACTTGAAAGTTTAAGGTGATTGTGCTAATGAAAGCTGTAAGGCCACATTAGCCATTCAGAAATATTAAAAATTAAAGTCAAAGTTACTGTTATTATCTTGTAGTACTAGCCAGGATATGTTCTAGGAATTATATTCCAAACTCCCTTAATGGTAAATGTCACCAGACTAGACAATGAAATATATTGATTACCAGACCTCTGCCCGAAGAGGTTCTCATTTAGTAGATTGCATTCTGACATTGTTATCTGCAGATTTCTCTGTACCCTGTGAACTCTTCAGGCTAGCTTGAAAGTCAACAAGGTTAAGAGAATGTCTGTGACCTTGGCACACTCTGAGTCTTAACCTTCCTTATTTATACTTAAAGTTTGTGAAGCAGGTTTAATTGTTACATAATTTAAACCAATTTTATGGACACTTGATCACCTGGTCTTATTTGTGACTAATGGATGTGTGAAATACTTGATATATATTTCATAAAGGTGGGCCCATAGGACCCTTGTGGCTCAGTCAGTAAAGGATCTGCCTGCAATGCAAGAGACCCTGGTTCAATCCTTGGGTCAGGAAGATCCCCTGGAGAAGAAATGGCAACCCACTCCAGTATTCTTGCCTGGAGAATTCTGTGGACAGAGGAGCCTGGCAGGCTACAGTCCATGGGGCTGCAATAAGTCAGACATGACTGAATGATTAACAGCTTGCATTCTCAAACTTAAGGTGCATACGTGTCACTTGGACAAGTTATTAACAACAAATCCGTGCTTTACCACATAGATTTCAATTGACTGGGTCTCTGGTGGGAGCTAGGAATTCACATTTGAAAAAAGTACTTCTGCTGGCTCTAATGAAAGTGCTGTATGGATTACATATTCAGAGATCTATTGGACAGGACGGATGAATTAAAATTACAGTAACTATTGGAAACTCACCTAAATCCAGGCAGACACTGTAGAAATACCTCTGTATTTGGAGCTTCCTACCAGCTGCCAACTTATCTCCTGAATTTTGTAATACATGGTGTAATTCAATCTCATGGGGCATTATCTGTATTAATTAGGAATTATTGTGAGATTCTCTCTATTTAAGAAAAAAAGCTGAAGGAAAGAACTTCTGGGTCATTTAGTTAAAACAAAACTCTTATTTATGCTATTTAGGTAAATTTTTTTCTTAATGTCCAAGCTAAAAAAGATGTAACTCTGATTATATTCTTTATCAATATATCGGAAACTACACAAGCTGGTATTATATTTTCTTACGGGAACTCTTTCAGTTTTGCAATTCACATTTTTGGTGAGGTAAAAGACAACTTTCATTACTATGCACAACAAGGTAGAAAATTTAGATTCTTGTGAGAATTTAAATGTTTCTGATCCTTTCTGCAATAAAATATTATGTACATGTTTTAAGATAGTTGAATTACTATGTTTCTCTTTATGATTGAGTAAAATTTTGCATGAATGTTGTATAATTTTTTGAATCTCATTAAATATTGCATTCACTGAATTTTAGCATAATAGCTATCATCTATCTTAATTGTCACGATCCTGAAACACACCAAATGCATATCAGTTGGTCAAATTTGCTTTCTAACTTAATTTAAATGTTTAATATTAGACATCTAATCTATTAGAAAGGTTGATTCAAAAATCGAATGTGAAGAATCTGCAGAAGAATGAAACTATCAATCATATAAACAGAGGATTTTTATATTGGTGTATCAGTGTTTTCAGTCAGTCAGTCAGTCAGTTTAGTCACTCAGTCGTGTCCAACTCTGCGACACCATGAATTGCAGCACACCAGGCCTCCCTGTCCATCACCAACTCCTAGAGTTTACCCAAACTCATATCCATCGATTCGATGATGCCATCCAGCCATCTCATCCTCTGTTGCCCCCTTCTCCTCTTGCCCCCAATCCCTCTCAGCATCAAAGTCTTTTCCAATGAGTCAACATTTCACATGATGTGGCCAAAGTACTGGAGTTTCAGCTTCAGCATCATTCCTTCCAAAGAAATCCCAGGGCTGATCTCCTTCAGAGTGGACTGGTTGGATCTCCTTGCAGTCCAAGGGACTCTCAAGAGTCTTCTCCAACACCACAGTTCAAAAGCATCAGTTCTTCAGTGCTCAGCTTTCTTCACAGTCCAAGTTTCACATTCATACATCAGTGTTTTAATATAGGTAAAATTTGTCAGTGTGATCAGATTTATTTTCTTTTAATTTCAGATGATATAGTCCAATTTAATGAGGAATAATAACATTGGTCTTTCCATAGAATTATTACCACAATGCAATCTGCAAAGTATAACAGTTTAGATAAACACTGCTTGTGTGTATGTGAATGTGTTCATACACCCTTGTGCACACATGTACATGTTTAATTACAATGTCAGTATTTGAAAATGTCATTATATTTATTTCTGTGAACATGTTTTGTTTACATTTGACAAGAGTGTTATTAATTCAATCCTGCTACTGAGGATCTACTTCTGATTTCCTAAATAATCATTTTAAACAAAAGTGATATACCTTTACCCAAGTTAGCTTTTCTCATGAAAATCAGTGTAGAAAAATAATATCCTGATGGAAAAAAAGAAGAAAGATTGCACAGTCTAACCTTAATTTTAAAAGGATAGTTTTATATTTTCATCCCTGACATCAAAAGAGGAGATATCGTACCACTTCAGTGCTTGAGCTTTTTATTTGACTTAGATTATAAAGTAAAGAACTCTAGATTTTGTATTTGTTTATCAAAAACATCAAATTTTATTCAGCTTAAAAGATGTATTATACTCTAATATGTTTTTCACATGTCATTGCTATTGCTAAATGTTCTTTTTCCAAGAAGGCAAAGTAAGTTTTCCTTTATGAATATTATTTTTATTTTGTATTATAAGTAATTGTTCTTAATTTTTATAGCTAAGAATTAACACACTTATGACAATAATATTTTTAAAACAGAGAAAATCACAATGTGCAAAATTTAAAACCAAAATAATTCATTTATAAAACATAAAATCGGAAACTAATGAGTATTACAATTATTCAAGTATGACATGAGCAGTGTTTTAAAAGATATATAGACTTGTGTTTAATCTGATATTTCAGAATATAACTAAAAGCTCTGGTTTCAGCTCTAGGAAATCATTCTAGATACTTATTTGTCCAGGGGATTAGTTAAACAAATGTCCCTAGCCTATTTAAATTTGTCATCTCAGTTGAAGACAGCTCTTAAGAAGTGAATTGGTAGACTCTGAAACACATGGACACACTTTGCGGCTGTCTTATTATTAGAAGCTAAAAGGTAATTACAAATCACAGAGGTGGCAGTGGCTCGAAGGGGTCAGGTTAAAAAGACAAGGAGAAAAATTATGGTCTAATTTTTTTAAAAAAGGATGTGTGTTTAAACCCAATTGAGTTATTTAATGAGTAGATTTAGAGAAAGGATGGTACCCTGTCATACCACTTCAGCGTATGAATAGCTCAAGGGGAAAGCTTTGCAAGGAAGCTTTAATTAATTTCCTTCGTCTAATCCTCTGTTAACACTGAACAAGCCTCTGTCATATGCATCATATGAATTCCAAGGACAAAGTAAAGGCCATTTAAAAGTAGTCATATCCCAATAAGGTTATTAAGAGACCATTTCAGAGTTCCTCATTAAAGTTAATGTATTTAGCACTAATACTATTCAAAAGCCATATCACAGTCCAGCAATTTCATAAAATATTGATTGCTTTGGTGTGTTCTTATGTACTAATGTATTATATTTTTAAATAACTTAGTGAGGCAAAAAAGTCCAGGTTATTTAGTTTCAGCTTGTAAATGATTGCAACTTGTGTAACAGCTTTAAATAGCAATAGCTCAAGCCTTTGGGTAGATCAGTTTCTACATTTAAAACTGAGTGCCAGCATTATAGCCTCTGTATTTTATCTAGAGCTTTTCTCTCTCAGGGTCACACGAAGGGATAGGAGATTAATGGGGTGATGTATTCAAAAAGTTTTATGAATGATAAATATTAGCCCTATTTTTCTGTAGGAGAAATGGAGTCACAGGCAGGTTAAGTAACCATTAAAACTGTTATCCTTTAAAAGGATCCACTTATGCTGCATTTAACTGCATTCCAAGCACTTACTCTCCACCACTATTCTTAACTGTCACTTTGAGTGCCAAAGGTTGGCTGAGGGTAGGTATCCTGTATAAAAATATGCAAATTTTGAATCATTTAAACTGTCTTTTCAAATATAGATCAATATATCAAGTTCAATGCTCAAAAACCAGAATTTTGCTTACCCTTTTAGTGAGATTTTCTTTAATGTAATAGGAGAGGGGAAAAAGAGATAGATTTGCATACAAATGTATTCTCCTTCAGTAAACTTGCTAATGGGCTTCTGGGGTGGCTAAGCGGTAGAGAACTTGCCTGCCAATGCAGGAGATGAAGGATGAAGGCTCAGTCCCTGGGTTGGGAAGGTCTCCTGGAGAAGGAAACGGCAACCCACCCAGTGTCTTTGCCCGGGGAATCCCAAGGACAGAGGAGCCTGGTGGGCTACAGTCCATGGGGTCCCAAATGAAGATATGACTGAAGTGAATAAACAATAGCAAACTTATTACCCTAAGCCTCTAGTACTATACTCTCCGTTGAAGAGCTGGTGTAGAAAGACTGTAAAAGTCCATGTTGTAAAGTAGATAACTCTCCCCACTGATAACTATAGAGCAGGTTAAAGGGAATGACAACATCTTAAGGAAATATTTTTCCTTTTCTTTTCCTGTCAAAATGCTGCTTAATTCAGCTTTAAAGCTATGTAGAATGGCATTTTCAATAAGGTCCTTCTTAACAACAATTTTGCATAACAGTAAAAAGTGTTTTAATGATGCATTTTCCCATTAAGACTTTAGAAAAATATATTTTTAGCATCATGGGTCAAATGGGAGCATTCTTAGAGTGTATGGGTAGATGTGGTGGGAAAGTTAAAATAAAATAGAAGAAATAAAATTATCCTTGTTCTATGTTATTTTACATGAAGTGAAATTTAATAATAATGATTTAGGAAGTGCTGAGTATTGCAAAACACAAATGTGAATGAAATAGATTCACACTTCTGTATAAATTGGAGACAGATAGAAAAGGACCTGGGGAGAATTATGTTTAAATTTTTCATATAAAACATTACAAATCCACTGATATCAGATAAATTCTGTATATTTATATTTCCTATATGAGTGATGGGAGCTATTTCAATGTTCCTAAGTTCTTTATCAATTAATTTCAAAGTTCTCCTATGTATATTGAAGAAAAATATTATGAATTTTTAAAAGAAATTAACTCAAATGGAAAATAACAAGAAATGGAGAAGAGAGAGGAGAGAAAGGAAGAAGAGAAGGATAGAAAAAAAATGTGTCATTAATATTTACAAAAACAAGTGGTAAAGAGAATAGTGCAGTCTCCCCACAAAGAATGGGGAATACCAGTTTCTGCCCTTCTTTCTGCCAGTTTACTTGGTAACTGCTCAGTCCAATTTACCTTACAACTGAGCGACTTCACTTTCACTTTTCACTTTCATGCATTGGAGAATGAAATGACAACCCACTCCAGTGTTCATTCTTGGAGAATCCCAGGGATGGGGGAGCCTGGTGGGCTGCCGTCTATGAAGTCGCACAGAGTCGGACACGACTGAAGTGACTTAGCAGCAGCAGCAGCAACAGCCATGTATCCAGGCTTCCCAGGTGGACTAGTGGTAAAGAACCCGCCTGCCAATGCAGGAGACTCAAGAGACACAGGTTTGATTCCTGGGTCAGGAAGATCCCCTGGAGGAGAGTATGGCAACCCACTCTAGTATTCTTGGCTGGAGAATTCCATGGACCGGAGAACCTGGCAGGCTACAGTCCACAGGGTCACACAGAGTCGGACATGACTTAAGTGACTTAGTATGCATGCATGCAGCCATGTATCTCTTTGCTGACAAAGATCCATAGAGTCAAAGCTATGATTTTTCCAGTAGTCATGTATGGATGTGAGAGTTGGACCATAAAGAAGGCTAAGCACTGCAGAATTGATGTATTCAAATTGTGGTTCTGGAGGAGACTCTTAAGAGTCCCTTGGAATGCAAGGGGATCAAACCAGTCAATCCTAAAAGAAATCAACCCTGAATATTCATTGGAAGGACTGATGCTGAAGCTGAAGCTCTGATACTTTGGCCACCTGATGAAAAGAGCTGATTCTTTGGAAAAGACCCTGATGCTGAGGAAGATTAAAGGCAAAAGAAGAGGGTTGCAGAAGATGAGATGGTTAGATAGCATCACTGACTCAATGGACATGAATCTGAGCAAACTTTGGGAGATAGTGGAAGACAGGAAAGCCTGGAACACTGCAGTCCATGGGATCTCAAAGAGTTGGACACTATTTAGCAACTAAACAACAAGGCTTGTATTTCCTCCTTATTTTGCATAAAACATGGAAATATGCACATTTTCTAGGACTGGACTGAAACAAATTGTGTCTTTAACACATGGTGAATTTCCTACTCTGTTCATATCAGAGTCAAAATATCCCAGAAAACTATACCACACAGAGGTATAACAGAATATATAACCAAAATAAGGTGAGGTGCATTTGAAACCAAGCAAAGAAGACTTTCCTAATAGATGAAAACTTTTCTAGAGCCCAGGTCTGCAGCAGTTAGTGTGTTCCTAAAAAATAAATTTCAGCATGAATATAAACAGAGGAAGAGAATAGGAAGGGATCATTTCAAGAAAAATCCTGAAATTATTCTTAGTTTAGGATTCTATTAAATAGAAAAGAGAATTTGTGGAAATACCTTACATGGGATAACAATAGGATGAGTTATTGTTTCTGTAAATTGTTTCCTTTGCATGTAAATATTGGATTGGAAAAAAAAAAAAGGAAGGGGAAGAATTCAGCTCAACAGATTAAGGGTCATTTCATCAGTTAACAGAAAGATGGTGGCAGCTGGAAGGAGGTAACAGTAGAAATAGAGAAAGTAAAGTAGGGGATAGAAGAAAGTATTTTCCATGCTTTATGAGAGGTGAGGAGAGGTGTCAAGGTGTCTTATATGCTAACTGAAATAATGAATGTGAGTTTTATTTACAAAGAGATTCAGGAAGGAGAGAATTTGATGGAATAATACCAAAAGTTAAGTTTGGACATGTAAAATTTGAGTGGAGCTGTCTAGTTATCTACTGGATATTATCAAGTAAAAAATAATAAAATTTCTAGGCTATAAAGGAAGCATTTGAGTAAAATGGACTTATAGACATGCAAAAGTATTTAATAGAGTTTAAAACCTTGACCATTTAGTTTTCCTAACGAACTGATTTTACCTTAGTTTCTTCACTTGCAAAGGAAGGTTTTTAAAAATAATACCTCTTGGCATTTATCTCAGAGGATCACTGTGGAAATTCAATGAAATATTATATGTAAGTCACTTGGCATATGTCCAGAGTTTTACACATATTCACAAATGTTAGCTATCATTGCAATCACTAACATCACCATTTAAACATCTGGGAATGTGTGACTCTTTTAAGAAGAGACATCTCAAGATTAAACGAGCAACCTCAGCATTGATGTATGGTGAGAAGAGGAGGATCCAGAACATAAAACTGAGTAATATGGGCAGCCATGAAAGTACAACTATAAAAATGTCATCTATAGATAGGACAAAATGTCAGAGTCCAAAGAAAACAAGGATCAAAAAATGTCAACTTTATTTAACAATAATGGCATATTACATGCTATTCAAAATGAGAATAATATATACAGTTAAAGTTAGCGTGTCTTAAGCATGAGGCTTTTGGAAGGTAACTATGCATGAGTGGTTGCCAGTAGTAGATGGTTGGTATTAGCAAAATTTTTACCCGTAGCAGACGGCACAGTTTTGGGAATTGAAGAGCACAAATGGAGAAAAAAGAGAAGAAATTGACAAATGTATCAATTAATTGGTTGGGGCGTTAACCTTATTATTTTGGAGGAGAGCAAGGTTGGGTTATAAGAGAATTAATGCACTTGCAACCTAAAAGAGAGGAATATTGTCAAATAAATCTTTAGATACTTAAGTTTTGACAATGGCTTCCTTCAGTGGAGTAGTGAGGAGTAATATGATCTCTTTTAGGACCAAGAAAAATTTCTGTTGAAAGTTGGAACAATTTTTTGGGTCAATGATCCATATTGTGCCACACATAGAAATGTTGTAAAATATCAATCATATAATGCATACAGTCACTGGTAAAGAATCTGCCTGCCAATGGAGAAGATGCAGGTTTGATCCCTGGGTTGGGAAGGTCCCCTGGAGGAGGAAATAGCTCTCCACTCCAGTATTCTTGCCTAGAAAATACAATGGACAAAGGAGCTTGGTGGACTACAGTCCTCGGCATGGCAAAGAGTGTGACATGACTTAGCCCATGCACACAGTACAAGAAGTATTAATATTAATCCTTGAAAAGAGATACTTTACAATGACCTAATCTTAGACTACATCTCCCTCCATATATAGATAAAAGTTTTCACAAAAATACAGCTATCTGCAGTGTCTTCTCATGAATATTACAGTATTTCAGAGACCATCTCTCCTTCAAATAGAGTCCTCCTCATCAGCATTTGTTCATATTTAAGTCTCAACAAATTAACCAAAATCCTGCTTATTAACTAACCTCACATGAATTACCATATTACTTCTCTCCTTTTCTTCATCAACAAAAATCTTGAAAAAGCTTGCTACTTTTAATTTCTTTTTCTCTTTTGTGAATTTTTCTCCATTTACATCTTAAATGTGAGCATACCTATAGATAGTTTTTTTTTTCTAGTTTGCAGTTTCTCCTCATTCTGCATATTCTTATGCAGCAATTTGACCTTCAGATGTGTTCTCAGTCTGTATGATGTGCAGATGCACTCAGCTCAGACTCATATCCAACTGCTAACATTTTTAGTTCCAAATTAGAAGATAGGAGGCTGACAGTGAAAATAAGTGGAATGTCAGACAGGTAAACATCTGAAACCTTGGCTGCCCTGAAGGTGTGTGATGGTAAATTTATACCAGATTGGAATAGTCTTAGTTGCAATATGAGACAATATTTTGTATTGACACAAGATGGTCCGCTAGAATCAATATATTGGATGAATCTGAGACTTTGAAAGGATTATACTTTCATGAAAAAAATAGCAAGAAATAAAAAGTGCATTTGTTAACATGACAGAAATCTTCTAAAATGGTAGATGAAGAATGTAAGGCAAGCTTCATGAAAAGTCATATACCATAATTCTGCTACTTTATAGGATTTGAGTTTTAAATTTACATTATTCTTAGAGTTAAGGAAATACAAAGTCAAAAATTAAAGATATGACTAATTAGTATCTCTCCAGAGTCTTAATAGAAACAAAAGAAAATATTTTCCACCTAGCCATTCTGATTGATATAAAGTGTTAGTCTGTCTTTCCCCCAGCATCTACATTTACTCAGCAGCTTTAGATAATTCCTTTATTTCAAAAAATAGTCACAGGAGGCTTGAGAAGGCTTTTGTTGTTGTTTTTATTTTTAAAACACTACAGGAAATACTTAAGTATTTTTATACATGCAGAAGAAAGAGCAACAAGAAAGAAAACTAAAACTGCACAAGTGAGAAAGACCTAAACATAGGGTAATATTTCAATACTGAAACAGATGGGAGAAGTAGAATCCAATGTAGAGACAGATATAACCTTGCAAAAGAAAAGAGCAGCCAGCCTTTGGAACTGAGGGAAATCAAGCATGTACTCAAAGGAAGTTGAGGTTTTTAATAAAATATACAATGAGATTTTCAAAAAAAGAATGTCTATCTTGTGTCTTCTGATTTTGATCATTTTAATGAAATACGAGGTAAAGTCAGTAGCTGAAAAAAGAGGATAGCAGTGACATAGAGGTGACTGTATGTTGATGACTGCTGGCAATAGCTAATTCATGGGAAGCTTTAAGGTATGAGGACTTTGAATGGCAGAATAGTTTAAATGATTGATAAGGGCTTCATAAAGAGCTGTGATTTTAAAAAAGTATTTAACTAGAAGGAATGGGTTTGAAACCCACTTCTACCACTTATTCACTTTGTGACTTTGAGTTTCTGATCATTAATCTGTAAAATTAGAGTAAAAATAATTCATATTCCTCTAAGATATCTAAGTTAGAGACATAATAATAACTAAAGTGATATACATGCTATTCAATTACTTGTATTTTTTATTGATTAGTAAGTGGATCTATAGTGACTGGATAAGAAAGTAGAGATGTTAATAGAGCAGGAAAGTGGCAATGGGTCAAGAATCATGATATATACCTTTAACTTTTTTAGATCAAAAGTCATCAAGTAAGTAAGGATGAAGTAAGGAGTGATAAAAGAGTAAATGATTTTAGTAAAGCAGCCTTTATTTAAGATATGGCAGAATTAGGCATGATGTCAATGTGCAAAATATAAAAAAAGTTACTAGAAAATGGAAAATTACTTTTAAAGATTCTTAGTAGACTTAGGATGTCTTCACCTGCACACTACGCACAATTTAATCAATCTCTGTGTGTGCTTAGCTCTTAACACTCAAATGATATTGCTTTGTTAAGATCTGACATCTAATTTTATTTGATCTAGCAACAACATTCAATACAGTTGAACTCTTTTTTCCTTTTTAAAATACAGAATTTTAAAATACTCTTGACTGGCCTCCAAGTTGGTACGTTTTTTCCCTACAGTCCTCCTACAGCCTTGTCAGTTCTATCACCATCTCTTATGAAAAAACTGCCTCTTTTTCAGTGGTACTAAATACTGAATTTGGGTGTCTTCAGTATATAGAAATAGTTTACTTAGCTCTCTAAAAAAGTATAAATTGGGAACATGAGAGCCCCAGTCTATATCCAGAGCAAATTTAATATTCAGAATTACTTAGACTGGAAGAGCATATCTTTCTCTACTGTGATGCTGGCAAGAATAGCCATCCATCTGCATGGCTTCCTCTTTCTCATGGTAGGGCCACTAATCATGATTTAGTCTTACTAAGAATAAGGAGCCCTTACTAGGAGTTCTGTATAAGCCATATGTATTTTTCCCAGAATTCTCCTATTCTAAACTTCTAACATTATTCTTTTCTGGCCGTTGACCTCATATCAGAGTTCTCCAACACATCACAGAGTTTAGAGTATTTCCACATCTTAGACATACATACTGGGTAACTAAGTGTATTGCTTGATCTTTGTCTACTAGGAGCATTTCCCATCACCAAACCCCTTCAGAGTCACCCCAGAGAAAACAGGGGAGGCACTGTAATGAGCCAGAAATCCATTTTCCATAGTGGCAATAGACCATACCAAAATTTCAACCAGGCCTCCTTCTTCCCACCTGTCTATACTACCTCTGGTTGTAGGGAATCCTTTATGACTCCATGTAGAATCATTATCTTCCTTAGATACGTTTATTACCATCAGATCTGCTGGCCTATACGCCCAAATAGTAGTCTGCAGTATGATGTAGCACTCTATGCTTCAGTCAAATCCAAATAACCTTCGAAAATACCATATAAAAACACTGGAACAGAATCCACAAGCCTTCTGAAATTTAAGCAGGTCACTAAAAGACGTGAGTCATTTTTATTAACTGGAAGTTTGATATATAACAAGTATTCTAAATTAGGAGAATTTCCTCTAATGTCACAGAGCATTAGACTCACATAAACATCACAAATAACTTCAGATCGATGAATCTTTGCAAGTTTATCCCTCACCCTGTAGTCTGCCTGTGACTTAGTAGGTAACACTACAGCTACTTACTGTTTCCCTGGTCTAGTGAATATGATATCATTAATATAGTGAATCAGCATATTGTTTTCTGGAATATCGGAATGGTCAAGATCTTAGTAAACTACATTGTAACAGGGAGTAAGAGAGCTAACAGGGTCCCGTGTCAACTTTAACGTTTGCAAACTGAAACAGGAAATTCTTATCAATGATCAGTTGCACTTTTCAAGAGAATGAATTTCTTATCACTCCATCAGACAGATAAGTGAGAATCAAAAATGTTGTAAAAGGTGAGTGAAATCTAGAATGAATAAGGAAGTACAATATAAATATCAATTTTGTTTCTAGGATCATCTGTAGCATGAAGTGATATGTTAAAGGATATTAAAATGGACCACTATATTCTGAGGGATTGTACTTACTCCTTCTGTCTTAAAAATTGAGGGCCTTTTCTTTCCAACAGATTTTTATCCAGTAAGAGCACACGCTATTTAATTGGCTTGAGGGGTAAACTTTTATAAACTGAGTCAATACATCACTCACAGTTACTTGGATTTCATTAATTTCCCTGATTTCCAGAGTGAAGGCAATGATTATAAAACCCTGGCTCCAGTGACTGTCTCTCAGCTCTGAACACTGTAAGCTATTCCCAGGGTGCTGTGGGACCAGGGATAGATATTAGGTAAGACCACCAGTGTGCCCTCCAAGTATTGAGCTGTAGCAAATCCAGCATCCAGTCTACCTGAGCTGGGTTCAAGTCCAAGTGCAAATCCTCACCCTAGTGGCCCAGTTTAGGCAAATTAATGTCTCTCAAAGATTTTATTACAAGAGTCAGGAGATGAGAAGCAATTAGCAGAGAAATGGCTCTTCTATTTTCCTTCAAGGAACTGACCTGATATCAATGGTTCTGTGTAATCTCATGGAGATGTCCTGTAATTGAACAATTACACTGTTTTTTTCCTGAGGGTGGGAGGTTATGTTCAATTTGATCAAACACCACATTTTATTTCCTTTTCCTCTTTTTCCCACACTTTTGCTTTTGTTTAATTGCTATTCCTCCAATAAAAATTAATATGTGAGATTTGCCTCATATTCTGCTTTCTGGGAAACCAAAGCTAAAACATAGCATTGATGGGACAGGTAGACAGATAAAGTGAGGGCAGAGTAAAAACTGTTTAAACATTTCATATCCTAAAGATAATCTAAGGCATAGAATTGGTTCCTTTACTCCCACTTACATTCCAACTCTCACAATATTGTTGAGACTATAGGCCATATCCAAAACAGTAGAATTATGAGTCTTTACTACAGGAGAGACTTTTGCAATTACATTTTCCAAAAACAGTTTTTCTAGTATGAACAGATGCAGCAAATTAATTTTTCTCCTTGTAGTGCTATAAAAATATTGTAAATAACCTGTCAGTTGTGACCTTTAGAAAGATATTGGTCTTTTAATCTCATAATGGTGAACAAGTAATAAAGTATAGCTGCACATAAATTGTATTTCAACCTCACCCATCCACGAGAATGGATAAAACAAAGAGCAGCAAAATACAGAGTTGTTCTATACATTCACATACCAGGAATAAAAGACTGTCTAGTGTACAATTTGCTATTTTTCACATACAGAAAAGAAACATGTGACTGATAATCTTGCTGTTCTAGTTTGTATATAAACTAGCTTTTTTTTAACACCATGTTCAGCAACATGTATTCCTAAGTTTAAAAGAACTATCCTAATGTTAGAATGAATACAAAGAGAATAGTGCTTTAATAGAAGTATATGAAACAGTGAAAAGTTCATGCCTACTTAAAGACAACCTTATATGATATTGAAGTTCATGTACCAATACCAATGTAAAGGGCCAATAAAGGATGTCCTCTTATGCTGAATTTAAGGAGATATTGGAGGCACTTTCTTGTTAATGTTTTAGCAAAAGATCATTCAAAATGATCTCTCCTTCAAGAGAATATCTGTATTGTGCATAGTCAGAAGTTTGACACCTATGTATCTATGATAAGGCTCCAGACTGGTTTCTCTCAAGTTCTTTGGCAAGGTTAGAGGTTTCAAAGACACCTGTTTGAGCTACTAAACAGCCTTTACGTGGCACCAGGTCCAATGGGAGAGCGAGTCTCCAGTTACTTCTGGAAAGCAAAGAAATTGTGGGGCATTGTGGAGGATTCTTATACCCTCCTGCTCCCAGCATCTTAGAGTTAAACTTCAGAATCAAAACCACGTTCTAACCCACAGTTCTGCTTCTAGCATGTGTGTGGTTAGTCATAGACTGCAGCCCTCCAGGCTCCTCCATCCATGGGATTCTCCCAGTAAGAATACTGGAGTGGGTTGCCATTTCCTTCTCCAGGGGATCTTCCTGACTCAGGATCAATTCTGCATTGCAGGCAGACTCTTTACCCACTAAGCTAGAAGAGAAGCTTCTAGCATAGCTGACTCAATTCATACATCTTTTAACCAGTAAGTCAGGATGTTTAAAAAAAAAAAATGGCTTTATAGACTTTGGAGTAAACGGTCTAGAATCAATGAGGTCTGTGGTCTTTTCTGGATGAAAAGCTAGGGAGGGGCAGCTCAATCTGAACTCTGTGTGCAGTGCTAAGTTGCTTCAGTCATGTCTGACTCTTTGGGATTCCATGGACTTAGCCTGTCAGACTCCTCTGTCGATAGGATTCTCCAGGGAAAAACACTGCTGTAGGTTGTCAATTCCTCCTCCAGGGGATCTTCCTGACCCAGAGATCTAACCAGGATCTCTTACGTCTCCTACTCTGGAAGATGGGTTCTTTGCCACTAGTACCACCTGGGAAGTCCCAGGCAATGTTGAAGTATAATAAGGAAAGAGGTGAGCCTGACAATGTTCAGGGATTACCAATTAGTATGGAAAGTATAAATAGAATAGCTTACTTAATGTAAATAGTACAACTAATATAAAGATAATAATCCAACATAAATAGAACATAATAAAATAATTGGATATGAATAGAATAATCTAATGTGATAATGATTAACTTCTTTACTGTTACAGGATTCATGCATGCACACTCAGCTGTTTATTCATGCCTGACTCTTCGTGACCCTAAAGGACCCCGCCAGGCTCCTCTGTCCATGGGATTTCCCAGGTAAGAATACTGGGGAGGGTTGCCATTTCCGTCTGCAGGTTTATAAGGATGACAAACTGTGATTTAGTCTCACTCTGGCTGAATAGAATACTCCATCAAAGCTAGTTAATGATCTTTGCTAATTCATATTTCTTCTATTGGTTATTTACATATCACAGTTTCAAGCTACATTTAGGCAGAAACTGATTCTTATACCAGCTGCTAACAGAAAAGAGGAGTCAATGAGTATAGTCATTTTTAATTCCCAAATGTGTTTAACTAGAATGAATGTCACATCTGATCGTTTAAACCATCCCTATGTTTTTGAAAAAAAATGCATCAAATAAACTTTAAAGAAAAATTAGGAGAATATAGGAAGAGTAGTTAAGTTTAAAACATTTTATTGATGAATTAAGTCAAATTGCAATGACAAAAGAAAGGAAAAAATAACAAAAGCAAAATTTCAAATCTACCCATAGAATAAAATTTGGAATGATATATATGTTACCTCTAGTGAGTATGATTGTTTTCTGATTCAATTTCCATGTATGAATAATGGATAAATTAAAAGTTATAAGAAGTACCAAACAGGCAAAAATGCTAGGATAAATTAAATCTAAGTATCTATAAAGGAATTGTTACAGTAATTTCATTAAATGAGAGGTCAATTCATCCATATTCCCACCAAATGAATTTTCATCAGTATCTAAAGGCTATGAGTTTGAGTTAGGATATTTAAACTATTGTGCTAGGACACGTTTAACTGAGATTATGTAAGCCAGGAGGTCCATTGCTTCTATGAAATATCTCTCGCCTACCTCTCCCATATTATAGTGAGAATAACAATTTCAATGTTCCTCTTATTTATTTATTTTCATCTGTATATTTTTTTTCTCTAAGAAAGTGATGATTTCTTCTGCTCTAATTTTTATATTTTGCTTAATTTTATATGAATGTATCTTCCTTTATTAGCTTCCTCTAAAAATGATATTTTATATTATCTTTTCAAAGGTGTGGGGGGTATCCTCAATTATCTCCATAGTTTCATTTTTTTTAATTTTTAAAAATTTTTCATTGTCCCATGCAGCATGTGTGGTCTTAGTTCCCTGACAAGGGATGAAACCTTTGCCCCTTGCATTAGAATCTCTGCATCTTAACCACTGGAAAACTATAGAAGCCTGAACAAACCCTTGTGTCATCATCTGACCTATATTCAAGAAACACTTCATTGTCATTTGGTGAATCGTAATATTTCATACCAATGACTATGACCAAAAAAACTAGCTTCTTTTCTTGTATATGTTTTATTTGTTATATACATTGTGTGCAGAATGATGAGGATTATAAGTCATGAGAATATTTACTATTAAATGTATTGTTCCAAATAGCATCATCAATAAATCAAAACGTACATTTAATAGAATCTAAACTAATATGGAAGAAAATATTTATTATTTTGTAGCAACTGACAAGTGATGCTAAATATTTTGTAAAAATGCAGAGAACCTGGAAAAGCCTAAATGATTTTCGAAGAGAAAACCAATGCTGGAACACATGGACCTGATTTTGAGAGTGACCATAAATCTACTTCATCACATTGATATGCTACCAGTGCAAATACAGAAATATAGATTAATGTAACAGAAGATCAGAATGCATGTACGCTCATAAATGCTTACTTAATTTTCAAGAAAAATATCAGTGGAGAAAGGGAAGTTTTTAGAACGGATTATTTTCGAAAGAGTAGATATCCATATTAAACAAATAAATAAATAACCTCAATCTTTACCTTAATCAAATAGACAATTATTTCAGAATGCATTATAGACCTACCCAGTAAAAACCAGGAATGAAAAATAGCTTTCTAAACTGGAAAAGTAACAGCTACTGTTGTGTGTAATGGTAAAATTATAAAATTGACTTTATGATTGGACAAAAGGTTTTTTCCACTCTCACTAATTCTATTAACTCATGATCTAGAAGTACTAGTTGTGGACTTAGGTAAGCAAAATAAATAAAGACTATGCAAACTGGGTAGAAAAAAGCAAAACTGTCTTCATTCACAGTTGACATGTTTGTATACATTGAATATCTTAAGGAATCCATTTTAAAAGCTATTAAAACTTGCAAATTTGTTTAACAAGGAAACAGTATAATATCAATATATGAAAGTCAATTGTCTTTCTGTGTTCTAGCAAGGAAAAACTGGAAACCGAGCATTTAAAAAATGGCATTTAGTGTAGCATCAACAAACGTGAATATTTTGTGATATATTTGATCCAATTATGTTAAATGCTGAGAATTAGAAATTATAAAGCATTACTGAGATAAATTAGAAAAAAAGACTAAAATAGAGACTTAATTGCTGCTCTGTAGACAATGCAGTTTTTTTATGATGAAATAATCAAACATTCTAAAACTTAGATATAAATGCAAATGATCTAAGATAGCTAAACGCTTTTGGAAGAGAGCATTCCCTATATAATTTTAAGACTAATTATAAAGCTACTATAATTAAAATAGTGTAATACTGGCATGAGGATAAACAAACAGAATAGGGAAAGTGAAAGTGTTAGTTACTCAGTTGTGTCCAACTCTTTTGTGACTCGTGCACTGTAGCCCACCAGGCTCCTCTGTCCATGGGATTCTCCAGGCAAAAATACTGGAGTAGGTTGCCATTCCCTTCTCCAGGGGATATTCCTGACCCAGGGACTGAACCCAGGTCTCCTGCATTGCAGGCAGATTCTTTACCTTCTGAACCACCAAGGAAGCCCTAAAACTATGGAATGCTTCACAAATTACATCTCATTCTTGTACAGGCACCATGCTAATTTTTCTGTATCACTCCAATTTTACTACATGTGCTTCAGAATAGAGTGTCTGTATATAAACTCATACATCTATGGTCAAAAACGCTAAGATTGTTCAAGAAGAAAAAGGTGATGCTCTAGCATATATGATGATAGAACATGCAAAGCAGATACAAAATAAGAACTATTTTGAAGTTAGTAAGATATTAACATACATGTCATGTGTGAGCTTTTCAGATCTTTATGTAAGTGTCATCGCAACAGGAGAGAGACATGGAGTAACAGAAGAATTAGATAGAAAAAGCTGCGTTTCAAAAAAAGCAAATTATTCTGTGTCAGACCGAAGATGTTAAAGGTGTGTTTTGATTATTTCACACAATGATCTACAACTGATACTCTCTAAAAGTTGAAAACTTTAAGAAGAAATCAGATAAGCAATGTTGCAAATACTATGCCCGATTCACAGTTTACTGACTACAAGCTATGTGTTTGTGCGTGTGTGTGTGATTGAGAGAGAAACTCTCTGATATTCCCTTCTAGCTAATTAGGAGATATAGGATCTTTGACCTCTCTTAGGAATATATACCGACTTACCTGGTAGCTCAGCTGGTAAAGAATCCGTCTGCAATACAGAAGACCTCAGCTGGATTCCTGGGTTGGGAAGATCTGCTGGAGAAGGGATAGTCTACCCACTCCAGTATTCTTTGGCTTCCCTGGTGGCTCAGCTGGTAAAGAATTCGCCTGCAATGTGGGAGACCTAGGTTCCATCCCTGGGTTGGGAAGAACCCCTGGAGAAGGGAATGGCTGGCTACCTACTCCAGTATTCTGGCCCGGAGAATTCTGGGGTTACAAAGAGTCGGACACGACTGAGCAACTTTCACTTTCAGGAATGTATACATAGTTTGGCACTGGCAGCTAAAGGCTAATTTGAAAAAAGACAGGTCTGAAAGACGGAGATTTCTCTTGAGAGCTAACATTTTCAGAACAAATTGGGCAGCTGACAAATATTCACTTTCCAGACCTCAGGATGTAGTTAATATCAGTGATCTCAGGATGGTCTAACAATTACTAAAACTGATAGAATCCAACTGTCAGATCCAAACATTTGTTGTGCCTCTCTCTTCAAAAGAACTATTGGGTGATTTTTCTTTTAAATAAATGTTTGCAAGTTTTGTCAACTTTTCTGAATTTGACTGCTGAATAGACTCAAGCACTTTTTCAATAAATAATAGATTTTTCCTAAAGTAGACTTAGATGTAAATGAATAAAAATAGTCTAGTACAAGATTTAAAAAAAAGCATGATTTGTATCAAATCTATATATCCTTTAGTGCCCGGCATGTGTAGTAATATATATATATATATATATATTTCAGATTGCTTATTTTTATTCATAGACTTTATTTCGCTGAATTCTGGCAACAATGAGTCTGTTGTTTATCAATAAATATTTTTCATTAAACTAGAGCAAGAATGATGAATTTCTAAATACAGCCTTATTTACATGCATGTTCCCTACTTTTTAAATAAAAGAGTTTGTCATTTTTACACTCACATTACATATTTGGGATTAAGAATATAAGAGAGAGGGTATTGAGAATAAGCATTTAAGAATATAAGAATTCTAGTAAATTTGGTATCCTTAGAAAAATAAAATTTTATACCAAATGGCATAGTCTGAATTCTTATTGGAACAACAATGAGAATTTGAAGTGTTATTATATTTATTCAAGGACATCACACTTTAAAAATGGAGAAGCTGTATTTAAGTGTAATTGTTAAGAGTAGAGATCTGAGGTCAGAATTTTGGGTGAGTTTAATACATCTGCCTTTTTTAGACTGTATTTACTTCAGTACATTATTCAGCATCTATGGGTCTTTGTTTCTCATACATAAAGTAGAGATATGTATATGTAGATATTCATATCTGTTGTCAAGAATAAATTAATTCATGAGAAACACTTAGAATGCAACCTTACACACATTAAAGTACTGTGTGTACTTTACTAACTTTAGAGATTACATTTAGTCTAGACTCCCATCTAGTGATAAATTTTTTTTATTTTGTGTTTAATTTCCTAGGAGCATTTTATAACAACTAGCATCTATAATAAAAACAAAGAAGTCCTCAACAATTGTTTTCACTTTCCCAATGTATTTTCCACCTGTATGCATTTCCCCTTTGATCAATGCACATTCTACAGCTGGTTAACCTACTTTACTGAAATCTCTCCCTGATGATATTGTCACCTCAAATTTCACTTCAGATGTTCCCTCCTTTATTCTAAAGCCCAACTAAATCCCCTGATATAATAATCATTTCCCCATCTTAGTCCCATAATAATTATCACCTCTGTTGTGGTGAAGATTGCATTCAGCTTGACTTTTTTTCACCCTCATTCAGATCTTAAATAACTCATTTTTGAGCTTTGAGTTGACTCATTCTCCATCACATGTATAACTTGAGCTTTTTGTTGTTGCTTCATTATAAAATTAATAGTTTTACAATATTCAGCATATCTTAATAATACCTCTTATGTTTACATATAATACCTGACATAAAGTATAGTTGGGGCTTCACCCGCTGCCTGCAGCACAGGAGATGCAGGAGTCACTGGTTCAATTCCTTGGTTGGGAAGATCCCCTGGAGGAGTGCATGGCACCTGACTGCAGTATTCTTGCCTGGACAATTCCAAGGACAGAGGAACCTGGCAAGCTATAGTCCATAGGATCACAAAGAGCTGGACACGACTGAAGCAACAGAGCACAGCACAACACACAATGCACAGTTGGATTCAAATTTACTTCTTTTCCAATACTTTTATTTGTGGGCATCTAAATAAACATTTATCCTTGCTCTGTTTTCTAATTTTAAGTTTAGGAAAAGGTAATGTTTTTTCTGTGTATTTTCAAGTGGTTTTATAATATTTTAAAATGTATATTTATCACATATGCTCAACCATAATATTACAAACATTGCATATTATATTAATATGACTAAATTGTTGTAACTTAGTTTATTAGCAAGAATATCTTTCAGGAAATATACTGGCTAAGTTTTCTATTTGAACAATTAAAAAATCTGTTCAAAATGGATAGTCAGTTCAGTTTAGTCGCTCAGTCGTGTCCAACTCTTTGCGACCCAATGAATTGCAGCATGCCAGGCCTCCCTGTCCATCATTAACTCCATGAATTCACCCAAACTCACATGCATTGAGTCAGTGATGCCATCCAGCCATCTCATCCTCTGTCGTCCCCTTTTTCTCCTGCTCTCAATCCCTCATAGCATCAGAGTATTTTACAATGAGTCATTGAAGATGGTGACTACAGCCATGAAATTAAAAAACTCTTACTCCTTGGAAGGAAAGCTATGATCATCTTAGACAGCATATTAAAAAGCAGAGACATTTCTTTGCCAACAAAGATTCATTTAGTCAAGGCTACGGTTTCCCAGTGGTCATGTATGGATGTGAGAATTGGACTGTGAAGAAAGCTGAGTGCCAAAGAATTGATGCTTTTGAACTGTGGTGTTGGAGAAGACTCTTGAGAGTCCCTTGGACTTCAAGGAGATCCAACCAGTCCATCCTAAAGGAAATCAATCCTGGGGGTTCATTGGAAGGACTGATGCTAAAGCTGAAACTCCAGTAATTTGGCGGCCGGGAGGAGCTACCCCAAGCTTGAGGTCAGGGGTGGCAGCTAAGAAGGGCAACCCCACGTCCAAGGAGCGATGTATGCATAGGCGCAGTAGGGCCTAGAGGAGCTACTCCACGTTCAAGGTCAGGAGGGGCCGCAGTGAAGAGATACCCCTCCTCCAAGGTAAGGAGCAGTGGCTGCACTTTGCTGAAGCAGCCGTGAAGAGATACCCCAAGTCTAAGGTAAGAGAAACCCAAGTAATACAGTAGGTTTTGCAAGAGGGCATCAGAGGGCAGACACATTGAAACGATAATCACAGAAAACTAGTCAATCTAATCACACTAGGACCACAGCCTTGTCTAACTAAATGAAACTAAGCCATGCCCTGTGGGGCCACCCAAGACGGGCGGGTCATGGTGGAGAGGTCTGACAGAATATGGTCCACTGGAGAAGGGAATGGCAAACCACTTCAGTATTCTTGCCTTGAGAACCCCATGAACAGTAAGAAAAGGCAAAATGATAGGATACTGAAAGAGGAACTCCCCAGGTCCCTAGGTGCCCAATATGCTACTGGAGATCAGTGGAGAAATAACCCCAGAAATAATGAAGAGATGCAGCCAAAACAAAAACAATACCCAGTTGTGGGTGTGACTGGTGATAGAAGCAAGGTCCGATATTGTAAAGAGCAATATTACATAGGAACCTGGAATGTCAGGTCTATGAATCAAGGAAAATTGGAAGTGGTCAAGCAGGAGATGGCAAGAGTGAATGTGGACATTCTAGGAATCAGCGAAATAAAATGGACTGAAATGGGTGAATTTAACTCAGATGTCAATTATATCTACTACTGTGGACAGGAATCCCTTAGAGGAAATGGAGTAGCCATCATGGTCAACGAAAGAGTCCGAAATGCAGTACTTGGATGCAATCTCAAAAATGACAGAATGATCTCTGTTTGTTTCCAAGGCAAACAATTCAATATCATGGTAATCCAAGTCTATGCCCCAGCCAGTAATGCTAAAGAAGCTGAAGTTGAAAGGTTCTATGAAGACCTACAAGACCTTTTAGAACAAACACCCTGAAAAGATGTCCTTTTCATTATAGGGGACTGGAATGCAAAAGTAGGAAGTCAAGAAACACCTGGGGTAATAGGCAAATTAGATGTTAGAGTGTGGAATGAAGCAGGGCAAAGTCTAGTAGAGTTTTGCCAAGAGAACACACTGCTCATAGCAAACACCCTCTTCCAACAACACAAGAGAAGACTCTACACATGGACATCACCAGATGGTCAACACTGAAATCAGATTGATTATATTCTTTGCAGCCAAAGATGGAGAAGCTCTATACAGTCAACAAAAACAAGACCAGGAGCTGACTGTGGCTCAGATCATGANCTCTTCCAACAACACAAGAGAAGACTCTACACATGGACATCACCAGATGGTAAACAGTGAAATCAGATTGATTATATTCTTTGCAGCCAAAGATGGAGAAGCTCTATACAGTCACCAAAATAAGACTTGGAGCTGACTGTGGCTCAGATCATGAATTCCTTATTGCCAAATTCAGACTTAAAGAAAGTAGGGAAAACCACTAGACCATTCAGGTATGACCTAAATCAAATCTCTTATGATTATACAGTGGAAGTGAGAAATAGATTTAAGAGACTAGATCTGAAAGATAGAGTGCCTGGTGAACTATGAAATGAGGTTTGTGACACTGTATAGGAGACAGGGATCAAGACCATCTCCATGGAAAAGAAATGCAAAAAAGAAAAATGGCTGTCTGGGGAGGCCTTAAAAATAGCTTTGAAAAGAGAAGCAAAAAGCAAAGAAGAAAAGGAAAGATATAAGCATCTGAAGGTAGAATTCCAAAGAATAGCAAGAAGAGATAAGAAAGCCTTCCTCAGCGATCACTGCAAAGAAATAGAGGAAAACAACAGAATGGGAAAGACTAGAGATCTCTTCAAGAAAATTAGAGATACCAAGGGAACATTTCATGCAAAGATGGGCTCGATAAAGGAAAGAAATGATATGGAACTAACAGAAGCAGAAGATATTAAGAGGAGGTGGCAGGAATATGCAAAAGAACTATACAAAAAAGATCTTCATGACCAGGATAATCACGATGGTGTGATCACTCATCTAGAGCCAGACATCCTGGAATGTGAAGTCAAGTGGGCCTTAGAAAATATCACTACTAACAAAGCTAGTGGAAGTTGTAGAATTCCATTTGAGCTATTTCAAATCCTGAAAGATGATGCTGTGAAAGTGCTGCACTCAATATGCCAGGAAATTTGTGAAACTCAGCAGTGGCCACAGGACTGGAAAGGATCCGTTTTCATTCCAATCCCAAAGAAAAGCAATTCCAAAGAATGCTCAAACTACTGCACAATGGCACTCATCTCACATGCTAGTAATATAATGCTCAAAATTCTCCAAGCCAGGCTTCAGCAAAATGGGTAGTAGTGAATAACAAAACTGTCATTCAAATTAGAGTTCTCTCTAAGTATATGTTTATCAGTTCAGTTCAGTTCAGTTCAGTCACTCGGTCATGTCCGACTCTTTGTGACCCTATGAATTGCAGCACACCAGGCCTCCCTGTCCATCACCAACTCCCAGAGTNGACATCCTGGAATGTGAAGTCAAGTGGGCTTCAGAAAGCATCACTATGAACAAAGCTAGTGGAGGTGATTAACGAGAGACTTAAGGAAATATCCCATAGAACCCTGTACATCGGTGAAAATTTGCTGCATGCGAACCTCTTTGCCTCAATGTTCAACTCTCCTTACAAGGGAGAAATCATTCTCACAGCCAGTAGTCATTAAAAGATTTTCCATAATTAACCTATGCCCATTTTCCATTTGAGTAGGTCCAATCTAGCTAAATTATAAAATCAATATGTGAAGAAATGACAAAAACAACTTTAAAAAAATCTGGCCAAAATATAAAGCATATCTCTATTAGAATCAAATAATCATAGCGATCACACTTCCCAACCCAGGGATGGAACTTACATCTCCCGTGTCTCCTGAACTGGCCAGTGAATTCTTTACCACTGAGCCACCTGGGAAGCCCTCTATCCACTCTATCTGAGCACAGTAACTTGATCTTAACAGATGATTTAGAATGTAACCTAGTAAGCTCAGTCTGGGAGATCTTACCGGCTTATTTCTGTTGAAGACTGCCCCAAGTCTGTTGTTTAATTATTAATCATTATGAGAAAAATATGTCAAATCTATGTGTATTAAAGAGGGTGGTGCTAGTGGTAAAGATCCTGCCTGCCAGTGTAGGAGACCCAAGAGACAGTGGGTTCAATCCCTGGGTGGAGAAGACCCCCAAAGGAGAAAATGGCAACCCACTCCAGTACTCTTGCCTGGGAAATCCCACGGACAGAGGAGCCTGGCAGGCTACAGTCCATGGGGCTGCAAAGAGTTGGACACAACTGAGCACGTATTTCTTCAACTTCGAAAAGATCTAAAAATAATTATTNAACACCCCCAAAGGAGAAAATGGCAACCCACTCCAGTACTCTTGCCTGGGAAATCCCACGGACAGAGGAGCCTGGCAGGCTACAGTCCATGGGGCTGCAAAGAGTTGGACACAACTGAGCACGTATTTCTTCAACTTCGAAAAGATCTAAAAATAATTATTCTTCAGAATATAATGAATGATATCAAACATGAATAGAAGAGGCATCCTAATTAAATGAATTAATGGACATTACTTGAATGCATCTTAATGAAATGAATTAATGGACTTCTGATGACAAACACAATACATACACATCCCTTTTTTTCCATTTAATCAGTAAAAATCCCCATCACATCAAAAATGCATCTTTTATTGCACACTTCACAAATACTCAAGCCACAAAAGTACCACACAGTTTAACGTTATAATCCTAGGGATATTTCTACTGATTTATATATTCGATCTTAAAGACTACCTTTTGAACAATTAATCTCAAACATACATTTAATAATATACCAATGTCAACTGAATTTATTCCTAAAAACAATAAAATATTAGAATTTCAGTTTAATTTGAGCTTTCTTAAAAAAAAAAATCACAAACTCACGTACGCTCACACGCATACAAGATTTCGGCTTTCCCTGACTAACAGTGAATCAAGACCCAGTTGTTTTTCCCTGGTTTAAAAAAGAAGAAGATATGTTTCAAAACAGATATGCATTAATAACTCATATTTTCACTTCTATGTAGCTGTATCTTCTAGGGAACGTTCCACATAACACACATACTAAGCTAGGTCTCAGATGCTGAACAACAACAAACTATGCTAGAATTACTGAAACTGGTATACAGTATAGCCAGAGCTTCAGAATTTATTTTGCAGAAGCCTAAGATTTAAACAAGCAGCTCCACAGTGGTAACAGGGAGGTATATTTTGTTGGTGCCTACCTCAACATTTACTAATTATAAGGCTTCACTTATAAAAAAGAAAAACACTGAAAGATTCTGCAAGTCTTAGAAATATAAGACTAACCGGATAAAAAGATAAAATTTGTCTCCCTGATAACTAAATTTATATTTGTACATAAATCATTTACCACACTTTTGTGCAACAACTCTAATGCCTAACATTTCTAACATACTCAAGAACTGAAATCTCATTACTTGTGCAATGCAGATCTAGAATCATGAGTCATTCACTCAGAGGAACTTTGCAGACACACACCAAACTGCATGCCCCATGAAGTTCACATTCAGGAAGAGATGTAAAATAAAATAAGGCAAAAAATTAGACAGTGAAAATAAAGAATTCTCAAACTAGAAACGTAAAGGCTCAGAAGCAAATTACAAGTTAAATAAAGTTTATCTAAATTTTGAGTTTTTCTCCCTCTTCACCTAGACTATAATCTACATTATTTCNTAAAATAAGGCAAAAAATTAGACAGTGAAAATAAAGAATTCTCAAACTAGAAACGTAAAGGCTCAGAAGCAAATTACAAGTTAAATAAAGTTTATCTAAATTTTGAGTTTTTCTCCCTCTTCACCTAGACTATAATCTACATTATTTCAAAGTCAAAAAATTAACAATTTATGCTGTTAACTATGGTTCTGCCTTCTTTTGTGATCTAGAAGTATGGGTATAAGTACTCAGTTGCTCAGCTGTGTCCAACTCTTTGCAATCCCAGGGACTGCAGCCCACCAGGCTCTTCCGAAGCATGGGATTATCCCAACAAGAATACTGGAGTGGGTTGCCATTTCCTCCTCCAATGGGTATAAATGATAAGGCTATTACCCAGAAGAGATAGTAACATGTAAGTTCAAATGACAGACAGAAATCTCTAGCAAGTAATTTATATGAATCATATACATTGTGTGCATGCTAAAGTCCTTCAGTCATGTCTGACTCTCTGCGACCCTACGGACTATTGCCTGCCAGGCTCCCCTGCTGGACGAGATTCTTCAGGCAAAAATACTGCAGTGAGTTGCCATGCCCTCCTCCAGGTAATCTTTCCAACCCAGGGATCAAACCCTTGTCTCTTATGTCTCCTGCACTGGCCAAGTGCATTCTTTACCACCAGCACCACCTGGGAAGCGCTCACATACATTAACTCCATATATTTTTCTTTCGCTTTGTTTTTGGTTTTAGACATTGCCAAATGAATGGATTTTCACTGTTAATAAATTTAAATCATATAGAAGGGGTTATTGAGAATTTCCCATCTTTCTACTGACAAATCAAACCCCCTACAACCCCAAGCATAACCACTATTATTAGTGTGGTGTGTTCAGTCCTTTTTCTATGTATTATCACACACACACATCTACACATACAACACACATACACAGTTTCAATATTTTTTCTTACAGTAATGACGAAAACATACTAAGCATATTATCCTTTGGCTTGCTTTCTACAAAATATGTTAATGACCTTTCCTTATCAATAGAGATAGATTCACATAAATATTTTTTAACAATTATGTATTACTTTACTATATATCCGTTTCTATACTAGTGGTCACCTAAATAAATGCCAATTTTTCATTATTTTAAGCAATACCACAATTATATACACAAAACTATGCATACATTCGAGTGGTATTAATAATACAAATACTTTGGACATAAAGTATATGCAAATATTAATTTTGAACTAAACATCAAACTTATTCTAAGAAAACATTTATCATTACATACTTCTACCAGCAATTAATAACATGTTTCTCTACATTTATTAAATCTATGTAAGGTCCTAAAAAAGATATTATCCTTCAAACCATATTGTAAATTTCTATTGTAAGAAAGGAGTAAAAGTTATATGTCTTTTTCCTATATAGAACTTGAAGTCTTGTCTTTGTGTTTTGCTAAATATTTTCAGTTGTTAGCACTTACATGGCAGTTAATCAATGGAAACATTTGTAAAATCAGTTGTTCAACTCCTATTATTTCAAAATAAACCCTCTCATTGCTAAGACAATCACTATATTTATATTTTGCAATTATTTGCCAAAGAACAGGGGCCAGAGGTTTGAATAAATGTTTGAGTTGACAGAGTATCAAAACAAATATATAGCTTACCATTCTTTGCTTCTTTTAATAAAAACAAAACNTTGTAAAATCAGTTGTTCAACTCCTGTTATTTCAAAATAAACCCTCTCATTGCTAAGACAATCACTATATTTATATTTTGCAATTATTTGCCAAAGAACAGGGGCCAGAGGTTTGAATAAATGTTTGAGTTGACAGAGTATCAAAACAAATATATAGCTTACCATTCTTTGCTTCTTTTAATAAAAACAAAACATGTAGTTAACACTCTGTGGGACATGTTATATTAGGAAAATCTCTGACAGCACAATGTCACATGATTAAGGGAATGCTTTTTTTGCATGTTATTTCTACAAATGTAAGAAAATATCCTGCTTCCCCCCCTTCTTTTTTAGACACTAGTTGACTAAAGGAAATCGTTTCTGACAAGTGCTATAAATAATGCAAGGCGTTATCAAACTAGCTAAGGCACAACAGAACTCTGGTGAACTTATGTAGGCCCAGACACATTTCCCTGTGTGGTAATTTCTCCTGAGGCCAGAGGGCCTCTTGCCCTGGACTGGAGTGTTCTGAAGTGGAAGGCATTATTTCCAGTCTAAAAAACTGAGGTAGGTATATACTCTTGTATGATTTTGCAAAGGGGCATGTGTCCCACTAGAAAACAAAACACTCTCCCCTCCTTTTACCCTCCTCAAACTCTTTCTCGGTTATTAAATAACAGTTCACAGAATAAAGAGGAACCTGAAACTGGATTTTCAAAACACTTAAGATGGTTGGTTGGCAAAATGTGGGCATTTCTAATGTTTTTATTCTCTTTTTGACAATGTGCTTTTACCATGCTGTCAGAGTATAAATACAGTCACAACTTCTCAGGAGATAAGAGCAAGATTCTATTCCTATGATTTTGTACTTTCCAAAAGAGTATATGTACTGAACACACTTTGAACAAACTAATATGGCAACGTGAGGTTTGGTTACTCTGCCAAACAGAAAAAAAAAAAACAAAAAAAAGAAAATCCTTTAAGTATTTTAATCACCCATAAGGTTCTGTGCATTTTAGAAAAGCTGTAACACATGAGGAGATCTGAAAAGCTGACTACATCCTTCTAATGAGACAGTGATTAAAGCTGTATGTGCTTCTACCAGCATCATACGCACTTAAAAACCAATGACTGGCTTTCCATGGCAAATCACAATGCGTCAGTAACTGGCTAATAAACTCCAGTAACTGCCAACAGTTTATTAACAGCAACACTTTCTGTTCTGTCTGGGAAATTAGAGATTCAGTTAGATCCTCGTACTCTCTGTATTGGTCACCCAGGGGTGAGTTAAAAACACATATTCCTGGGACCTACCCTAGACCTACTAAGGGTAAAAGACCAGTAATCTATATTTTAAGCAAACTCCCCAGGCTACCCTTAATCTCATTAAATTCTGGCAATCACAATCAACTAAAGTTAAAAGACTACTTCCATCAGAAATTGTTTAATGCATTTCTACCCAGTAATTTCCCAGAATATCTGTCCTGAAATGATGGCTTATTTGAGATTTGCTGACATGCTTTTTGATTATATTCTGTTAACTACTTTAGAAAATCAACATGCCTGCAAAATGTTATGCAAAGTTCTGTTATATTCATTTTTTTCAGTGTCATAACTGAAGGTTTATTTTTAAATATTTCATTATTTTCAGATCATTGGCAACTAGAAACTTGTATGCAAGGGTGATTTTATATCAGAGTAAATAAAAGACTTTTGTACACAAGTCACAGATGTCTGTCCTTCTCTCAAAAGAATGACCTTTGAGGTTACACCACCAAATGGACCAATTTTGTATCATTTCCTTTTAGATTCTGCTTATAATGGACTGTTACATTCATTTTTTAAAATATTATTTTAAATCAGGCACCATACATGCTCCTCCACATCATCTAAGATACTACTCATATCATCCTACTATGTTGCACACCTCTTAGGTTTCAGTTTTGCTCAAGAGTTCACACCATATAAAAGCTACTTAATCTGTAAAAAAATAAAAAGTCCCCTAGTATATCTGAAAGAGTATATTGAATAAATTCAAAAAAAAAATTACTTGGTAATCTTAAAACTTCCCATATCGTTCTATCATTAAAATGTCAAATATGTATATATATAAACGAATATATACATATATACACAAATACATAAAATAAATAGAGACAGTGATATTTAGGCTCCACATAGTAAAATTATTTTGCAAAAAGAAAAAACAAGCACTTAATTACTACCATCTGATAAAATTATTAATCGTATAGATAAATAAGAAATAAAATGTATGTATGGGAGTTTAGATATGCATGTATGTTTGTGTGTGTGTGTGTGTGTGTGTGTGTGTATCCAAAGAATAAAGAGAAACTTTATGTAGGAATTAGTCAAATCATGCTCTTCACATATAACTAACACCTGGTTCTTTATTTAAATTCAAGTGAAACCTTTGTATTAAAGTTAACAGAGGGAAAAAGACTTAAATAAGAGTTTAAGCTTCCTTCAACAAAACTACAAACTATGTTTCTCCATTAATAACTCCTGGAGAGATTAGCTTCTTGAGAAGTTGGCCTGTGCTACATTTCTCCTTGACCTAATATAATATCTGCAAGATGTTCATCTTGTTCTTTAATAAAAAGTTTTGACTAGAGGAGCCGCTTAGAAAAATTTACTTTTCCCCCAGAACTCGTACATTCTATTATTACTCAACAATAGCAGATAATATTTGATTCACTAGTATACAATTTACTTTCCTCTAAATTTTGCCATTTGTTCCTCATGTCTCTAAAGGATGGTTATATTATCTTGTTCATTTGTGAGCAAATAAATTAAGGCTGGCATGGTTAAGTGACTGACTCACCCAAGCCTCCTAAGCTAACTGAACAGAACAATCAGGATCCAAATTCAGGTCTTCTGATTTAAAACTTAAAATTTCAATCACAACACATGCTGGCAAATTAATACCTGTCTTCGTAGAAATGACAACAACCTTAAATACAATAGAAGCCAAAAAAAAAANAGTCTGTTGTTCTATGTCCAGTTCTAACTCTTGTTTCCTGACCTGCATACAGATTTCTCAAGAGGCAGGTCAAGTGGTCTGGTATTCCCATCCCTTGAAGAATTTTCCACAGTTTATTGTGATCCACACAGTCAAAGGCTTTGGCATAGTCAATAAAGCAGAAATATTTTTTTTTCTGGAACTCTCTTGCTTTTTCCATGATCAAGCGGATGTTGTCTTTAGCCATTTAAACATAACATAAATCTAAAAATGCTTGTCATTTAAATAAAAAACATAGTAATAAAAACAACAGCAAGGACAGGCATTCTTAAAGCTCGTACAGTTTATCACACAATTTAAAAACTTTGCGAATGCATTTATTTGAAAAACAGAAATATGACAGTATTTCTGCTGCTATTATATTTGCTTATCTCTCCTTGTACTCGTGTTATTTTCAATAATTTTTAAACAAATGGGCTATTTTGAACTTGAAAATAATATTTTATGCCTTTTTCTTTATTTTATTTTTAAGAAGTTACTCTCTGCTTTTTCCAAATAAATGTATCATGATGGGATTTCATATATTCTGATGTTCTAAGGAAGATTCTTTCATACACAAATATTTTCTAATAATTTTATCTTAAAATTCTTATAGGTTTTATTTTTTTTAATATTAAATAAAGGTATTTATTTCTAGTTACCAGTGGCTCAGATGATAAGGAATCTGCCTACAATTCAGGGGACCTGGGTTTGATCCCTGGATTGGGAAGTTTGCCCAGAGAAGGAAATGGCAAGCCACTCCAGTATCCTTGGCTGGGAAATCCCATGAACAGAGGAGCCTGGTGGGGTAGACAGTCCATGGGGTAGACAGAGGAGCCTAGCAATCTACAGGAGAAATAAGTATACATGAAATGAATGAGAAAAAAAATTCTTAAAATCAGTAATTATCAACAAATCTTATTTATTTACTATATTTTTCCAACATATCTAATACATATAATTGTATGTCTCAGTTTATGGAAAAAAGGTGGCAGTGTTATAAACATGTAAAAAGCAGCAGTGTGTTCAATGTAAATCTTTTTTATTTATAGAAAAAAGTAATGAAATTTTTCTATCTCATAAACTATCCTTTTAAAGAGGTTCTCTAGTCCCATCTTACCCCTACTCCCATCTGTGTGTGTGTGTATATTTGAAAAGTTTTAGATTTTTATTTGGAGGAAACTTTATAGTGTGATATGTCTTTCTAATATGCCCAGCTTGGGGCCCAATTTTTCAGGCTTTGGTATACTTCAGTCTGAATGCAAGAATTAAGATCACTGAAGTTATACTTTAAGACTTTATGGGCTTGTTTTTGAATAACTGTGAGACTGGGTCCATTTTTATATTAGCAATGACTTGGAAATTATTTCACTGGCTAACAGATTCAATAATAATCAATAAAATTAATATTTTATATATGATCATAATAAATTCATTAATAAGAAATTAGGTCTGAGGGAAATATTTTAATGCACATTCTGTTAATAAACAAAGTACAAGTTCACTTTTAAGTGAATAGCCAATAGCTCAAATTACTGCCTGTGTTGCAGTGTGGGAAAAAGAATTTCCTTTAAATAAATAGTTGCGAAGAGTCAGACATGACTGAGCAACTGAATTCAACTGAAATGTTAGTCCTGGTTTATTTCCTGAAGCAATCTAGGTTTTTATTTATCAAGTTACGTTTTAAGCCTACGGATTTCAGCATATTTTTTAATGCTTTAATAATAGTGTACCATGAACTGAGTAGTTCAATACTAATCATTTTCACATAGTGGTTTTCATTGTTTAAAGCAATGAAAACCACTTAACCACAAGGATATCCTTTATTGAGAAATAGGATACCATGTAGAAATGCATTACCATAGTCCCAGAATATATATTACCTAATATTCACTGGGCCCCAGAGAGACAGATCTGAGCTAATAATAAAACAATCTGTTTTACTAATTTTAATTTAATTAAGGGTCATTTAGTCCAAACTAAATATCAATTATCATTAATTCATTCAACAAAATTTATTGAATGCTTTTTTTTTTGCTCTCCAAAATCACTGCAGATGGTGATTTCAGCCTTGAAATTAAAAGACGCTTACTCCTTGGAAGGAAAGTTATGACCAACCTAGATGGCATATTCAAAAGGAGAGACGTTACTTTGCCAACAAAGGTCCGTCTAGTCAAGGCTATGGTTTTTCCAGTGGTCATGTGTGGATATGAGAGTTGGACTGTGAAGAAAGCTGAGCTCTGAAGAATTGATGCTTTTGAACTGTGGTGTTGGAGAAGACTCTTGAGAGTCCCTTGGACTGCAAGGATCCAACCAGTCCATTCTAAAGATCAGTCCTGGGTGTTCTTTGGAAGGACTGATGCTAAAGCTGAAACTCCAGCACTTTGTCCACCTCATGTGAAGAGTTGACTCATTGGAAAAGACTCTGATGATGGGAGGGTTTGGGGGCGGGAGGAGAAGGAGACGACCAAGGATGAGGTGGCTGGATGGCATCACCGACTCCATGGACGTGAGTCTGAGTGAACTCCGGAAGTTGGTGATGGACAGGGAGGCCTGGTGTGCTGTGATTCATGGGGTCACAAAGAGTCAACATGACTGAGCGACTGAACTAAACTGAACTGATTTAGGGGCAGACCCTTCTCTAGGCTGTGGAATTTCTATGAGTTTCCAAAAAACATCAATCCTAAACTTATGGAGCTCAGTCCTATAAATCTTAATGATACTAACGTATCTTTTGTAGATAACTTTTTTGTTGCTGTTTCTAAAACAGACTCAATTCAAAGAACTAAAGATAAATTATATTCTTACATAAAATTTCAGGTTGATTTAAGTTAAAAAAAATAAAGAATATCTTTCAAATCTCAAAAAACAACAAAAAAATCCATTTCTTGTTAAAGCCTTTACCTCTTGTAAAATAAGGACACTTAAACTTTTTGTCTCACTTTCTTGGGACTAATTTTTATTCTTTTATGAGAGAATTTCCTGATATTTTCCTTACTAAAAAGAAACCATTCTTATATTTTTTTAGCCTGATTTTCACAGCACCAAGACCCAGTGTAATCAAAGTCATTCACCAGATGACCATATGTTGTAACAAGGTCTTCTACTGCTGCCGTCTGTCAAGAGTGGATCTTTTTTTTTTTTTTTTTTGATGTAGCGAAGCCAGGAAGAAATAGAATGAAATGTCTGCCCTTTAACATTTCAGAACTGGGAAACTGATTCACTCTGCCCTATTCCAGTTAAATGTAATAGATATATTTTTGTACTTGTTCAAGCCACAGAGATTCTGATGGATGTTCTTTTAAAATACTCCTATAAAAAATAAAATAAAATACTCTTATAAATAGAATGTTTTCTTCTTCTCTGTTTATTTTCCTTGGATGCAGCTGCTTCAACTTGATGAGATTGAGACCATTTCTCTGAGAATCAGGTGCTCATTCAGCAAGATTAATGAACAGCATGAAGCTTTGTTTGATATTTGAAAAATTCTCTATTTATTTATTCATTTACATATGTATGTATTTTTGATCACTATTTATGGAATTTTACTCCATAACCATGAATTCTAGATCCTGAGGCCTAATTCAGGGTTACCTTAGACTTTAAAATATGACCCAGTACTCTATTTTTTTCTAATTTCCCCAATATTCAGTTCTAGTAACATAGGACTTTTGTTCATCTTGATAACTAATTCTAAGAAATAAAGATTTTTTTATTTACTATTATTAGTCTCTCAGTAAATGCCCTCTTTTTTTGTCAGTTTGTTGCAATTTCATCAGGATGATATTTTGACTTCCTTGAAGCTCCAGTAGAAACAGTAGATTTTTAGCAACACTTATTTGTAGAGATATTTCAAAGTTCCTTCATTTGCATTATCTGTCTTATCACAGGACCTGAGTGAAGAATGATGGTGAAGCTTTCTATAAATACACATTCTCAGTTGAAGGGGACATTTTTCTAATCCTCTCCTATGCTCATTAAAAGTATTTTGAAAGTAAACTTTGTATATGTTTAATGCTAGTTAAAATTAAAATATTATTTCACTGTGAATCTATCAATATTGCCGCATCATAGTAGGCTCAAAAATGTCTACCCCCAAAATACACACATTCTCATCCCTGGAGACTGTGAATGTGACCTTATATTGGAAAAATACAAGAGTATTTGCAGATGTGAATAAATTGAGGTCTTGTGATTAAAAATTATGATGGATTACAGTGAGTATGCATACGAAATTGCTCAGTTGTGTCTGACTCTTTGCAATCCCATGGACTATAGCCCGCCAGGCTCCTCTGTCCATGGAATTCTCCAGACAAGAATTCTGGAGTGGATTGCCAAGCCCTCCTCTAGTGTATTTTCCCAATTGAGGGCTCGAAACTGCGCCTCTCATGTCTCTTGCATTGGCAGGTGATTCTTTACCACTAGTGCCACAAGTAGCTCTAAATGCCATCACATGTATCCTTGTAAGAAGGACTCAGATTTTACACAGTTGGGGCAAGACAATGTGAACACGGAGCTGAGAGATACTTAAAGATGCTGGCCATGAAGACTGGAGCAACGGACCGTATTTGACAGGATGCCTACAGTACGGAAACTAGTTAAGAGTCAAGGAAAACATTCTGCTTTAGAGTCTCTGGAGGAACCATGGTCATGCCACCACCATGATTCCCAATAAGTAATATTGATTTTCATCTGGCCTCCAGCACTGTGAGACAATAAATGGAATATAGTTTGCTTGGTTTTTGCAGGGGCTTTCCTTGTGGCTCAGCTTGTAAAGAATCTGTCTGCAATGCAGGAAACCTGGGTTTGATCCCTGGATTGGGAAGATCCCCTGGAGAAGGGAAAGGCTACCCACTCCAGTATTCTGGCCTGGAGAATTCATGGACTATACAGTCCATAGGGTTGCAAAGAGTTGGATATGACTGAGCGACTTGCACTTTCACTTTGCTTGCTTGTTTTAAGCAACATTTCTGCTGAAATATTGTAGAAACTTTTTATGACTTGGGAAAATTATTCTTATGTTATCCTCTTGACTGAAGGCTTAGCTAATTTTTTTTTTTTTCTTAGTTGTTAGTTAGTTCTTTAGACAACAATGTCTTCCTGGGAAATTTTTTTTTTTCATATTATGTATTCATTGGCTCATTATCCATATGGTTGCCATTTATCCAAATTTAGTAAGAATATTTTAGTGTCTTTATTCTATATGTGAAGACATTATAGTTGCTTGAATAGACTGAATGATATCTTGTCTTAGATAAAAGTTGTTCAACTCTTTATGACTCTATAGACTATAACTGCTAGGCACTTCTGTTCTTGGGATTCTGGATGCAAGAATACTGGAGTGGGTTATCATTTCCTCTTCCAGATGATCTTCCCAACTCAAGGATGGAACTTGCCTCTTTTATGTCTCCTGCATTGGGAGGTGGGCTCTTTATGACTTTTGTGCCACCTGGGAAGCCAATATATAAAGGGGCATTGGTAGACAATTTTTGTTGTTGTTTTTCAGCCACTAAGTCCTGTCTGACTCTTTGTGACCCCATGGACTGAAGCATATCAGGCTCCCCTGTCCTTCACTATCTCCTGGAATGTGCTCAGACTCATGTTCGTTGAGTTGATGATTCCATCCAACTATCTTATCTTCTGTCACCTTCTTCTCCACCTGCCTTCAATCTTTCCTAGCATCTGGTCTTTTCCAATGAGTGGGCTCTTTGCATCAGGTGGCCAAAGTATTGAAGCTTCAGCCTCAGCATCAGTCCCTCCAATGAATATTCAGGGTTGATTTCCTTTAGGATTGACTGGTTTGATTTCTTTGTTATCCAAGCACTCTTGGGAGTCTTTTCCAGCACTGCAGCTTGAAATCATTAATTCTTCAGCAGTCAGCTTTCTTTATGGTCCAGCTCTTACTTGTGTACATGACTACTGAAGAAACCATAGCCTTGACTATATGGACCATTGTAAGCACAGTGATGTCTCTAATAATTTTTAATATAGAGTAAATCCAGGTTTTATTATGATGTAATTCCTTCTTTATTTTTTTCAGTCTGCATCACCATAAGCACTTCTTAGTTGACATTCAGGCCTTTGCTGTGATAGGCCAATGAGGTTCAGGAAGAAAGAGTCCTCCAGGACATGTGGACACTCACAGTTTCTTCAGTGCAGGATTCTTTCACGTGTATCCTGATCCTTTTTCTCTTATATTATATCTGTTCCTCAGGTGGCAGAGGATGAGATTGCTCAACAGCATCAGTGACTCAATGGATATGAATTTGAACAGACTCTGGGAGGTAGTGAAGGACAGGGAAGCCTGGCATGCTGCAGTCCGTGGGGTTTCAAAGAGTCAGACACAACCTAGTGACCAAACAGCAACGTTCCTCAGTAGGATCCACATTATTGAGGTTGCATTTGTATCTATTTTAAATTTCTAAGCTCTCTTTAAAAAGTTTTATATTCATGTTTTGCAGAAATGCTACCTTCTCAAAACTACTAAATAAAGATACTTATTATTTGTGTATTTTTTTCTATTAATATTTTTTCTATTTTCTACTTTTTTATATTAATTTCTTTCATTAATAGATAGTTATTTCATGGCTCCAGCTAGTGCTCCTTTTCTATGTTCTCCCAGATGTTTGGTCATTATGGATTTTTCTGTGTAAATTTATAACAATAGTTAACACTGATCAGTATTAGCAGTTGAAGTGGCTTATTTTTATTCACTCAGCACAACACTAAATGTTTCTTTCTTTTCCAAACAGCAGATGCACTTTTACTCTACTTGATTTCTAGCTGTGGCTGCAATTATGAATTTGAGTCTAGTCTCACTTTTCTGTTGAGCAGGAGGAAATAGCCATTTATATATTAATCATCAGAAGTTTTCCTAAGCACCTTTTAGCTTCTCCTTCTAGCTTCAACACTCTGGGAACCTGCCATACTTGATCTTTTGGGAGAGTATTCTAGGAAAAATTATCTAGATACAGAAAATGATAAGAAGTTACTGGTACAAGTAATATATTTCATACTTGGCTATAAGACAAACTTCTCTAGTTTCCCAACTATTTCTTGACCTAATGCATTTTAGGATATTTGGAATCACAATTATTTTGAAGTTTCTTAATTTTGCTTTTATTGAGCTTCAGATTAGGTTATCTTCTAAAGTGAATCTGATCTTGTTGGCTCTGTATCCTTCAGAAATAATTAGTTTTACAAGGGACTTCTCTTGATTTTTCAGGACCTCCAAGTTTTTAACTGTTTATTTTATTTTGTGAGTATTCTGTAATTTCAATGTGCTTTTTGAATGAAGAGATGAGCACATGCCCTTAGCCATTTCAAGGATTTCCCTTGTGACTCAGCTGATAAAGAATCTGCCTGCAATGCGGGAGACCTGGGTTTGATCCCTTGCTTGGGAAGATCCCTTGGAGAAGGGAAAGGCTACTCACTCCAGTATTCTGGCTTGGAGAATTCCATGGATTATAGTCCAGGGAGTAGCAAAGAGTTGGATATGACTGAGCGACTTGCACATTCACTTTTAGCCATTTCAAACCCTTAAGTCTCACATTCCTTTTAGATATAGCATTATCACAGTGAAGGAATAGCAAAAAGAGTCAGTAGCAATCAGGGTTTAATATGCATTACAGTTCTCTGAGTTATGTATGGAAATATGTAAAGTAACCATTGAAATCTAATCCCTATTAGAAGGACATGAACATTCTTAAAGGTGATTGTTTTAACTTCATTATAATTAATTTTAATAAAATCACAGACCAATTTTCTGGAATTCAGTGTATCATTAATTAAAATGAAAGCTTTGATTAATGCATTCACATTAAAAGTGGTTTTCTTAAATTAAGTAAGAAAAATACACTAATAAAGTAAATGTGAATTTTATTAGTAAATAAGGAAAGTTAATTGGCTTGAAATGAATTAGAAATAGACATATCCTAGATTTAAATTGGGTGTAGAATAGAAATCCCACAGAGAATGCAACTTTAATTCACAAGCTAATATGGTGAATTTTACAAATTATAACTTGAGTGTGGGTGAAAAATCACTTGCGTTTCTTTTTAAAATATGTGTTCCAGGTCCTCAATTCCAAATACCCTAATGGGAATCACAAGAAACTAAATCCTGACAAGAATCCTGGGGTAATTCTAATGAGAAACACTTTTCAAAGACACTATGTGCTCATTTACCACTCAGAAAAAAGTGCTTAACACAAACAGCTAATCAGACTTGACAATGCAGCAGCAAGGCTAGCTATAAGAGTTAACTATAATAACAAGGAAAGATATATTAGTTTGAATGCACAGTTCCAAAGAATAGCAAGGAGAGATAAGAAAGCCTTCTTCAGTGATCAGTGCAAAGAAATAGAGGAAAACAATAGAATGGGAAAGACTAGAGATCTCTTCAAGATAATTAGAGATACCAACGGAATATTTCATAAAAAAATGGGCATAATAAAGGACAGATGGTAGGGACCTACCAGAAGCAAAAGATATTAAGGAGAGGTGGCAAGAATACATAGAAGAACTGTACAAAAAAGATCTTCACGACCCAGATAATGACGATGGTGTGATCACTCACCTAGAGCCAGACATCCTGGAATGTGAAGTCAAGTGAGCCTTAGGAAGCATCACTACGAACAAAGCTAGTGGAGGTGATGGAATTCCGGTTGAGCTATCTCATCCTGAAAGATGATGCTGTGACAGTGCTGCACTCAATATGCCAGCAAATTTGGGAAACTCAGCAGTGGCCACAGGACTGGAAAAGATCCATTTTCATTCCAGTCCCAAGGAAAGGCAATGCCAAAGAATGCTCAAAAGACCGCACAATGGCACTCATCTCACACACTAGTAAAGTAATGTTCAAAATTCTCTAAGCCAGGCTTCAACAATATGTGAACCGTGAACTTCTAGATGTTCAAGCTGGTTTTAAAAAAGGCAGAGGAATCAGAGATCAAATTGCCAATGCCCGCAGTTTTGGACTGTTAATTTTAAATTTTTATTCTACTGCAACAAATAATTGTTTCCTTCTATATTTCTTATTTATTAATTTTATTAGAAAAAATTAATTTTGATATGTAATTGGATTGTCAATTTAACACATTACTTATGTTTTTTATTAATTACTATGATTGCCAGGCAATATATCTGTAAGTAGTTCAAATTTCACACCAGTGATACTTCTCCTTTAATCATATAATCATATGTTAATTGAAAACTACATGCTGATCAAGAACTGTATCAAGCACTATGTTGAGTGCTAGAGTTAAAAAACAAAAAAGAGAAACCTTGCCTCAGTAAGCTTACAATCCAACTGGCAAACTCAGACATTTGCCAAATAATCATACAAAAATATAATTCCAAATTGTGAAAGTTTCCTTTAAGAAAATAGAGAATATTTTTAAAGTATGGCCTGGGGTATGTGGTAAGCAGTTTAGATTTTAGAGAACAACTGCAATTAACTTGAAGTATTAATATTAAAGACTATTACTTCACTTGGGTGGCACTATTTGAAAGCTCTAGACATGAGGGGAAACAGGGCGCACTTGAGAGCCTAGGACAATATGCCTGGGACACAGACCATAAAGGGGGATGAGATAGAAGAGTAAATAATTTACTGCTGTATAAGAAATAGCCTTCCCCCAATTTGTTGTTGTTGTTGTTCAGTCGCTCAGTAGTGTGTCTCTTTGCAACCCCATTGACTGCAACGTGCCAGGCTTTCCTGCCTATCACCATCTCCCAAAACTTGCTCAAACTCATATCCATCTACTCGGTGATACTATCCAACCATCTTGTCTTCAGTCTTCTCCTTCTCCTCCTGCCTTCAATCTTTCCCAGCATCAGAGTCTTTTCCAATGAGTCAGTCCTCGCATCAGGCAGCCAAAGTATTGAAGCTTCAGCTTCAGCTTTCAGCATCAGTCCTTCCAATGAATATTCAGGATTGATTTCCTTTAAGATTGACTGCTGTGATCTCCTTGCAGTCCAAGGGACTCTGAAGAATCTTCTCCAACAGCACAGTTCAAAAGCATCAATTCTTCAGTGCTCAGCCTTCTTTATGGCCCAACTCTCACATCCATACATGACTACTGGAAAAACCATAGTTTAGATTATACAGACCTTTGTTGGCAAAGTAATGTCTCTGTTTTGTAAGCCCCTCCAATTTAATGGCCTTTAACAATTAATATGTATTTTCTACTAGTTTCTGGGGATGAGGAATCAGAGTGACTTAGTTAAGTGCCTCTGTCTAGAGATCAATCCTGAAATTATAGTCAAGCTGTAGGCCACCTGTTGCTATGGTCACACCTACAGACTCAAGGTGGGGGAGGGTGGAATAAACCCAACTACAAATGCATTCATGTGCTTGTGAGCAAGTCTCAGTCCCTCAAGACACATGAGACTTCTCAAGGACAGCTTCACTACATGGCACAATGTAGTGACCAAACCGAAAATAATATGAGAGAAACCCAAGATGGAAGCCAGTCTTTTTACAGCCTAATCTCAGATATGACAACTGATCGTGTCTACTGTTGCATGTTACAAAGAACTCCGTAAATCCAGTCTCTGCCACCCACATGCCCTCCTCCCTGACACACCCACATATATGCGACACTCACATCCTTCACATGTTCTCCCTTCCTCTTGTTTCTGTTCCCAGCTTGACCATTAACTCTGCTTGAAACATGAAAATCTTCACAGGTGCACAACTTGACAGTGTTTTGCGAAATGCCCAACCCGGGCTCCTCCTCCTTCCTGTTTGAAGACTTCTCTGAGCTGTTCAGGACCTCTTTGGCAGGTTCATTTGCACAGTCTGGCAGCATGTGGAAGTTAATGCCCATGGGGTTGACTTAGAATGGTAGGATTCATGAATTTGTGGATAAGTTAATTTCTATTATCCCTTCTTATAGAAGGATCCTGAATGAAGAGATTATGGATTCTCAAGAGGAATCATAGTATTCTGCAATTTATCTTACTTAGTGGTAGGCAATTCAATAATCTATACTTGCCTCATCTCTCCTTTCTTTCCTGCCACTTCACCTTTTACTTCTGCTCCCTGAAATCAAACATAATTCCTCTGCCTCAAGCTCAGATTTCTGACAAAATTAAACTACTAGTTTGTACTTAGAATGTTAATCTTCAGGGTGAAATTTTCAAACTGAATTTTATCCTCAACTGAAAGGAATAAGGACAGTAGCACCACAATCACTAAAACTTTTACCTGTAATCTGAGTGAGACACAGGTGGAATATCAAGATTGAGTTTCATAATGGCTAAGGCACTTGAGCAGTATGATGACAAAAATAATTATAAGGACTGTGAAGTGAGTTGGCTTTTTATAAACTGCTGACTATAAGAATGTACTGTATTCAATAGTTATTTTAACTCAAATTTTAGTATAAAAATATGTGACCTTCAAAAATTAGAAATTCACATTCCTACATCCCTTATCTAGATTTTCCAGATTTCATTAAAAAGAAAAGAAAGAAAGAAATTAAAACTGTTCATCGCTCAATCATGCCTGACTGTACCATCAGCTGCAGCTGATGGACTGTAGCTCCCCAGGCTTCTCTGTCCATGGAAGTCTCCAGGCAAGAAAGCTGGAGTGTATAGCCTATCCCTTCTCTAAGCGATCTTCCTGAGCCAGTGATTGAATCCAGGTTTCCCATATTGCAGGCAGATCCTTTAGCATCTGGCTTCAAAAATTAGAAGTTTGCATTTTTATATTCTTTACCTAGATTTTCCAGATTTCACTGTTTACTATGTGAAATCCTTTATTTTTCACTATCTGTCTAAACATACACACTGACAACAGTGCACATTTTGAATTACAAATTTTTCTTGAACTTCTTGTTTTGTATTGGGGTATATCCGATTAACATTGCTATGGCAGTTTCAGGTGAACAGCAAAGGGACTCAGCTACACATACACGTGTATTCATCCCCCCTAAACTCCCCTTCCCATCCAAGCTGCTGCATGGTATTGAGCAGACTTCCATGTGCTATACAATATGTCCTCGTTGGTTATCCATTTTAAATTTAGCAGTGTGTACATAGCCATTCCAATCTCTCTATTGAATTATATATTTATCAATTATTTAAAACTGTTTTTGAAATTTCACAAAAATATTTTAGCTTGTGTTTCATTTTTTAAAAAAAAGATATTTATCTAATTGCAATGTAATTATCACACACAGAAAATTTAAACCTGATATAGAAAATGTTCTTTAATATATATGTCATATGTTCAATGAAACAATTTCCCCCAAATATGTCACTGAATATTTTTCTAGTTGTTTTTATTGGTTAATTCTAATCCAAGATCTAATAAAAGATCACAGATTGAATTCACTGGTCATCTAGAACAGCCAATCTTCTTTTGATTTGTATAACATGGAGGTTTTCAAAATTGTGATCATGAGAATCGTCTTCACTTTCCTCCAAAGTCCAGGAATGAATTTAACTAAGAACTCCAAATCTACCACTTTGAAATCCAACTCTCTGATAATGCTGAGGTCACAGGCCATCCCTAAAGCCAGTTTACCAAAAAGTGGATTCCTCTTAGAACTGATACTGTCAGTAGTAATATGCCTTTATTTTCCATTCTTGATATTGGCAATTCTTCATTCTCATGGAAAATTCTTTCTTTTTTCTTGGTCACTGTAACCAGAAGTGTGTCAATTTTATTGAACTTTTCAAAGAATATAATATTACTTGCATTGATATTATTATTTTTTCTATCTTCAATTTAATTAATTTCTTCTCTATTCTTTAGAACTTCTTTCTATTTCTTTTGGGTTTAATTTGCTTTACTCGTCTCTACAACTTTCCTAAGATGAAAAATTAGATTATTGATCTGAGACATTTCTTCTCTTCTAATATAAATATTTAATACTATAAAATATCCAGAAAACACTGCTTTAGTTGTATTCCACATATTTTGATCTGCTAACTATATCTGATACTATTTTCTAATTTCTTTTAAACTTCCCTTTTAACCCTATGTTATTTGGAAATAGGATGTTTAATATATAAATATCTGGGAATTGTTTATATACATTTTCAATTTGACTTAAATTCTATTATGCTACTAAAATATAGCTGTGGTCTCTACTCTTTTAAATTGTTTGAGATATTTTTAACAGCTTAATTTAGTCTGTCCTGTTGAATATTTATGTGTCTTTGAAAATAAGGTGTATTATATTGTTGTTGGGTGATTTGTTCTATAAGTGTCAATGAGGACTATTTGGTTGATAGTATTCAAGTCTTTTACACTCTCCTTGACTTTCTGACTACTTGTTCTGTCAGTTACTAGGAAACGATTATTGATGTCTCCAAATATATATTTGAATTGCCTACTTATTTTACTAACATTCTTTTTTGTCTCATTTATTTTGATATTTTGCTGTTACAAATATATATATTTGCAGTAAATATGCCTTATTAGAGAGTTGATACTTAATGGCAACCCACTCCAGTACTCTTGCCTGGAAAATCCCATGGACGGAGGAGCCTGGTAGGCTGCGGTCCATGGGGTAACTAAGAGTCGGACATGACTGAGCGACTTCACTTTCTTTTTTCACTTTCATGCACTGGAGAAGGCAATGGCAACCCACTCCAGTGCTCTTATCTGGAGAATCCCAGGGACGGCAGAGCCTGGTGGGCTGCCATCTATGGGTTCGCACAGAGTTGGACACGACTGAAGCGACTTAGCAGTAGCAGCAGACAATACACTGTCCTATTTTTATTAATAATAGCATTCTTTCCTCCAAAGACTGTTTTTTCTGGTATTAATAAAGCTATTCCAGGTTTTGGGTGATATCTACAAAGCATTTTTTTCCTCCATACTTTCACTTTTAGCTTATCTTTAACAGTATATATTAGCTGGATTTCTAACAGACAATGTAGAAACGGATCATGACATTTGATCCAATCTGACAATTTTAGTCTTAAAAATAATATACTTAAGCCATTCACATGCAGTGTCATTATGGATATAGTTGGATCAAAACCTTACTAGATATTTTGTATTCATAATAGGAAAGACTAGAGATCTCTTCAAGAAAGCTAGAGATACTGGGGAACATTTCCTGCAAAGATAGGCTCAATAAGGACAGAAATGGTATGAACCTAACAGAAGCAGAAGATATTAAGAAGAGGTGGCAAGAATACACAGAAGAACTATACAAAAAGGTTCTTCACAACTCAGATAATCACAGTGGTGTGATCACTCAACTAGAGCCAGATATCTTGGAATGTGAAGTCAAGTGGGCCTTAGGTAATATCACTATGAATAAAGCTAGTGGAGGTGATGGAATTCCAGTTGAGCTATTTCAAATCCTAAAAGAAGATGCTGTGAAAGTGCTGCACTCAATATGTCAGCAAATTTGGAAACTCAGCAGTGGTCACAGGACTAGAAAAGGCCAGTTTTCATCCCAATCCCAAAGAAAGCCAATACCAAAGAATGCTCAAACTACTGCACAAAGGCACTCAATTCACGTGCTAGCAAAGTAATGCTCAAAATTCTCCAAGCCAGGCTTCAGCAATACATGAATCATGAACTTTCAGATTTTCAAACTGGTTTTAGTAAAGGCAGAGGAACCAGAGATCAAATTGCCAACATTCACTGGATTATAGAAAAAGCAAGAGAGTTCCAGAAAAACATCTATTTCTGCTTTATTGACTGTGCCAAAGCCTTTGACTGTGTGGATCGCAGTAAACTGTGGAAAATTCTGAAAAAGATGGGAATACCTGACCACCTGACCTGTCTCTTGAGAAACCTGCATGCAGGCCAGGAAGCAACAGTTAGAAGTGGACATGGAACAACAGACTGGTTCCAAATAGGAAAAGGAGTTCGTCAAGGCTGATATTGTCACCTTATTGTCACCTTATTAACTTGTATGCAGAGTACATCATGAGAAAAGTTGGGCTGGAAGAAGCACTAGCTGGAATCAAGATTGTCAGGAGAAATATCAATAACCTCAGATATGCAGATGACACCACTCTTATGGCAGAAAATGAAGAGGAACTGAAAAGCCTCTTGAAAGTGAAAGTGGAGAGTGAAAAAGTTGGCTTAAAACTCAACATTCAGAAAACTAAGGTCATGGCATCCGGTCCCATCACTTCATGGCAAATAGATGGGGAAACAGTGAAAACAGTGGCTGACTTTAATTTGGGGGGCTCCAAAATCCCTGCAGATGGTGATTACACCCATGAAATTAAAAGATGCTTACTTTTTGAAAGGAAAGTTATGACCAACCTAGATGGTATATTAAAAAGCAGAGTCATTACATTATCAACAAAAATCCATCTAGCAAGGCTATGGTTTTTGCAGTGGTCATGTATAAATGTGAGAGTTGGACTATAAAAAAAGCTGACCACCGAAGAATTGATGCTTTTTAAATGTGGTGTTCAAGAAGACTCTTGAGGGTCCCATGGAATGCAAGGAGATCCAACCAGTCCATCCTAAAGGAAATCAGTCCTGGTTGTTCATTGGAAATACTGATGTTGAAGCTGAAACTCTGATATTTTGGCCACCTGCTGTGAAGAACTGGCTCATTTGAAAAGACCCTGATGTTGAGAAAGATTAAAGGCAGGAGGAGGGGACGACAGAAGATGAGATGGTTGGTTGGCATTAGCAACTCGATGGACATGAGTTTGGGTAAAGTCCGGGAGTTGGTGATGGACAGGGAGGCCTGGTGTACTGTGGTTCATGGGGTCGCAAAGAGTTAGACACAACTGAGCAACTGAAGTGAAATGAATTTAATCTTTATATACTCTTCCTCTGCCTTCTTTTGCATTAAACAGACATTATTTAGTGTATCATTTTACTTCCAGTATTGATTTATTACTTATATATCTCTTATAAAGTTTGTAGTGATTTCCTGTGAATTTAATACATACATTATTATATTTTTAATAAATATAATTAATCAGCTTCTACCTTCAAATGATCATTACACCTATCACAGTTCAGTTCAATTCAGTCACTCAGTCATGTCAGACTCTTTGTGATTACATGGATTGCAGCTCTCCCGGCTTCCTTGTACATCACCAGCTCCTGGAGCTTGCTCAAACTCAGGTACATCGAGTCACTGATGCCATCCAACCATCTCATCCTCTGTCATCCTCTTCTTCTCCTGCCTTCAATCTTTCCCAGCATCAGGGTCTTTTCCAATGAGTCAGTTCTTCACAACACGTAGCTGAAGTATTGGAGTTTCAGCCTTAGCATCAGTCCTTCCAGTGAATATTCAGATTAAAAAGAGGTCTTGCGGTGGAATAAAGAAAAGATTAGGATGTGTATACTTGTCCCATCCAAAGGGCTGTATTCCCCTCTCCAGTCTGAATCACTATAAGCACTTCTAGTTGACCATTGCTGTGGGAATCCAACGGGGTTCATGAAGCAAGAGTCTTTCAGGGCATGTAGACTCCCCTAGTTTTCTTGGTCCGAGGTTGTTTCACATGGCATTGCAGCTGGCACTCACCCTCTTTTAAGTATTTGCCCTTTCAGAGTCCTACCAATTTGGTTTCGTTTTGTGTTGTTTTTAAGAACGTGCTGTATCTACCAGTTTTGTTTAGTTTTGTCTTGTTTTAAGGACATGTTTTATCTACATGTAACAGTACTATTGTATTATTTGGAGCCTTAATAATCTCTTAGTTGTTACTTTCTAAGAAAGACAACTTCATATCTGTCTCTGATGAATTGTAAGTTCTTCCTTATGTTTACCTGCTTAAATTGTCACATAATAATAAATGTTACACTGAAAATATATTATGGTGAAAGACCTTTGGAATAAAATACCATTGGAATATTGTAAACAAAGTTGCAACAGATTAAAAAGGAAACTTTTTAGCAGAAGTACTTAGTAATTTCCTCACAACTTGACACAGCTTTAAATCCAAACCTCACTTAGAATGATTGCTTCTATCACAAAGCAGTCCTACACTAAGATCTATTCCATTATTGAAATAGCTGAAAATCAATGTGTTGTTGGGGGTATATAGTCAGTTCCATATTCCCATTTTTAGTATGCTTTACAATAAATGCTCAAGGACTTAAAAATTATTGTAGCTAAATGATTTGTCCTTGAAATTCAGGGATAACTATTATGTATTTTGACTCTGGAATTTTTTATAATAGTAAGTGCATTTGGTTCAGAGACTTAAATACTTCCAAATGACTACAATTTTTTCAGTGCCAAGTAGTTTGGAAAATAATTGCTTTAAATCTCAACTTTTTATGACTCACCATCTACACTATGCCACCCAGACAAGAGAATGATGAAGTAAAAAACACATTGTTTATATTTTGGTTACATTGCAAAGTTCTCTCAATAGTGTTTATTGATATAAAGCTTTTTTTTTTAAGTGCAAGGACTAAGATCACTTAGTATAAAATAATATTCCTTAAATTTGCTATTGCTATTAATCAGCTTCTGTTATAGGAATGCTATTTTGAAGGTTAGTAAAAAAAATCCACAAAACCAGAGCCATAAATCTTAAATGGATTATAATATACTGTTGCTGTTGTTCAGTTACTAACTTGTATTCAATTCCTGCAACCCCATGGATTACAGTACAACAGACTCTCCTGTCCTCCCCAGTTGCCCAGAATTTGCTCAAACTCATGTCCACATAGCTGGTCCAATGTACCATTCAACCATCTCAAACTCTGCCACTACCTTCTCCTTTGTCTTCACTTAACTTATCCTAATTTTAGGAAAACTACAGAAAAGAACATGACAGAAAGTTAACTTAAAAGCTTATTATAATTTGTGCTAAGAAAAAAGATCATAAATACATTCTACTTTACACTTTAAAATATATTCATTTCTGTTTAGTCACTCAGTCATGTACAACTCTTTGTGACCCCATGGACTGCAGCATGCCAGATTTTTCTGTCCATAGCCAACTCCTGGACCTGGCTCCAACTCATGTCTATCGAGTAGGTGACACCATCCAACCATCTCATTTTCTGTCATCCCCTTTTCCTCTTGCCTTCAATCTTACCCAGCATCAGGGTCTTTTCTAATGAATTAGTTCTTTTCATCATGTGGCCAAAGTATTAGAGTTTCAGTATCAGTCTTTTCAATTCAGGACTAATTTCCTTTATGATTGACTGGTTTGATCTCCTTGCAGTCCAAGGGACTTTGAAAATTTTTCTCCAACATCACAGTTCAAAAGCATCAAGTCTTTGTCACTCAGCCTTCTTTATGATCCAACTCTCATATCCATACATGACTACTGGAAAAAACTATAGCTTTGACGATACAGATATTTGTCAACAAAATATATAGTGCATTGGATTTCTAACACTCAATGTCTTTGACTTAATCCTATAAAGTTAAAAACAAAATTTTCATTTTGGGAAAGGTTAATTTAAAAAAACATAAATATTACATAGATGAAGATTAAGATGGAATCAAGATTGTAGAGGGAAATATCAATAACTTAACATACGCAGATGACACCACTCTTATGGCAGAAAGCAAAGAGGAATGAAAGAGCTTCTTGATGAATTTTAAAGAAGAGAGTGAAAATAGCTGGCTTAAAATTCAGCATTCAAACAACTAAAATCATAGCATCCAGTCCCATCACTTCATGGCAAATAGATGGGGCAAAAATGAAAACAGTGACAGACTATTTTCTTGGACTCTGAAATCACTGCAGATGCTAACTGCAGCCATTTAATTAAAAGATGTTCGCTCCTTGGAAGAATAGCTATGAGAAACTTAGCCAGTGTATTAAAAAACAGGGACTTCACTTTGCCAACAAAGGTCCATATGGTTAAAGCTATGGTTTTTCCAATATTCATGTCTGGTTATGAGAACTGGACCACAAAGAAATCTGAATTCTAGAGAATTGACTCTTTCAAACTGTGGTTCTGGAGAAGACTCCTGTGAGTCCCTTGGATTGCAAGGAGATCCAACAAGTCAATCCTGATTTCCCAAAGGATATGAACTTTGAATATTCATTGAAAGTACTGATGCTGAAGCTGAAGCTCCAATACTTTGGCCACCTGATGTGAAGAGCTGATTCATTGGAAAAGACCCTGATGCTGGGAAAGACTGACAGCAGGAGGAGAAGGGAGTGACAGAGGATAAGATGGTTGGATGGCATCATCAACACAGTGGACACGAGTCTGAGCAAACTCTGAGTGATAGTGAAGGATAGGAAAGCATGATACACTGCAATCCATGGGGTTGCAGAATCAGACATGACTAAGTGACTGCAAAAACAAACCACTACATACGAACTAAGATTTACCAGGCTTTTCCAGGTAGCTAAGTGGTAAAGAATCCGTCAATGCAGGGGATACATGTTGTATCCCTGGATCATAAAGATGCCCTGCAGGAGGGCATGACAACCCCCTGCAGCCTGGTGGGTGGCAGTCTGAGGGGTTGCAAAAAGTTAGACATGACTGAAGTAACTGTGCACACAAGCAAGATTTACTAAAAAAAAAAAAAAAAAGAATTATTTTTCTGAATTTTAGTGATTATTGGTTTTTCAGTCTCCAGAAAATGAATTTCAGGACACCCAATGTTCAGTTCAGTCAAGGAGTTATTACTATTATTATTATTTGTCTATCCAATGTAAGATAAGAAATAATCAACATAAACTATAATGTCTTTTGTCTACTACAGTATGACAGACACAGTGATATTTGTCAGCCCAATGTATTCAGCCCACTCTTTCCCTAGGTGAGATTCTTTCATCTAGGGAATGCACTGCAGCATAGTTCCAACAATGATATGAAAACAAATCATTGAACAGATTTGGGGAATGTTTTGAAGAAAGGCAAGGCTCCATAAATCTGCATTTGCGTTTGTGCCCTTAGACACTTTTCCCCCACCCTTTCCTCTTCTTTATGTTTGGAATAATGGCAGGTTGTCAGAAGATTATCAGCCTTTCTATGAATAGGGGAATGAAATCCACATGTTGAAGATGGCAGAGCAGGAAGCTGGAAAGTGCCTGAGACTTCAATGGCATTGGTCAGAAGCTGTATATTTAAGAAGAACTTATAAATGAGAGAGAGAGAGAGACTTGTAATGAAGGGTATTCTTTAGTGTTTTTCTCCCTTGCTTTCACTCTTTCTTTAAGAAAGGATGTAATCATAGGATAAGGTGCTCAAAAAACTGCTCAATATTTATAGCTAACTATTAAATATGCTTTATGGAAGAAGAAAAAAATCATTACATGATGTGGTTGACAGAACTGTAAAAATATCTCCCCAAGATTTTGTATTCTGTAACTGTTCAGCAAAGCATTGATACGGGTACTGCTGAGAAGAGTCTTGATATGTGGAATTTGTACCTGCAATTAAGGTTATCAATCCATTGATTTATATGAGGAAGGTTTTCGTGGATTATCTGAATGGACCTAAAATGTCCGGAAGCAACAGTTAGAACTGGACGTAGAACAACAGACTGGTTCCAAAGAGGAAAAGGAGTACATCAAGGCTGTATTTTGTCACACTGCTTATTTAACTTATTTTCAGAGTACATCATGAGAAACACTGGGCTGGAAGAAGCACAGGCTGGAATTAAGATTGCTGAGAGAAATATCAATAACCACAGATATGCAGATGATACCATTCCTATGGCAGAAAGTGAAGAGGAACTAAAAAGCCTCTTGATGAAAGTGAAAGAGGAGAATGAAAAAGCTGGCTTAAAGCCCAACATTCAGAAAACTAAGATCATGGCATCTGGTCCCATCACTTCATGGCAAATAGATGGGGAAACTGTGGAAACAGTTAATTTGGGGGCTCCAAAATCACTGCAAATGGTGACTGCAGNGAACTAAAGAGCCTCTTGATAAAAGTGAATGAGGAGAGTGAAAAAGTTGGCTTAAAGCTCAACATTCAGAAAACTAAGATCATGGCATCTGGTCCCATCACTTCATGGCAAATAGATGGGGAAACTGTGGAAACAGTTAATTTGGGGGCTCCAAAATCACTGCAAATGGTGACTGCAGCCGTGAAGTTAAAAGATGCCCACTCCTTGAAAGGAAAGTTATGACCAACCTAGACAGCATATATCAAAATCAGAGACATTAGTTTGCCAACAAAGGTCCATCTAGTCAAAGCTATGGCTTTTCTAGTGGTCATGTCTGGATGTGAGAGTTAGACTATGAAGTAAAGCTGAGTGCTGAAGAATTGATGCTTTTGAACTATGGTGTTGGAGAAGACTCTTGAGAGTCCCTTGGACTGCAAGGAGATCCAACCAGTCCATTCTGAAGGAGAACAGCCCTGAGATTTCTTTGGAAGGAATGATGCTAAAGCTGAAGCTCCAGTACTTTGGCCACCTCATGTGAAGAGTTGATTCATTGAAAAAGACCCTGATGCTGGGAGGGATTGGGGGCAGAAGGAGAAGAGGATGACAGAGAACAAGATGGCTGGATGGCATCACCGACTCAATGGACATTAGTTTGGGTAAACTCTGGGAGTTGGCAATGGACAGGGAGGCCTGGCGTGCTGCAATTCATGGGATTGCAAAGAGTCAGACACGACTGAGCGACTGAACTGAACTGAACTGAATATAATTATATAAGCCCATAAAAACCAAAGAAGACATGAGTCAATCAAAGATATGAAGCATGAGAGATCTAAGTCATGGGAGTGTATTTATCTAGCAGATGACACCACCCTTATGGCAGAAAGTGACGAGGAGCTAAAAAGCCTCTTGATGAAAGAGAAATTGGAGAGTGAAAAAGTTGACTTAAAGCTCAACATTCAGAAAATGACGATCATGGCATCTGGTCCCATCACTTTATGGGAAATAGATGGCGAAACAGTGGAAACAGTGTCAGACTTCATTTTTGGAAGCTCCAAAATCACTGCAGATGGTGACTGCAGCCATGAAATTAAAAGGCGCTTTACTCCTTGGAAGAAAAGTTATGACGAAACTAGGTAGCATATTTAAAAGCTGAGGCATTACTTTGCCGACTAAGGTCCGTCTAGTCAAGGCTATGGTTTTTCCAGTGGTCGTGTATGGATGTGAGAGTTGGATTATGAAGGAAGCTGAGCACTGAAGAATTGATGCTTTTGAACTGTGGTGTTGGAGAGGACTCTTGAGAGTCCCTTGGACTGCAAGGAGATCCAACCAGTCCATTCTGAAGGAGAACAGCCCTGAGATTTCTTTGGAAGGAATGATGCTAAAGCTGAAGCTCCAGTACTTTGGCCACCTCATGTGAAGAGTTGATTCATTGAAAAAGACCCTGATGCTGGGAGGGATTGGGGGCAGAAGGAGAAGAGGATGACAGAGAACAAGATGGCTGGATGGCATCACCGACTCAATGGACATTAGTTTGGGTAAACTCTGGGAGTTGGCAATGGACAGGGAGGCCTGGCGTGCTGCAATTCATGGGATTGCAAAGAGTCAGACACGACTGAGCGACTGAACTGAACTGAACTGAATATAATTATATAAGCCCATAAAAACCAAAGAAGACATGAGTCAATCAAAGATATGAAGCATGAGAGATCTAAGTCATGGGAGTGTATTTATCTAGCAGATGACACCACCCTTATGGCAGAAAGTGACGAGGAGCTAAAAAGCCTCTTGATGAAAGAGAAATTGGAGAGTGAAAAAGTTGACTTAAAGCTCAACATTCAGAAAATGACGATCATGGCATCTGGTCCCATCACTTTATGGGAAATAGATGGCGAAACAGTGGAAACAGTGTCAGACTTCATTTTTGGAAGCTCCAAAATCACTGCAGATGGTGACTGCAGCCATGAAATTAAAAGGCGCTTTACTCCTTGGAAGAAAAGTTATGACGAAACTAGGTAGCATATTTAAAAGCTGAGGCATTACTTTGCCGACTAAGGTCCGTCTAGTCAAGGCTATGGTTTTTCCAGTGGTCGTGTATGGATGTGAGAGTTGGATTATGAAGGAAGCTGAGCACCAAAGAATTGATGCTTTTGAACTGTGGTGTTGGAGAAGACTCATGAGAGTTCCTTGGACTGCAAGGAGATCCAACCAGTCCATTCTGAAGGAGATCAGCCCTGGGATTTCTTTGGAGGGAATGATGGTGAAGCTGAAACTCCAGTACTTTGGCCACCTCATGTGAAGAGTTGACTCACTGGAAAAGACTCTGATGCTGGGAGGGATTGGGTGCAGGAGGAGGAGGGGACGACAGAGGATGAGATGGCTGGATGGCATCACTGACTTGAAAGGATTTGAGCCTGAGTGAACTCTGGGAGTTGGTGATGGACAGGGAGGCCTGGCGTGCTGCGATTCATGGAGTTTCAAAGAGTCGGACACAACTGAGCAACTGAACGAACTGAACCGATGGGTTGAAGATGGATGAAAGAATGGGGTCAGGAGCCAAGGAAGGCTAGTGGTGTCTAGAATCTGAGAAGGATACCTGATCCCTAGCCAATAAACATTAAGAAAACAGGGACCTTAAATTCTCAGTCACAAGGAAGTGAATGCTACCAACCACTTGCATAAGCCTGGAAGTGGATTCTCTCTTAAAGTGTCAAGAAGGGAACACAGTCCATGGGGTCTCAAAGTACTCATTGTGCTCGCTCACTTCGGTTTTGTCCACCTCTTTGGGACCCCATGGACTGTAGCCTGCCAGGCTCCTCTGCCATGGAATTTCCCAGGCAAGAATACTAGAGTGAGAAAATCCCCTTCTCCAGGGGATTTTCCCCACTCGGGTTCAAACCCATGTTTCTTGTGTCTCCTACACTGAAGGCAGATTTGTTACTACTGAGCCACTGGGGAACACAAAGAATTGGGCACAACTTAGCAACTGAACAACAACAAAGAAACACAGCCCTATAGACACCTTGACTTTAGCCTCTGAGACCCAATAAAGCTAGCCTTCAGACTAACTGCCCTGCGAGATAATGCCTGTGTTATTTTAAGTCTCTAAATTTGTGGCAATTCATTATGGTAACAGTACCAAACTAATAATCATAGTAATACAAGAGAACCAATTTAGGACACTTGTATAACATATCCTAACAGATTAATATTTCAAAAAATTACTTTTATCAAATTATCATGCAAAGATTAGAGATAAGGTCCCTGAAAAATGACTAAGAACTCAGTGTCTTAGTGGGGGAAGAGAAAGTAAGTATCATGAGATGCAACCAGAGTGGACAGTGTGTGCCACTATGGATAGTTCTTTGTGAGTGGATTTCACATTGGAAGTATGACAAACAAATGCTAAAAACTACTACTTCATAGTTACTCAAAAATCTTACAGGAATTACTATAATTTCAATAAACACTGATTTTATTACTTTCTATATTGTTGTAACTCTAAGATTTGATCTATAATAATATGATTTACTAGGAAATGTTTGCTGTTGTTCAGTTGCTCAGTCATGTCTGATTCTTTGCAATCCCATGGACTGCAGCACACCAGGCTTCCCTGTTCTTATACATATTTTGAATGTATTTTAATTATTTTACACTTTATTTTACACACACAGAAAATAAGATTATTAAATTTCAGGTAATAAAGTACCTTATTAACTGATTAAATAGTAGATGGCACAGAGTATAAACTATTATGTCATCAATCATTTATAATGTGAAAACATTGACTAAATAGTCAATGTTGTATTTATCCGAATCCCCCAAACAAATAACAAAGTACCCAATACACAGGAAGAGAAAAATGGTGTTGGAGTGAACTGTATGTTAATACCTATACAATTTAAGCAAGAACATGATCAAGACTAAATATTAACTGAATATGTATGCCATTTTGGTTCAAATTTTTAAATAACACTAAAAAATCAAAATTAAGTTTATTCCTAATTATTTGCCATCTTTAATTTTCTAAACAAATATTACTTGAGTATTTGTCATGTAGCAACTATCATTCAACATATTTAGGGAATGAAAAAGTATCTGGCTTGAAGAATTTCCTGGGCATGTCAGACTGTTTGTCACATAAAATACCTGAAGATGTTTATTAGAGCTTTATTCTGTACCCAGCAAGGGGCAGAGGAGGAAATGTTTAACTTAAGGAGTGTCATTTGTTTTTTATCTACTTGCTTGCTGGGAGAACATTAGTGAAATCATCTGAGAATATAAGTGATGTGATATTATCATTTAGTAATTCTGAAATGGGAAATAAAAGAACATTTACATAGAAATATAAAATTATTGTATGGTCAAAAAATTAAGTACATGTTTTTGCACTGAGGCTTTTCAAATGACAACATATTCTTGTTAATTATGAACTTTAGAAAAAATACAAATTAAAAAAAGAGAAATGAATTCTATTTTTCAAGATCAAGCAGAAGTAATATTTTCCAGGCAGTGACAATAGAAGATGCAACTTGCAAAGCAGTGAAAACTCATGAAACCTGTGAATGATAACAAAGTGTTCAGTAGGGCTGGAACTGAGAGGTTTTGCAGACAGACAAGGTATGCTCCTGAGAAGGAAGCAGGGGGAAAAAAAAAAATCACAAAAGTTCTTGAAAATGCTGCCAACAAGCATTTTACTTCAAATTAGGCTCTGGGAAGTCAATGACACAAGTGAATTACAGAAGAATGACCACATTTCCATTTCAGAACAACCAAACTGGCAGCAATGTGGAGGATGGTCACAGGGGAGTCCAGAATATGAGTACTCAAATGAAGAATTAATGAGCATTAGCCCAAGGCCAGCAGAAATAGGGTGGCAGGGGGCCTTCAGGAAAGATCTAAGACATCAAGTCTGCAAGACTTTCTGATTGATTTCAAATGAAGGGAAGGGATATTCAAGAACCACTTCAATTTACTGGTTTTCAAAGCTTAACTTTGATGTTTTTGAACTGTGGTGTTGTAGAAGACTCTTGAGAGTCCCTTGGACTGCAAGGAGATCCAACCAGTCCATCCAAAAAGTGATCAGTCCTGGGTGTTCATTGGAAGGACTGATGTTGAGGCTGAAACTCCAATACTCTAGCCACCTGCTGCAAAGAGCTGACTCATTTTGAAAAGACCCTGATGCTGGGAAAGATTGAAGGAAGGTGAAGGGGATGACAGAGGATGAGATGGTTGGATGGCATCACTGACTCAATGGATATGAGTTTGGGTAGACACCAGCAAGTGTAATGGACAGGGAGGCCTGGCATGCTGTGGTTCACGGGGTCGCAAAAAGTCGGACACGACTGAGTGACTGAACTGAACTGAACTGAACTGAACTGAACTGAACTGAACTGAAAGCTTAACTAGTCACATATATATGTGATAACTATATGTCAAGATTTTAAAAAATGTTATTTACATTTAAATTTCAGAGTTAACCTCAATATCTCCTAATAAAGTTAACCTAAAAGTTATGATAGGGGCTTCCTAGATGGTTCAGAGCGAAAGAATTCACCTGTCAGTGCAGAAACTCCAGGAGATGTGGGTTTGATCCCTGAGTAAGGAAGATCCCCTGGAGGAAGAAATGGAATCCACTCCAGTATTCTTGTCTGGAAAAATCCCATGGACAGTTGAGCCCGGCAAGCTATATTCCCTAGGGTCACAGTGTTGCGCATGACTGGGAACACATGCATAAATTATGATGCCATCAGTTATTTTCCCTAGTACTCAAAAGCAGTAATTTTACTTTTCGTGTAATCATTCTATAAGTAGCTTGAGAGAGATTGCTTGCAGAATATTTCTTTTAATAAGCTTTTTTCTTGTGTGTTTGAACATCTCAAAGTATAGTTTTTGACATTAAAGAAATTAAAAAAACAAATAGATAATTCTAAAAGACATTATGAATGTGAAAGCATAACCAATACAATCTAACTTTATTTAAAAAAAATCATTAAAACATTGAGCATTTGTTCATATACATTGCCCATGGATTTGCAGTAACTCATGTTAAAGCAATCATGGAGTATGCATGAGACTGCTTGTCTTCAGTCTTGCAGAATTTTCACCAAAACTGGAATCATTTTCCTGATGTTAGTGTACAAGTAAGATGAGGCTTCATGGAGGTGGGTGAATTTTTTTTTTTCATATTAAAAAGACCACAAAATGTATTCTACTTGATGAGTTCCAATTATATTATGCCACTGAAGTATCACATATATTTGTAGAGAAAATATACATATAAGCAAAGCAAGGTGAATGAAACAAAATTGCCCATGATCTCAATAACAATTACATATAATTAAAATATTGTTGTTGAGTCAGTGATGCCATCCAACCATCTAATCTTCTCTAGTCCCTTTCTCCTCCTGCCTTCAATCTTTTCCAACATTAACTCCTTTTCTAATGTGACAGAGAGAGGGGACACTAACTAGTTGACTAGAAAATGAAACTCCCTGAGCAAAGTCTACCATTACAGGGATTATAGGATTCTAGAGGTGGGCAGGAATATGCTGATTCTAGTACATCAAAGCAATTAGTCACTGGGTAAGCATATTCTTTTGTTTTTTAATGGATCATCTGTGTATTCTTGCCACCTCTTCTTAATATCTTCTGCTTCTGTTAGGTCCATACGATTTCTGTACATTATTGAGCCCATCTTTGCAGGAAATGTTCCTTTGGTATCTCTAATTTTCTTGAAGAGATCTCTAGTCTTTCCCATTCTGTTCTTTTCCTCTATTTCTTTCCATTGATCGCTGAGGAAGGCTTTCTTATCTCTCCTTGCTATTGTTTGGAACTCTGCATTCAGATGCTTAAATCTTTCCTTTTCTCTTCTGCTTTCCGCCTCTCTTCTTTTCACAGCTATTTGTAAGGCCTCCTCAGACAGCCATTTTGCTTTTTTGCATTTCTCTTCCATGGGGATGGTCTTGATCTCTGTCTCCTGTACAATGTCACGAACCTCTGTCCATAATTCATCAGGCACTCTATCTATCAGATCTAGGCCCTTAAATCTATTTCTCATTTCCACTTTATAATCATAAGGGATTTGATTTAGGTCATACATGAATGGTCTAGTGGTTTTTCCTTCTTTCTTCAATTTAAGTCTGAATTTGGCAATAAGAAGTTTATGACATGAGCCACAGTCAGCTCCTGGTCTTGTTTTTGCTGACTGTATAGTACTTCTCCATCTTTGGCTGCAAAGAATATAATCATCTGATTTCGGTGTTGACCATCTGGTGATGTCCATGTGTAGAGTCTTCTCCTGTGTTGTTGGAAGAGGGTGTTTGTTATGACCAATGTGTTCTCTTGGCAAAACTCTATTAGCCTTAAATTTAAATTAAACTTAAATTAAACAAATTTTTAAAGAGACCAAAACCTTAGTAATCACCCCTCTGTCTGACTGGGATTGCAGCATCCATCCACTCACAGTGACAATTGGGTAAGTATCAAATTTTATGAGAATGCATAGTCAATCTTGAAATGAACATGAGGAATTTGAGTAATATCAAGATTTTAGATGTGCAAACAATAAAAGGGAAATTAGAATTAACTGAATTATAAACGTGAAGATTTCTACCTTAACAAATATTTCAATATTTATGTCAGTTAAATATATTATTTTAACTGTAATTTACTTGGTTTCCTTATGTAATTATATCTCTTATCTCCTTAGAACTGTGATTTCTGAGAAAAAAAAATCCTAAAGCTTTGTGATTCACACCTACTGTATAAACTAACTGAGCTGAAGATTGGTATTTAAAATTCTTGTGTTCTGAAGAGTTGACAGCTTGTGAAAAAAAAAGCAATACTAATGGAGAATTTGAAATTTATTTGGAAAAGTATAAAAATATTGTATTTGACAAGTAAATATGCCCTGGCTAGTAGTTATTAATAATAATATGCACAAAGCACTTTCTAGGCACTAGGAAAAACGATAATTTCTTTACATGTTTTTTGTTTTAATTATATGAAAAATGCTCCATTTTATGGATAAAGAAGCAAAATGCATGCATCCATGCATGCTAAGTCACTTCAGCTGCATCCAACTCATTGAGATCCTATGGACTGTAAACTTCCAGACTCTTCTGTCCATGGGATTCTCTGGGCAAGAGTACTGAAGTCGGTTGCCATGCTCTTCTGCAGTGGATATTCCATATCCAGGGATCAAACTGGTGTCTTTTACATCTCCTAAACTGGCTAGGGGGTTCTTTACCACTTGCACCACAGTGGAAACCCCAAATATGTAAGAGTTACACACTTAATCAGTGTTTAAAATTTATTACAAATTTAATAAAATTCATGTGCTGGTATAAATTAAGTTCTGAATCATTTACTTTTAAAATTTCACTAATATTGTCCTCAAAGAGAAAAATATACTCCTGAGTTTAATTAGAGAGAAAAGTAGTCATATTTCGGGAACTAGATAATACATACTCTAAAAACAGTTCTGGAACCCAAGAAGAGGCTGTCTATCATATGTTTTATGTTTTTCAAAATTACAACTTTAACAAAATAATGTATCTACCATATATTTTACCACTTTAAAGAGTATAAAGTTTAGCATTAATGGTAAAGTGTTCAGTGTTTGGTATTTTCACAAAGTACAGCAGACATCACCACTATCTCTGTTTCTAACATTTACATCTCCCCCTAAAAAGAAATCCTGTAGCACTCTCTCCTCTGAACTTTTACTTCTTAACTCTTATTAATTCATAAGTTTTCCAAAACTGAATAAAACCCCGCTGAATCCTAACCTAAGGCCTAATTTTTTGTTTGTTTGCTTTTAAGCTGTGAAAGATTCATCTCTTTGAAGTTTATGATAATTTTGTTTTTAAGAGATTGCAATGCCAAACAGGGTTTGACGACCATATTAATTCAAATGTGTTACTTTAGATATTATAACAAAATTCAGGTTTTCTCTTATATAATATACTAAGGCTGTTGCTTAGATATTTTAACCTCTTCATGTGATTGTGTATTGAATTTCTATGGTGGTGGTTTAGTTAAGCCACGTCCAACTCTTACGACCTCATGAACTTGGAACTTACCAGGCTCCTCTGTCCCTGGGTTTCTCCAGGCAAGAATATTGAAGTGGGTTGTCATTTCCTTCTCTAAGGAATCTTCCTGACCCAGGAATCTAACCTGGGTCTCTTGCATTGCTGGCAGATTCTTTACTGACGGAGCTATATGGTAACTGTGTATTTCTCAGAAATCATAAAAACATTCAGAAGCTGTGCTATCTCTTTCCATTTCCTGTTGACTTTCATTCAGATCAAGAGACCATGTTACTTCAGAAATCACTGGAGTGCCCTATATACAATTATTTTGCTATTCTCTTCCCCAAAATTAATATCAAAGCTGCCATTATAGAATTTTAAAGAAACCATCTAGGAATACTTATAAGAAAGAAGATTATCTTGGGTGATGATAGAAAAGAAGAAAAAATGCAGTTAGATTATAAGAAGTCAAATTCAAAGCAACCTGCAAAATAAACGTTCATGTTAGTTTAACATCTTTTCTCATGGTATTTTAAGATAAGTATTGATTTACGACATATTTTACCTCCAAGTATATTGGTATTTTTTTTTAAATAATGATATATTTCATCTTGTTTTCTGGAGTGACTGAAACTGAAGGCAACTCTGGGACTAATCCCTCAATTTTATAATGAATAAGGTTTGTATTTTGATCACTTACTTTTGATGTAGCCAAAGATGGAGAAGCTCTATACAGTCAGCAAAAACAAGACTGGGAGCTGATGGTGGCTCAGATTAAGAATGCCTCATTGACAAATTCAGACTTAAATTGAAGAAATTAGGGAAAACCACTAGACCATTCAGGTATAACCTAAGTCAAACCCTTTATGAATATACAGTGGAAATGACAAATAGATTCAAGAGATTAGATCGGATAGACAGACTGCCAGATGAACTATGGACAGAAATTCAAGACATTGTACAGGAGACAGGGATCAAGACCATCCCCAAGAAAAAGAAATGCAAAAAGCATTTGAGGAGGCCTTATAAAAGCTGAGAAAAGAAGAGGAGCAAAAGACAAAGGAGAAGAGGAAAGATACATCCATTTGAATGCACAGTTCCAGAGAATAGCAAGGAGAGATAAGAAAGCCTTCTTCAGTGATCAATGAAAAAAATAGAAGAAAAACAAAAGAATGGGAAAGACTATAGATCTCTTCAAAAAAACTACAGATACCAAGGAAACATTTCATGCAAAGATGGACTCGATAAAGAACAGAAATGGTATGGCCCTAACGGAAGCAGAAGATATGAAGAAGAGGTCGCAAGAATACACAGAAGAACTGTATAAAAAAGATCTTCATGACCAGATAACCATGATGGTGTGGTCACTCACCTAGAGCCAGACATTCTGGAATGTGAAGTTAAGTGAGCCTTAGGAAGCATCACTACAAACAAAGTTAGTGGAGATGATGGAATTCCAGTTGAGCTATTTCAAATCTTAAAAGATGATGCTGTGAAAGTACTGCACTCAATATGCCAGCAAATTTGTAAAACTCAGCAGTTGCCACAGGACACGAAAAGTTCAGTTTTCATTCCAATCCCAAAGAAAGACAATCCCAAAGAATGTTCAGATTACTGCACAGTTGCACTCATCTCACACTCTAGCAAAGTAATGCTGAAAGTTCTCCAAGAGAGTGTTCGACAGTACATGAACTGATATATTCCAGATGTTCAAGCTAGATTTAGAAAAGACAAAGGAACCAGAGATCAAACTGTCAACATTCGTTTTATTGTAGAAAAAGTAAGAGAATTCCAGAGAAACATCTACTTTTACTTCATTGACTATGCTAAAGCCTTTGACGGTGTGGATCACAACAAACTGTGGAAAATTGTTCAAGAGATAGGAATACCAGACCACCTGACGAGCCTCCTGAGAAGTCTGTATTCAGGTCAAGAAGCAACAGTTAGACCTGAACATGGAACAATGGACTTGCTCCAAATTGGGAAAGGAACACATCAAAGTTGTATATTGTAACCCTATTTATTTAACTTGTATGCAGAGTAGGGCATGGGAAATGTTGGGCTGGATGAAGCACAAGCTGAAAGGAAGTTTCCCAGGAGAAATATCAATAACCTCAGATATGCAGATGAAATCACACTCATGGCAGAAAGCAAAGAGGAACTGAAGAGCCTCTTGATGAAAGTGAAAGAGGAGAGTATAAAAGCTGGCTTTAAAACTCAGCATTCAGACACCTAAGAACATGGCATCTGGTCCCACCATTTCATGGCAGAAACAATGGATATAATGAGAGCCGTTATTTTCTTGAATTCCAAAATCACTGCAGAGGGTGATTGCAGCCATAAAATTAAAAGATATTTGCTCCTTGGAAGAAAAAACAACCTAGATAGCATATTATAAAGCAGCAACATTATTCTGCCAACAAAGGTCCATCTAGTCAAAGCTATGGTTTTTCCAGTAGTCATATATAGATATGACAGTTGGGCCATAAAGGGCTGGACCATAAAGCTGAGCGTTGAATAACTCATGCTTCTGAGCTGTGGAGTTGGAGAAGACTCTTCAGTGCCCTGTGGACTGCAAGGAAATCAAACAAGTCAATTCTAAAGGAAATCAGCCCTGGATATTCATTGGAAGGACTGATGCTGAAGCTGAAATTCCAATACTTTGGCCACCTGATGCGAAGAACTGACTCATTGGAAAAGACCCTGATGCTGGTAAGATTGAAAGCACAAGAAGGGGGTGACAGAGGATGCAATGGTTAGGTGGCATCACCAACTGGATGGACATGAGTTTGAGCAATCTCAGGGTGTTGCTGATGGACAGGGAAGCCTGGCATGCTGCAGTCCATGGGTTCATAAAAAGTCAGAGAAGACTGAGTGATTGAACTGAATAGAAAGTTTGTGTTTTGATCACTTAATTTATCCATTTCATTGAATAAGAATATTTGCATTATTTGGTAAGCAGATTCAAGCTTTCTTTGAGGAATAGCAAATATGTTATCTTGAGTTCCAATTAGAACCAAACAACTTTGGAAAAAGAAACTGAAAATTCCTGATTATTGATGAATATAAAGTGTTTGTTGGGGGGTGGGGGGACTTAAGTATGTGGAAAATACAAAAGTCTTTAAGTTGTTGTTGAAGAAATATATGTTCACTTTTCTCTCCAACTGATACTATTAGGCTCATTTCAAGCTGGTTTCCTTAATATCAAAGGGTTTCTTTGTCATATAATATTATTTATTATGTAGAACCTTCTCAAGTCATTTAATCAAATCTTCTGAACAGGAGCTGAGTTTCAAGTGGCAAGCAAATTTTTGGGTTAGGAATAAAATAAAGATGAAAAAATAGTCTACAGCTTTAAGGAAATTAGAGTTAAGTGATGAACATTTGCATATACTCCAACAGATTTATGTAAAAGACAAATATCCCTCAGAAGAAATGGAGTAGCCATCATGGTCAACAAAAGAGTCTGAAATGCAGTACTTGGATGCAATCTCAAAAACAACAGAATGACCTCTGTTTGTTTCTAAGGCAAACCATTCAATATCACNACGGCATCACTGACTCGATGGGCATGAGTCTGAGTGAACTCCGAGAGTTGGTGATGGACAGGGAGGCCTCGCGTGCTGCGATTCATGGGGTCGCAAATAGTCAGACACAACTGAGCGACTGAACTAACTGAACTAATATATAAGTTTTGATTTAGCTGTGATTTGGGGTTTAAAATGAATGCATTTATCTCCCCTTTTAGTTTCAAGGAGTGTACACCTAAACTACACAGTGAATGTTAGCAAAAATTAAGGAAAATAAATAGGTAAGGTCAAACTATGACATACTAGCCCAGGGTGTGTAAGGAAAGGATCATATGGCAATGATTCTATAGAAATATATGAGGGAAAAAATTAGGTAAGTAAGACACGAGGTTTTAGATTTGGGTATAAATTCACCCATTCTACAAATGGGTGGAGGAGGAGTGCAAGACCAGGTAAAGACTCTGGAACTAGCCTGCCTACTTGAAAATCTGATTTCACTTAATAATCCGGGTGATTTTGGCCAAATTGTTTGCTTTTCTCTACCTAAATACCTTAATCTGTAAAACGTGCCTGAAAGATGAAAAAGACTTAAATGAGATGAGATATATAAGCACTAACCCTCTCTATGCCAGAAAATGTAATCTATTATTTCATCAAACCAATTATTCATAGATAATTTTATTATTCAAGTAAAGTTTATTTGTTCATGTTGTTTGTCAATTAATGTTTAAAACAAGCCCCGTTTGGGTGGCATTTAAGTGACCATTTTTGCTTCTTGTTATTATCAATGTTTGTCTCTCTAGATCATGATAAATTAGACATCCACTTCCCTGGTGGCTCAGCTGGTAAAGAATCTGCCCACAGTGTGGAAGACCTGGGTTCCATCCCTAAGTTGGAAAGATCCCCTGGGGAATAGAATAGCTACTCACTCCAGTATTCTGGCCTGGAGAATTCCATGAACTCACAAAGAGCTGGACATGACTGAACAACTTTCACTTTTACTATGAGTTTCCACCTAGGAATATTTATTTTTAATGAATTTTGTTTCAACACTTATAGGTTTGCTACATTATATTTCAAGTTTATAATTTTTTTAGTCACTTGAGGTTTGGTATTACTTAAATGTCCCAAGATAAAACTAATTAAGGAGGTAAGTGTGACATTTATTATTTATCAGGTTTAAAGGAGTACAGGCAACTAGAGAATACTAACACATTCTTGCAGCCTCGAGAGTCCTCAGGACTCTTTTGAGCTGGGAATGAAAAGTAGTGCTGACAGACCATTTCTAAAGATCTCCTTGGAGCACAAAGGACACTGTGTGAAGATAGAGGCATGATGAGAGTACTGAAAATCCCTGTTTCCTCTATGGTTGAGGGACCTGGGCTTCCTTGGTGGCTAGCAGTAAAGAACCTGCATTGGCTGGAGAAGTAAGAGTACAGTCTCGGGGTTGGGAAAATCTCCTGGAGAAAGGCATGACAACACACTCCAGTATTCTTACCTGGAGAATTTAATGGACAGAGGAGCCTGGTGAGCTACAGTCTGTGGTGTTGCAAACAGCCAGACATGACTGAGTGACTAACACTTTTACACTATTTCTGTGGTTGATTTGCTTTAACAAGATTTGCTATACCCCTGGTTATCCTTACCATTCAGTGGTACAGGTATGAGTGTTGCTGCATAGAAATGTAATGGGCTGCAGTGGACAGAGAGCAGAGAAGATTCACTGAACAAGTAGAAGGAACTCTCTCACAAAAGAATGAGTCATGGGGGCCCAATACATCCATATTGCAGGAGATTTAACGCAATACTAATGAACAAATGAATTCACTCACAATACTAAAATAATAACAATATCACAAAAGATGAAACACCCAACTTCTCTAAGTAAGTCTTAGTGATTCAGAAAGAGAACAAAGAATGCCTCAGCTAAGATTGAAAGGGACAGTCAAGGAAAATTAATGATAATATGCTAGCAAATGAAACGTGAATATATAGTAGAACAGAGCAAATCTGATTCCATTTTTCTGTTTCTTTTACCTTAAAATGTATGTTCTATTGCTTTTGCTACAAGTAATAACTAAAATAATGTTGCCTACAGCCTGAAAAATACATAGCCCATTTTCAAGGCTCTGATCTGTAAAAGTATAACATTTTCCCATTTATATAGAGACAGAAAGTTACAGAACAGAGAAGACAAATATTTGTCTTTTATTGGAAGCTTATAGGAACACTGTGACCAGACCTATATGGACAGCTGTAAGAACAAAGGATTCAGGTACAAGCAGTTTGCAACAACCAACCACATACCCTCTTTTAAAGCCTGAATTCCAACTCAAGTAAGATGGCTTTTTTTGGACACTAGCCTATCATTTTCTTGGTCTGCTGGTTTTTAGAATAAAGTTGCTTGCCCCAACACTTGGTCTCTTGATGTATTGGCGTGTCCTGCAGCAAGTAGGAGGAGGTTAGATTTGGTAACAAACAGAACTCTCCACAAATATGGCCAAAGAGAAAAGAAATTGGCTGACAATTACAGAAGAATATTCTTTCACCTTTTTTTTTTTAAGAAAAACTATCGTGAAAAAGACAGAAAAGAAGCACATGTTAGATGAAACCTAATTCAAAGTACAGAAGAAATATCCCCATAGAGACTTAATGATAAAATAAATACAAAATACAGGGACTCAAAATTGAAAAGAAAGCCCATAGAGAATAAAGCAATTCTCACAAAAAGCTAATAAAATGAATAGACACAGCAAGTGTCTGTTCAAAAGAATAGATGCTGCTGAAAATGAAATCACTGACAAAAAAGAAAAGTAAAAACTTACAAAATGATATATAATTTGAAGAAATTAGGAAGAGAGTAGCAGATAATAAGGACAGAAAAAAGAAATCTTCCAATTGAAAGGTAATTGGTATTTCTGGATACCTTAACAGTGAGAAGAAAAATATTTTAAAATAACATTTTTTTTCTGAAAGGAAATTCATAGAATGAGGAATAACTGAATTTGAAGCATACAAGAGCACATTGGGAAATGATAGGGATAATTGACACTGAGATATGTCCATTTTAAGTTGCAAAACTTCAGGAATAAAAAAAAAAAAATTAAGCAACCAGGCAGAAAATAGCAATTTGCTTTCATGGGGTGAAATTCAAGCTGGGCCCAGATTTCTTGTGACTGCCATTTAAAGCCAGAAGATAAGGGAGCCATCAGTATTTTCTTCAGGTAAATAAAATATGACCATTACAGTCCATGCAGTCACAAAAGAGTAGGAAACAACTGAGCAACTGAACAGCAACAGCAGCACATTACACCTCATTAAGGTCTTGTTCAGTCATGAAACCAGAACATATACATCTTCAAACTTGAAAAGCTTAAAAAACAAAAGACATTGGTCTTTCTTGAAGAAAAATCCAGCTGAGCAAAAGACTTACAGAGAAGTAAACAAAGAACTAATATGATATTTATTCAGAAAAGCAGAGAAGACAGAAGGGTTATGTTTGTAAAGTTCTGAGAAAAAGTGTAAAATAAAAACTTTCTATCCAGTCCTTTTTTTTGAACTGGATAAAAGCATCACTCAGGCACTCACAAACAGACAGAAACTCAGACACCTACAAATAGTTTTTACAAATATTCCTAATAAAGAAACAGTTAGTTAAATCCAATGAACAGAGATAATTGAGACAAAATAACTCATGACTAGAGAAGTTTTGACAAAGAAACTGGTGGCCATTAAGACAAGGACTCAAACATGTCCACTATAAAGGAAAACTAAGAAATATAAGACTTCAACACATTTGAATTACTGTTGATATAATAATGGACAACATCAAAAACTTTCTAGTATTTTTATGCTTTTTATAATTGGTGGAATAATTTCTAAAATAGCTATAGATGTATATCCTAAATCAATCTTTATTTGGCCTTATATGGAATAAAGACTTTAGTCTATTTTAAAATATAATTTATGTAAAACAACTGTGGAATTTAAGACTATAGCAGAAAAACTTAAGTAGAAGAAAGGATGAAGTTGGGAAGAGAATGGGTGGAAACGTGGGAGGAAATGTAGGTGATCTAATTCTCTGATCTCTCAAGAAAGATTCCATTCCAATTCAATTATGCCACTTTATATATGTATAGATAGATAGATAGATAATGCTCCCTTAAATATTTTCTTCAAAATCCACTTAACTTAATAGTTACATCTAAGAAGAAACCTGTATTTGAATAATAGAAATTTGTATCCGAAAATCACCATGGCTTTCACTATCATTTCAGCTTCTCTTTAGTACTTCAAATCCAAATAAAATTGTATTTGTTTAAGATAGCAAGTGATTTATAGCAATTTGCTGCAAAAGAACATTTTTGTATAATTATATATATATATATATTTATTTATTTTTGACTACGCTGGGTCTTTAATGCTGCACAAGCTTTTCTCTAGTTGTGACGAGTGGGGGCTAGTCTCTAGTTACCGGTGTGGGATTTTCATTGTGGTGACCTCTTGTTGCAGAGCACAGGTTCTAGGGAATGCAGACTTCAGCAGTTTTGCCATATGGGCTCAGTAGTTACAGCTCTCAGGCTCTAGAACACAGGCTCAATAGCTGTGACACACAAATTTAGCCACTTCCCCACATGTGGGATCTTCTCATATCGAGGATAGAACACAAGTCTGCTACATTGGCAGGCAGATATTTTTACCACTGAGCCACCAGGGAAGACTAAAATAACAATTTTTTTAAAGGTACATGTGAATACATTATGAAGGAGGTGATCTCAGGGAACAATTGTGAAAAATATAAGGAAAGAAGCAGAATTCAAAGGAAGGCCAAAGCAAAGAGATATTATGAATATTTTCAACACTACGGGTTGCTGCTTGCATGATTCCAAGGGACTGTATGAGAAGATGTTTGAAGGTATCTCAGGATCAGGGAGCAAAAAGAGAAAGCATTGATACATCAGTTCCCATCCCACAGTTTTCTAAAATTTACTACATAATATGTTTCCTATATGAAGTGGACAGGTTGGATTTTGAATGATTAAATATCCTCGTATTCATGGGACTGAGGGGGTGTCTGAGAGACTTTTGGTGTTAAAAATAGGAAAGGTCACGAAATAGTTAAATGAACTGGTCTGGTCACCTTTGGTTAAAACTTACATCATTCCTTGGAGTCAACATGAGAATTCACGTGGTGGATGGCAAAACCCATCTGTTGTTGAGATGAGACTCTTCTCTGCTGAAAAACAGTTCCTTCAGTGGTGGCTAGAATAAAAGTGAATAAAACAGTGTTCCTACAGTGGTATACAGAAACATGCCACCATTCATGACACTAAATTTCTTATTTCTCTAGGAGTTTTAGCTGTCATATCACAAAAGTGGTCCTGTGTTGTTGGGAGAAAAAGTTGCCATCATTTCTTCTCTAATAAGAGAAGGCATGTACAATTACCATCCATCATGGAGACCCTTTAAAGCTAGTATCCAGCCACAGTTTCCATAAATGGACTCAAGTCAAGATAGGCAATGAAAAAGCAATAGTCTACATTGTTGCAGGTGACTCAGGAATCTAGGTCATTTATACATGCAGCTGTTGGATCCCTTCATAATGTTTGGCTTATTCCTGAATGTATCATTTTCATGATATAGTCAGCTTCTGCTGTGAGCCCTTGATTTATGGCTTAATGATATGATTATGCCCAGTTGATGATAAATTCTAGTCACAGGATCACCTGAAATACTAGAGTCATGTTTAAATAGAACATAGTGGCATAAGAAGCTGTTATTCAAAATATGAGTAATTTACTGTCACAGAAACTAAGACTTTGTCCCCCAACATCAATTAGGCTCTATAATTAGGATATTTTAAGTTTCATCATAGCTTTTCATAGCTTTTTTACATTTTTTTTTTCCCAAGGAGTAAGCATCTTTTAATTTGATGGCTGCAGTCACTGTCCACAGTGATTTTGGAGCTTCAGAAAATAAAATCTGTCACTGTTTTCACTTTTTCCCCATCTATTTGCCATGAAGTGGTGCTGGAGAAGACTTCTGAGAGTCCCTTGGACAGCAAGATCAAACCAGTGAATCTGAAAGGAAATTAACCCTAAGTGTTCATTGGAAAGACTCCTGCTGAAGCTGAAGCTCCAATATTTTGGCTGCCTGATGCAAAGAGCTGATTCATTGGAAAAGCCTTTGATGCTGGGAAAGACTGATGGGAAGAAGAGAAGGGGATGACAAAGGATGAGATGGTTGGATTGCTATGACTTAGAACTGAGCACAAGCACAAGATTGTGTTGGGTTGAGGTGGGCCCTAAGTCCAATGATTGGTGTCTTTGTAAGGAGAAAGAAACAGAACAGGTAAACACACAGTTTAAAGGGCCATGTGATGGTGGAGACAGGGATTAGAGGGATGCAACTTTGAGTCAAGTCATGCCAAGAATTTTCCAATGATCACTACAAGTTAGAGAGAAGAAAGAAGGATTCTTGCTTAGAGTCTCCAGAGGGAGCATGATCCTGCTGACACCTTAATTCCAGACTTCTTGGCTACCAGAACTGTGAGAAAATACATTTCTGTTGCTTAAAGTCATGTACTTGCAGTATTTGCTGTAACAGCCCTAGGATACTAATACCTATACTATGTGCAATAGATTTACCAGTGATATTCCAACTGAACAAATATTTCTTTGTGATATTCTTATACAGATGGGGTATTTACCAAATGTTTATGACTTGCAATTTATGATTTTGCTTCTGTGACAGATTTATAATGGGAGCTTTGCAATAACAACAACAGAAAGTATTGGGTGAAGGACAATATTATTTCTCCCCAAAGACTAAAAACTGGTTTGACAGGCCGTAACTGGAGAATGCAAATTTTCTGTTTAAAAATAATGAAATAAAAACATTTTATTTCAATTTATCTTTCTCAATCCCTGGAAAATACCCAAAAGAACAAAAGAATAGTAGAAGATTAGAGCTTTAATACAATGGAAAAAAACAAAATGAAACATAATTCCAAGATACAAACAGAATTATACTAGCCAAAATTGTGAAATATCAACCTAAACAAGAGTGTGTGATGTTTATTTTCACAAACTTCTTCAGTTCCCAAGACATCCATACATTAAAAAAAAAAAAAAAATGAGTTCCTTATCCTGCATAATCTCTTCAAAATTACATCTAAAACATTAAGCATTACTGGAAGGCTGGGGTACCATGGAATATATCCTGTTGGGACCTAGATATTTCAAACAGAAAAGCAGGTACCTGGAAAAAAAAAAATAATAATAACAGAGCAACAACAACAACAACAAAAAAAACTAAACTAGTAAAAATAAAACCATGTGTACCTTTTCTTTCATAGCCAGATAGTAGCTTCAGTGAAAGCTAAACAGAGGACAAAAGAAGAGTATTTCCATAGATTAAATGTTCATGTACTAAATCTTCGTTTACAGTGGGATGGTATTTAGAGATAGGGCTTTTGATTGATGATCTTAAGAGTGGACTCCTTATGAATGAATGATACCAAATCTGCTAGTATCTTGCTCTTGAATTTCCCAGCCTCCAGAACTGTGAGAACTATGTTTCTGTTGTTTACATGCTACTCAGTCTACGGTACTTCATTATAGCAGTCTGAACAGATTAAGAGAAAAACAGAGGGACCAATCCATGACCTTCTGAGCTGAGGCATGCTCTGGATACTGTGGTTTTCAATAAGATGTATTCTCAATACTACATTTTCCTTTCTTCACTTTGATTCTTCTGAGGTGTAAACTTGCAAGCCACATATTTCAGACACCCTAGCTAGCTAAATTTCTCTTGATTTCTGCCAATTGGAGCCACTAAATAGAATTTAGAAGAAAGAAAGAAGAAACAGAATATTACTTTGCTGTTGCTCTCAGCTTCTGTCAGCACCTGGGGCTGTGAGAGTAGCAGTACCATAAGGGCAAAAAAGGCATCTTGATCATGTTCTTCCTGGAATGGAGCCTCCATTCTCCAAGGAGAGTATGTAGAGGCTAGGGGCAGAAAAAGGCAGATCAGCTCCACAGATATACAAAAAGTAACTGAACAATATGCTCACTGAAATGGCTGAAATTTCCAATATTTAATCTACATTTAATGAAGCTGTTTTTTAAAGGTGGTTTTATGCAGCAATGAATGTCAACAGCTTTGACAGTAGTTTAGCAGCAATGGGAGAATGGGTTCCTAGTTTTTGCTTAACCACAGTAGCAGACACAGACAGCTTGCACCTCATACTGTTAGCAACTCTGGGGCCAAGATGGTTAGATGAGTTGTAGCCTAAAGGCAGAGACAGTTTCTTGATCTATGAAGAACAACCCATCTCTTCACTTAACACCTCTAGCCACTCCATCACTCCTGCAACCGATGGTTAGCTATAAATTTCTCCATCCTCCGTACTCTTGTCTGGAGAATCCCAGGGACAGAGGAGCCTGGTGGGCTGCCGTCTATGGGGTCTCACAGAGTCAGACACGTCTGAAGCGCCTTAGCAGCAGCAGCAGCCAATACTGAAAGGTGTTCCTCATTGGAATGGACACTTAACTGATTCAAGCTAAGGGTTTTGTTGTGTGATGAATCACATCCACCAAATGTATGCTGAAACCAGATAATATTTTCTATCAACCAAGCAATTTGTTGAGGAAGTTTGGAAACAGCACCTCTGAATCCACGCCCCAGAAGGCCCCAGTTACCACAGTTGCCAACATCTCTGACAAGCAGCAAAAAAATTCAAAGATGGATTATACTTAGAAAGAAAATGAGCTCTATGCACAAAACATTTTTCTTTAAATCAGTAAAGTACATTTTGAATGAAAATATGGTTACAGTAAAACCAAGGGTAGGAAGGAAATGCTTCCCATTATTCTCACAGGATTTATAGATAATATCATCTTTATAAGTAATAAGTGAAATTTGAACAATGAGAACAAGTATTCCAAAAAGACTTTGTAGGAAGTCCAAAGAATATAGAATTAACTTTGCAAAATGTCACAATATGACAAAAAATGAAAAGCTAAAGCATTATATGTGAAAAAAGCTAGATGTTTCTAAGTAGTTATGAGGATAACTCAGGCAGAAAGAGAGGGAAGGAGAGAGGAATATAAATATGATCATACAAAGAATGATAGACTTAAAAAGAAAGTATATCTAACATATATTATGGGTATTTTAAAGAAATAAGCAAATGGAACACAAAATATAGAAAGTCTAAAGTATAATTATTTTTAACATTTTTTTTTCTGAAATAGAGACAGAAAATGTGCAGACTGAAGGGGCTCATACATTTCTGAGAAATAATGAAACCTAATATTTATACCTATCATTCCAAATCAAAGCATATTCTGGAAAGGATGTTAAAAATCAGGTACAAAGAAAGAATCCTAAGAGTAGGTGGGGAAAAAATCATGCCCCCTACTAGCATGAAATATCAAGTGGAATGTGACTTCTTCACAGTAAAATTCATGCAAGGAGACAGTTTGATTAGCATCTAAAATACACTGAGAAGAAGAACATGTGATGCAAGAATTTTATAATCAGCTAAGTTATCTTCTGATTATAAAGAAAATTTTTGAGTATAAAGGAAAAGTGTGTCATTTATGAATAGCAAGGTCTGAATCTCCTAGGGGAGAAGGCTAGATGGTGATAAAGTAAGAAAAATGGAGAAATAGTGCCAAAATCAACTGATTAGGTGATAAGAACTAAGGGATATTTTTTAAAATGTTGAATAGACACCCATGCTAACTCATTTAATAAAAAGATTAATTTTATTTAATTAAAGTGGCAGAAATGTAAATGAGGTGGTCAGAATAAGCAGAGCAAAAGTAGTGAAAATATTCAGCCAGCCTTCTTTAGGTTGCAGAGTCTGTTAAGTTTGACTCTGTCCCCATATAAAGAGTCTTGTTCTCTCTTCATATGCAAGTCTCCTTCTGTAGGGACAAAGTCCAAAGCTGATTTTTTCTATACTCACAGCTTTTTCAGAATCAAGTCACCTAAAACCATTCAGAAAGAACTTTAAACAGCATCTTCATTCTTTCTGTGAACTACTTAGGGCAACTTAGATTCTGGCTTTCCAGTGCAACCCACCAAAACCTAGTCTACATCCTCTTTAATGACACAATTCTGGAAATGAAAATCTTGTTTATCCCTACCCCACATCCATCTTTCTATTGTTTCAGTTTTAAAATTGTGTTTATTTTTTCTGACCGTGGTGAGTCTTAGTTGTGGTGCTTGGCCTTTCTCTAGTTGCAATGAGCAGGGACTATTCTTTGTTACAATGCATGGGCTTCTCCTTGTGGTGATTTCTCTTGTGAAGCATGGGCTCCAGGCTTGTGGACTTCAGTAGTCGCAATACACAGGCTCAGTAGTTGTGGCCCTCGGGCTTAGTTGCATGTGGAATCCTCCCAGACCAGGGATTGAACCCATATGCTCTGCAGTAGCAGGTGGATTCCTAACCACTGGACCACCAGGGGAAGTCCTTTTCTATATATTTTTTTTCTGTTTCTATATATAGATAATAGATAAAGAACTAGAGATATAATTTCACACTGAACTTATTAAAAATTCTATTATCTTACAAGGTGTTACTTATATTATTTCATTTGACTTCTCCAGTGCTATTAATAGCTGGCATCAAGTTTTCATTTCACAGCACAGAAATTCAATTCCATGAGGTTAAAGCCACTTGTTCTAAATTACACAGAAATTCAGTTTTGTGTCTGATATTAGAAGATCTTTTTGCACTTCCCTATCACCCTTTACTGTAGCTGTAAAATGCAGCTAATTGACCATCAGTTCAGTTCAGTTCAGTTCAGTCGCTCAGTCGTGTCCTACTCTTTGTGACCCCATGAATTGCAGCATGCCAGGCCTCCCTGTCCATCACCAACTCCTGGAGTTCACTCAGACTCACATCCATCCAGTCAGTGATGCCATCCAGCCATCTCATCCTCTGTCATCCCCTTCTCTTCTTGCTCCCAATCCCTCCCAGCATCAGAGTCTTTTCCAATGAGTCACATATTATAAATGATATGATTCCAGAGAATAAATTTCTAGTGTTAAATTTAAAAGTAATTGCTTATAGGTACTCTGTCCTCACATCTTTAATGACAGAAATAACAGATCTTATTCATGAGGGTTACAATTTTTGAAGTAAAATATTAGATTTTTACTTCTATTACAGTAATAGGTACTGTTACAGTAACACCAAAGTAAGAATAAGACAGTACACAAAAGGAAAAATACAGATCAATTTCCATCATAAAATAAATGTAGAAATCCTCAGCAAAATTAATAAATGGAATTAGTAATCTATAAAACAAGTTATACACTGTTATTGATTGATATTCATTCTCAACATATAAGATTAGTTGAATATTAAAAATATATTAATGTAATTCATCCAATCCTAAAGACAAAAGAAAAAAGAATTGCATGGTCTTATAATTCAGTGTATAAAGAAGACTTTGACAAATTTCACAACTGTTCACATAATAAAATCAAACAAACAAAAAACTTTCAGAAAAACAGGAATAGAGAGCAACTTCTCCCACTTCATTAATAGCATGAACCAAAAGAAAATAAATAAATAAATAACAAGAAAACCAAAGAGAAAAATTTCATAGTTCACATACTGAATTATTTCCTTTCTCAAGATCAGAACCAAAGAAAAGTTATTCATTTTTACAGCTCTCATTTAGAATAGTATGAGATGTTCTAGCAAGTGCAGTAAGGCAAGAAAAAGAGTTAAAAGACAGATATGTAGGTAAGAAAGAATTAAAATTGTCTCTAACTGCAGATGAGATGATTATATACAAACTGAAGTCTAGGAGTACACATATACTCAAAAAGAATTCTAGAGTTAATATGCTCAGCACAGATACACGATATACAACAAATAAAAAATATTAATTGCATTCCTATAAGATAGGAATTAACAAACAAATAGTCATGTTTTTATATTCACTCAAAACTGAAATATATCCAAATAACCAAATTATTCATAATAAATAAATTGTCACTGAAATTTTTTGTTATTGAAAAGCTATAAAATACTAATAAAAAATCAAAGAGGTTCTAAATGGAAAGACATTTAGTGTTTATAGATTGGAAGTTTCAACTTGGTTACTTGTGTTAGTTTTGCAAAGGCTATCATAACAAAATATCAAAGACTAAGCAGCTTAAATAAGATAAATATATTCTCTCACAATCCTGAGGCTTGTAAATGGTCATCTCTTCTCTGTGCAATCCAACAAAGAAAAAATAACCTTTTAAGTCAATTCTATTAGAGAAATTTGATAGGTTAAAAAAAAAGTGAGCCTGGGGGGACTTCTTTGGTGGTCCAGTGGTTAAGACTTCACCTTCCAATGGAAGAGGTGAGGGTAAGATCCCTGGTTGGGGAGCTAAGATCACATAACTCATGGCCAAAAAACCAAAACATAAAACAGAAACAATGTTGTAACAAATTCAATAAAACTTTAAAAAGAATTGTTAGGCCCTTGACCTAAATCACACATCTTATGTAAAAATTAATATCTTGGCTGTGATATTGTACTACAGTTTAAGATGTCAACACTGAGAGAAAAACTGGATAGTGAGTGCATGAAATCGCCTTGTATTATTTCTTATTACAGCTAATGAATCTACAATTACTTCAAAATTCACCTTTTTAAAAGTTTAAATATAGCATTTAAATCCTAAATAAGATTGAAAAAATCTGAATGTTGATTCGTAGAATAAAGCCTTTGTCAATTTGGTGATTCAGTTATCAAGAGCTAGCAAGATTGTTGTGATTTTATGAAAAGAAGAGATTACTCTGTGCAGCCTCTCATTCTGTAATAACTTACAGGAGTACAACCTAACTAGAAGACAGACCTATTTACCAAGCAGCTGGAGGAACACATACTGTCTCTGTATATGCATATATTTCGTCTTCAGGAAATTAGAACTCTCTGAGCTCTAAGATTAACTTTATAGTGCTTAGGAATCAGAAATGTTATTTGTTAATTTCATAGTTTAGGAAGATCTTTCATTATGACCTAAGGGGGAAAAATAACTAATATGTACATTAAGCAAAAGCAAATTATAATAAAAGAAAAACAAAGAGAAACCCCAATAGAGCAGGTAATGAAATTTTGGTAGAGATCATTACAGGTACTTTTAAGAAATAAAAGCAGTAGAACATAATGACAAACATGATTTAAAACAGAAAAATGTTGAGAATTAATGTAGTACTTGCAAGACTTAATGGTTATTATAACCTCCAAAAGTGACAGAAACAGAGGATGAAAATTATTCTCCAAGCAAGATTTAAACAAGATTTTCAATTTTAAAGATTTTTTTTAACTGACTGTGAAAATTATTTCAGCCTATAATTCTCCCTCAAGAGTCACTGGATGGTGATTTTGAACTCTTGAAGATTGGAAGATAATTGGCATTTTATTACTCAATATGTCTTCAAGCATAATGATGAGAATATTGCTTATTGACTTTCAATTTTGAGTCAATCCTTAGGTCATGGAAAGAAAAATAAAATATTATTTAAGGATGGAATAACAATCCAAGACTGTGATAATGCAAAAGTGTAACTTATACAAACCCTATCAAGAACAAAATTGATAGAAAAGAAATAACACTAAAATCATCATACTATATAAAGTATGAAAACTGAATAAAAATGATTAGAGTTAATACATTGTTTATACTAAGGATAATGGACTGTAAAAACAAAAGAATAACATAATTAACCAAAACAGAAATGGAGAAGTGGACCTGAGTAAGTTAAACATTTGTACTTGATTTGATATTGCTGCTGCTAAATTGCTTCAGTCTTGTCTGACTCTGTGTGACCCCATAGATGGCAGCCCACAAGGCTCCCCTGTCCCTGGGATTCTCCAGGCCAGAACACTGGAGTGGGTTGCCATTTCCTTCTCCAATGCATGAAAGTGTAAAGTTAAAGTGAAGTCGCTCAGTCGAGTCCAACTCTTAGTGACAACATGGCCTGCAGCTCACCAGGCTCCTCTGTCCATGGGATTTTCCAGGCAAGAGTACTGGAGTGGGGTACCATTGCCTTCTCCGGATTTGATAATGAGGGAACAATAAATGTTATCTGATATTAATTAATTTAGAAAATAACTTATTTTATACATTGCTTGGGAGAAAAAAGCAAAATGTAAACAATTTTAGAAAAGTTGCCTGGAGAGTAGACTTAGAAGTGAAGCTGTGGTCTGACCCTATTCACATTTAATATAAAAAATTCCTTAACATGTGATTTTTTAATAGGTGTATATTATTTGAAAAAAGAAAATATTTTAAAACTATAGCATTACTTATAGGTAATAGTGACATAAGATAGGAAGATAGCTATTGTTGAATTGATATGAAAAAAATAGAAGTAATTTACAAAATCATGCATATAAACATTCTTCTAACATTTTTATGATAAAATATGTTATTTTTCCTTGATTTATACTCCGTTCAGTTCAGTTCAGTTCAGTCACTCAATCATGTCCGACTCTTTGCAACCCCATGAACTGCAGCACGCCAGGCCTCCCTGTCCATCACCAACTCCCAGAGTTCACTCATACTCACACCCATCGAGTCAGTGATGCCATCCAGCCATCTCATCCTCAGTCGTCCCCTTTTTCTCCTGCCCCCAATCCCTCCCAGCATCAGAGTCTTTTCCAATGAGTCAACTCTTCTCATGAGGTGATGAAAGTACTGGAGTTTCAGCTTTAGCATCATTCCTTCCAAAGATTTATACTACTGAGTTTGAAATATCAGCTACCCAAGTCTCTGTTTCTTCCTAGCGACTTGACTAGCAGCTACTTCTCTTTGTGAGCAGATGATATGTGTATTACAAGCAAATAAAGTAATTGGTCTTCAATTAGGCTAAATTTTCACCAAGTGGGTTATTATATACTGATTATATCCACAGTTTAAGTGGCCACACTCACAACTCAACTGTGTTCTTAATTTAATTAATTATACTTTCCAAATTAAGAAAATTATGCTTTGCATAAAATATCATTTCATTAAATTAGCCACAATAAGAACCACTTTTCACTGGGAATATATAGAGTACATTTTAAATAATTTTTACCATGAAATTTAAACTCTCTTGCTTCTTGGAAGGAAAGCTATGACAAACATAGACAGCATATTAAAAAGCAGAGACATCACTTTGGCAACAAATATCTGTATAGTCAAAGCTATGGTTTTCCAATAGTCATCTATAGATGTGAGAGTTGGACCGTAAAGAAGGCTGAGTGCCTCAGAACTGATGCTTTCAAACTGTTGTGCTGGAAAAGACTCTTGAGAGTCCCTTGGACAGTAAGGAGATCCAAACAGTCAATCCTAAGGGAAATCAACTCTGACTATTCATTGGAAGGACTGATGCTGGAACTGAAACTCCAATGTTTTGGCCACCTGATGCGAAGAGCTGACTTGCTGGAAAAGACCCTGATGCTGGGAAAGATTGAAGGTAAAAGGAGAAGGTGATGGCAGAGGATGAGATTTTAGATAGCATCTTCAACTCAATGGACATGGATTTCAGCAAACTCCAGGACATAGTGAAACTTGACATGCTGCAGTCCATGGGGTTGCAAAGAATTGGTCAGGATTAATGACTGAACAATGACAAAAATCATGTGAAGTATGATACTGAGCATTCCTAACATTTAAATTTGCCCCCAAGGATGTGACCAGAGTTGATGTAATAAGCAATGGGTATCCTAGGTGGCGCTAGTGGTAAAAAATCTGCTTGTTAATACAGGAGATATAAGAGACATGGGTTCAATCCCTGGGTCAGGAATATCCCCTGGAGGAAGGCACAGCAACCCACTCCAATATTCTTGCCTGGAGAATCCCATGGACAGAGGAAACTGGTGGGCTACAATCTGTGAGTTTGCATAGAGTTGGACATAACTTAGCAAAAGAGCACATACAATAAAAAGTGGATTTGAGGGTTAAACTTAAAAAAAAAAGTTTGGAGGTGATTCCAGTTTTATTACTAGTACCAATAATGTTACATTGAAGAACATTTAATGCATGTGATTTCAAGTTAATGTCAGTGTACTTTTGAGGCTGTGTGACAGTTTTCTGGAAAAGGACTTGTTAGGTCAAAGGCTAAATAGATCTCTGATTTTGTTAGACGTTGACAAAATCCTCTCCATAGATATGGTCCCATTTTACATCTTGAGAAACAAAATATTAGACTGTTTCTTTCCTTCTTAGTCTTACCGACAGAGTGTTATCAAACATTTCACATATTTTGAATCTTTTAGGTGAGTAATGGTTGTGGTTTTAATTTGCATTTTTCTGATTAAAATGAGAAGGTAAGTGGAGTATTTTATAACAAACATTACTCCATTAAAAGGGAAAAAAATATATTTGACTCTGAATGGCTCAGGGAAGTATCTTGGGTTAATGACAGAAGTGGCTGTTTAATTGTAATTAATAAGGTTAATCTTAAACCATCCATTTTCCTTAGGACTACACTTTAAAGTTAATGTAAGTCATGGTTCATCCATAGTCGTCTGACCCATAAGATGGCTGAGTAGAAGGACTTGTGCTCATCTCCTGTGAGAACTCCAAAATAATATGTTGCTGCTGAAAAAGATAACCCATGTCCAAGGACAAAGGAGAAGCCCCAGCAAGATAGTAGGAGGGGCGGACTTGTGTTTAGAATCAAACCCCATACTCCCCAGAGACACTCAGAGGGCTCAAATGAAACCTTGTGTGCACCAGGAGAACCCACAGAGACTGAGCCAGACCTGCCTTTGAGTGTCTGAGTGTTTCTTGTGGAAGTTCGAGTCATAAGTGGTCTGCCTCAGCGACAGGGGGTCTGGGTGGGGCAGGCCTGAATGTGGCATAAACCCCTTTGGAAGAGGTCACCATTAACACCACCACAGAGCAGCCAGAACTTAAGCAGGACTGGGGAAACAGACTCTTGGAGGGCACAAACAAAACCTTGTTCACACAAGGACCCAGGAGAAAGGAGCAGTAACCTCTCAAAAGACTGACCCAGACTTACCTGTGAGTGTCCAGGAGTCTTTGGTGGAGGTGTGAGTTGGTGGTAGCATGCTACAGGGTTGGGGGCACTAAGTGCAGCAGCACATGCAAGGGAGCTTTTAAAGGAGGCCACAATTATCTTTATTATCTTCACCATAGTTTGGTCTCAGGTCAAACAGCAGGGAAGGAACACAGCCCCTTCCATCAATAGAAAATTGGATTAAAGATTTATTGAGCATGGCCCCACCCATCAGAACAAGACCCAGCTTCCCCTTTAGTCAGTCTCTCCCATCAGGGAGCTTCCATAAGACTCTTATCATTATCCCTCATAGGGCAGACAGAATGAAAACCCCAGTCACAGAAAACTAATCAAACTGATCACATGGGCCATAACCTGAACAGTATGAAAAGGCAAAACGATATGACACAGAAAGATGGGCTCTCCATGTCAGTAGGTGCCCAATATGCTACAGAAGAAGAGTGGAGAAATAACACCAGAAAGAATGAAGAGACAGAGCCAAAGCAAAAACAATGCCCAGTTGTGGATATGACTGATAGTGGAAGTAAAAACCAATGCTATAAAGAAAAATATTGAATAGGAACCTGGACTATTAAGTCCATGAATCAAAGTAAATTGGAAGTGGTCAAACAGGAGTTGGCAAGAGTGAATAGAAACATTTTAGAATCAATGAACTAAAATGGACTGGAATGGGCAAATTTAATTCAGATGACCATTATATCTACTACTATGGGCAAGGATCCCTTAGAAGAAATGGAGTAGCCATCATAGTCAACAAAAGAGTCCAAAATGCAGTACTTGGGTGCAATCACAAAAATGTCAAAAAGCTCTCAGTTAGTTTCCAAGGCAAACTATTCAATATCACAGTAATCCAAGTATATTCCCCAACCAATAATGCTGAAGAAGCTGAATTTGAATGTTTCTATGATGACCTATAAGATCTTCCAGAACTAACACCCAAAAGAGATGTCCTTTTCATTCAGTTCAGTTCAGTCGTTCAGTCATGTCCGATTCTTTGTGACTCCATGAATCTCCACATGCCAAGCCTCCCTGTCCATTACAGGGAACTAAAATGAAAACATATGAATTCAAGAGATACTTGAAGTAACAGGCAAATTTGACCTTGGACATCACCAGACGGTCATTACCGAAATCAGATTGATTACGTTCTTTGCAGCCAATCATGGAGAAGCTCTATACAGTCAGCAAAAACAAGACTGAGGGCTGACTGTGGCTCAGATCATGAACTCTTCATTGCCAAATTCAGACTTAAATTAAATAAAGTAAGGAAAAACACTACACATTCAGGTATAACCTAAATCAAATCCTTTACGATATATACAGTGGAAGTAACAGATTTAAGGGATTATCTGATAGACAGAGTGACTGAATATCTATGGTCAAAGATCCATGACAATGTACAGGAGGCAGTNACAAAAATGTCAAAAAGCTCTCAGTTAGTTTCCAAGGCAAACTATTCAATATCACAGTAATCCAAGTATATTCCCCAACCAATAATGCTGAAGAAGCTGAATTTGAATGTTTCTATGATGACCTATAAGATCTTCCAGAACTAACACCCAAAAGAGATGTCCTTTTCATTCAGTTCAGTTCAGTCGTTCAGTCATGTCCGATTCTTTGTGACTCCATGAATCTCCACATGCCAAGCCTCCCTGTCCATTACAGGGAACTAAAATGAAAACATATGAATTCAAGAGATACTTGAAGTAACAGGCAAATTTGACCTTGGACATCACCAGACGGTCATTACCGAAATCAGATTGATTACGTTCTTTGCAGCCAATCATGGAGAAGCTCTATACAGTCAGCAAAAACAAGACTGAGGGCTGACTGTGGCTCAGATCATGAACTCTTCATTGCCAAATTCAGACTTAAATTAAATAAAGTAAGGAAAAACACTACACATTCAGGTATAACCTAAATCAAATCCTTTACGATATATACAGTGGAAGTAACAGATTTAAGGGATTATCTGATAGACAGAGTGACTGAATATCTATGGTCAAAGATCCATGACAATGTACAGGAGGCAGTGGTTAAGACCATCTCTCAAAAAAAAAGAAATGCAAAAAGCCAAATGGTTGTCTCAGAAGGCCTTCAAATAGCTGAGAAAAGAAGAGAAAATAAAACAAAGATATACTCAAACTCATGTCCATCGAGTCGGTGATGCCATCCGGCCATCTCATCCTCTGTCATCCCTTATACTCCTGCCCCTAATCCCTCCAAGCATCAGGGTCTTTTCCCATGAGTCAACTCTCAGCATCAGATGACCAAAGTATTGTAGTTTCAGCTTCAGCATCAGTCCTTCCAATGAATACCCAGGACTGATCTCCTTTAGGTTGGACTGGTTGGATCTCTGTGAAGTCCAAGGGACTCTCAAGAGTCTTCTCCAACACCACAGTTCAAAAGCATCAATTCTTCAGCACTCAGCTTTCTTCACAGTCCAACTCTCACATCCATACATGACCACTGGAAAAACCATAGCCTTGACTAGACAGAACTTTTCTGGCAAAGTAGTATCTCTGCTTTTCAATATGGTATCTAGGTTGGTCATAACTTTCCTTCCAAGGAGTCAGCGTCTTTTAATTACATGGCTGCAATCACCATCTGCAGTGATTTTGGAGCCCCCCCAAATAAAATCTGACACTGTTTCTACTGTTTCCCCATCTATTTCCCATGAAGTGATGGGACCAGATGCCATGATCTTCGTTTTCTGAATGTTGAGCTTTAAGCCAACTTTTTCACTCTCCTCTTTCACTTTCATCAAGAGGCTTTTAAGTTCCTCTTCACATTCTGCCATAAGGGTGGTGTCAACTGCATATCTGAGGTTATTGATATTTCTCCCAGCAATCTTAATTCCAGCTTGTGCTTTTTCCAACCCAGCATTTCTCATGATGTACTCTGCATATAAGTTAAATAAGCAGGGGGACCAGTTCCATTACTTTATGGCAAATAGATGTGGAAACAGTGGAAACAGTGGCTGACTTTATTTTGGGGGCTCCAAAAATCACTGTAGATGTTGATTTCAGCCATGAAGTGAAAGACACTTACTCCTTGGAAGGATAGTTATGACCAACCTAGACACCATATTAAAAAGCAGAGACATTATTTGCCAGCAAATGTCTGTCTAGTCAAGGCTATGGTTTTTCCAGTGGTGATGTATGGATGTGAGAGTTGGAGTGTAAAGAAAGCTTAGTGCCAAAGAAATGATGCTTTTGAATTGTGTTTTTGGAGAAGACACTTGAGAGTTCCTTGGACTTCAAGGAGACCCAACCAGTCCATCCTAAAGGAGATCAGTCACGGGTTTTCACTGGAAGGGCTGATGTTGAAGCTGAAACTCCAATACTTTGGCCACCTGATGTGAAGAGCTGACTCATTTGAAAAGACCCTGATGCTGGGAAAGATTGAGGGCAGGACGAGAAGGAGACAACAGAGGATGAGATGGTTGGATGGCATCACTGACTCAATGGACATGCGTTTGGGTGGACTCCAGGAGTTGGTGATGGGGAGGCCTGGCATGCTGCAATTCATGGAGTCGCAAAGAGTCAGACATGACTGAGTGACTGAACTGAACTGAAGGGAATATTTCATGCAAAGGTGGGTACAATAAAGGACAGAAACAGATGGATCTAACTGAAGCAGAAGATATTAAGAAAAGATGGGATCAATACAAATTGCCAATATCCATTGAATCATTGAAAAAGCAAGATATTCCAGAAAAACATCTACTTCTGCTTTATTGACTACACCAAAGCCTTTGACTGTGTGGATCACAAACTGTGGAAAATTCTTCAAGAGATGGAATACAAGACTAGCTACCTGCCTCCTGAAAAATCTGGAGGCAACCATTAGAACTGGACATGAAACAACAGACTGGTTCCAAATATGGAAAGGATTATGTCAAGGTTGTATATTGTGACTCTACTTATTTAACTTATATGGAAAGAACATCATGAGAAATACTGGACTGATGAAGCACAAGGTGTAATCAAGATTGTCAGGAGAAATATCAATAACCTCAGATATGCAGATGACACCACCCTTATGGCAGAAAGTGAAGGAGAACTAAAGAGCCGCTTGTTAAAAGTGAAAGAGGAGAATGAAAAAGTTGACTTAAAATTCAACATTCAGAAAATGAAGATCATGGCCTCTGGTCCCATCACTTTATGGCAAATAGATGGGAAACAATGGACACAGTGAGAAACTTAATTTTTGTGTGTGTGCTCGATAATCACTTGAGATGGTGACTGTAGCCATGAAATTAAAAGCCACTTGCTCCTTGGAAGACAAGCTAGCCTAAACAGCATATTTAAAAGCAGAGACATTACTTTGCCAACAATGGTCCATCTAGTCAAAGCTGTGGTTTTTCCAGTAGTCATTTTGAGAGTTGGACTATGAAGAAAGTTGAGCACTGAAGAATTGATGCTTTTGAACCATGCTATTGGAGAAGACTCTTTAGGGTCCCTTGGACTGCAAGGAGATTCAAGCAGTCATTTAAAGAAAATCAGTCCTGAATAGTCATTGAAAGGACTGATGCTGAAGCTGAAACTACAATACTTTGACCACCTGATGCGAAGAATGGACTCATTGGGAAAGACCCTGATGCTGGGAAAAATTGAAGCCAGGAAACAAAGGGGATGACAGAGGATGAGATGGTTGGATGGAATCATTGACTCATGGACATGAGTTTGTACAAGCTCTGGGAGTTGGTGATATACAGGGAAGACTGGTGTGCTGCAGTCCTGGAGTCACAAAGAGTCAGACACGACTGAGCGACTGAACTGAGATGGAAGAAAGGGAAGAAAAGAAGAAAGGAAAGAAATAAAGAAATTAAGCAAGGTCTGAATTAAGATGATAAAGTATGTGAAAAATGGGAAAGAACTGCTTAAATCAATGTAATTACCTTTGCTTAAAATCTGTGTCAGATTTTGATGTCTGTGCTATTGCTACCTTGTCTACACAAAAAGCATTACATGTTCCTATTTTACTCATATTAAGATTTCTCATAAACTTTGACCATAAATTATGAATTTTGAAGTGTCTTTCAAAATTTGAAGTCTGTGCTATTGTTATGTTGTTAAAAAAAAATAGATTCAGCAGTAAACTACGTGCTTAACCTCAGCTATGGATTGTTGTCTCTTGTTGATACATATTTTGTTCATCATATTCTGGGTAGGAGCTACATATTATTATTTATCCTCAACTTTTTTATTGCATTTATCACACCACCAGAAGGGACATTATACAACAAATAAGAAGTGAAGTTCATGTTAGTTATTTGATCAAATGTTTCATATGAACTGCCCAGGAACATGAAAACAATAAGTCAGAGCTGAAATTCAATCTGAGCTAGCATTCTTATACAAAGATTTGAATTCAAAGGTAAATTCAGAGACCAAATATCATATTTTGAGTTGTTTTGAAGTGACCATCTGCCCATATCAAAATGCTGCTGCCACAGTTTGGCAGGCAGTTTAAAGAACCAAAATAACTATTCTGTGCAGGTCAGATTCACAGACATCCATGTGTCCATCTGGAAAGAACAAAAAGTAATGCTCATAGCATGTGGTACTTTACCAAAAAGCAAGCCAAAAGGTCTGCAAACTTCAAAATTGTCCAAAATTTCAGCTCTCCTAAAGAGTCCTTTAAGGAAATTTTACAAATATCTATCAAATTTAAAATATCTGTGGTCAGAATTTTTAAAAGCAGCATAAAAATATAATAATTTATTATAGAAATATTATAACAATCCCAAGGTACATAAAATGTAGGGCTTCCCTGGTGGCTCAGTGGTAAAAATTCTTCCTTCACTGCAAGACATGAGGGTGACCCAGGTTTGATCCCTCGGTAGGGAAGTTCTCCTGCAGTATGGCATGGCAATCCACTCACTCCAGTATTCTTGCCTGGAAAATTTCATGGACAGTGGAGCATGATGTGTTATAATCCATGGGGTCACAAAGAGTCGAAAATGACTGAGCATACAAACACACATAATTTATATCCTGATACATTATAAATGCTCCTTTTGTTTGCAAGAGGGTTTCAAAAATCAATAGTTTTATTTGCACATTTTATAAATAATTGTGTGCCAGTAGATAGCCTAATTCCTGATTGTTTAAACCAAACTTGATGCTACAAAGAGTTATTTTTGTCACACTTTGCAGGAGTTCGAGGGAAATACCATCTGTCTTCACCCTTCTGCACTGCCCATCTTCTTCTCAAACTTAATGTCTTCCCTCATCCTAGGTCACTGCAGTTCCTTTTCATGGAAGAGTGCCTGTTGAATGGAGTTAAACATGGCTTTTAGGTGGTGAGTTTGAGTTGAGGGCCAATGAAGAAACATTGACAGAAAGACAGTTTCCTTGGATCCAGAACTTGTAGAAAAGACAGCAGTACTGATTGGACTACCAGCTGAGCTCCTTGGGGTGACAGCTGCAAGCTGGCAGGGAGAAGGATGACTTCATTGTCAGCCAAGAAAAGTTGGATGTGGTTGCACTTCAAAGAGTTCACCAGCCAGATAATGGTCACCGGGGACAGCAAGATGACATTGCCAGTACTGATTTTGGGTATGTCTGGCTTGGACCTGAACACCAAGTATTGCTTCCTCTTAGACTTTGCGATAGGAAACAGTCACCTCTGGAAGTGTGTGAAGAAAGACTGGGTGCCTGGAGGACAGGTCGTATCATAGTCGCATGTTGAATGCCTTACATAAATAAAAACTCCAAATCTGTGTAGCATGAACTGAGAGTCTACAGGGGATGATTACCAGCCATGATATTTGGAAGACTCAGTGCTTATCTATCATGGCTTACTAGAAAGAGATTACAGCTCCTGTCATCACCGTCCATGTAAACCAAAGCTTTTCCTTAAAATATTCACTATTTTTGTTTTGATCTAGATACAAGATGAAAATATCATAGATTAAGAAAAAAAAATCTTATTAACTTCATTTAAAAAAAAGAAAAGGAATGTATGCTCTACTGTTTATCAAAAAATAACTGCCCACCCATCATCCGCAGTATCAGTGTAGTCCTCGCTTGTGTTTATATGCTATGGATGATTTTAAGTATGGAAACAAAGTTCAGTTGGCCTATTAAATTGCTATTACTTGATCATAATAAAGTTTTGTTTGCTAAGGTCCGAAACTTTTTGTTCTTTCATTTCATTCAGTATATGGAGGATTTGACAGACTAGAATGAATAAATTCAACTCATTTTATTTAGTGAAATAAAAGCATGCTTGCAATTGCATTGTTGTTTTAGAGTATTTTTCAGGTCTTTTTTGTGACAGCTATCATACTTATAGTTGAGCTGTTAAGGACAAAATAAAGTCTTAGTTGAAGACAACAGATTTTAATTGAAATGGAAATTCCACTGTTATGCCCACTAGAATGTGTTTATTTTGAGCATATATAATCACCTCTTCTATTGTTAAACCTATAATGGCTTTTTTTTTTTTCTGAAAAAAATAACAAAAAACAATCAGCAAACATTTTCTGCAAAATAAAGGCAATATTCAAAAAAGAAACAACAAGAATAAATACAGTTCTAAAAAGCTCTGTTTGAAAAGATTCAGTACTAGAAATTAGTATCTCAAGAATAACCCACTCAAATTTGCAAAAGTTACATAGCTCAGCACTCTTTCTAGAGAAAAAAAAATCTAGGATGAAGAACTCTATTTCATACATATTTTTTTTTAGAAAAACTAATAAATGATTTAAATGACTTTCTTTTTCTTAATATTTTAAATTAATAGATTATTTTTGGAGCAGTTTTGTTGTTGTTCAGTTGCTTAGTCCTGTCTGATTTTTTTGTGAACATGTAAACTGCAGCACACCAGGGTTTCCAGTCCTTCACTATCTCCCAGAGTTTCCTTGGACTCGTGTTCATGGAATCCGTGATGCCATCCAACTATCTCATCCTCTGTCGCCCCTTTTCCTCCTGCCTTCAATCTTTCCCAGCATCAAGGTGTTTTCCAATGATTTGGTTCTTTGCATCAGGTAGCCAAAGTATTAGAGTTTTAGCTTCAGCATCAGTCCTTCCAATAAATAGTCAGCATTGGTTTCCTTTAGGATTGACTGGTTTTATCTCCTTGCACTCCAAGGGACTCTCAAGAGTCTTCTCCAGCATCACAGTTTGAAAGCACTAAAGCACTCAGCCTTCTCTATGGTCCAACTCTTACATCCATACATGACTACTGGTAAAACCATAGATTTGACTAGACGGACCTTTGTCGCAAAGCGATGTCTCTGCTTTTTTATACGTTGCCTCAATTTGTCATAATTTTTCTACCAAGGATCAAATGTCTTTTAATTTCATGGCTGCAGTTGCTGTCTGCAGTGATTTTGGAGCCCAAGAAAATAAAGTCTGTCACTGTTTCCATTGTCTCCCCATCTATTTGCCATGAAGGAATGGGACTATATACCATGATCTTCATTTTTTGACTGTTGAGTTTTAAGCCAGCTTTTTCACTCTTCTCTTTCACCTTCATCAAGAGGCTCTTTATTTCCTCTTCATTTTCTGCTGTTAGGGTGGTGTCATCTGCATAGCTGAGTTTATTGCTATTTCCTCTAGCAATCTTGATTCCAGCTTTAGCTTCATCCAGCCTGGCATTTTGCATGATGTACTCTGCATATAAATTAAACATGCAGGGTAAAAATGTATAGCCTTGATTCAGAGAAGTTTAAGTGAAATGAAGTGGCTCAGTCATGTCCAACTCTTTGCGACCCCATGGACTGTAGCCCACCAGGCTCCTCTGTCCATGGGATTCTCCAGGTAAGAATACAAGAGTGGGTTGCCATTTCCTTCTCCAGGGGATCTTCTGGACCCAGGGATCGAACCCACATCTCCCGCATTGCAGGCAGACGCTTTAACCTCTGAGCCACCAGGGCAGACCCTCAGAGAAGTTTAGGCTAATGAAAGAAAAATTAAAGTATAAAATATATATTTTCCAGTTGCCTCCTTTATTGTGTTTAATAATTTTTGTCTGGACTATAAAAGTCCCTGATTCAGTAAACCTCTACTTTTCATCCATCCACAGTTCAGTTCAGTTCAGTTCAGTCGCTCAGTCATGTCCGACTCTTTGTGACCCCATGAATCACAGTACGCCAGGCCTCTTTGTCCATCACCAACTCCCGGAGTTCACTCAGACTCACGCCCATCGAGTCAGTGATGCCATCCAGCCATCTCATCCTCTGTCGTCCCCTTCTCCTCCTGACCCCAGTGCCTACCAGGATCAGAATCTTCTCCAATGAGTCAACTCTTCGCATGAGGTGGCCAAAGAACGGGAGTTTCAGCTTTAGCATCATTCCTTCCAAAGAAATCCCAGGGCTGATCTCCTTCAGAATGGACTGGTTGGATCTCCTTGCAGTCCAAGGGACTCTCAAGAATCTTCTCCAACACCACAGTTCAAAAGCATCATTTCTTTGGCACTCAGCCTTCTTCACAGTCCAACTCTCACATCCATACATGACTACTGGAAAAACCATAGCTTTGACTAGATGGACTTCAGCCAGCAAAGTAAATGTAAGCTATTCTCTGTTTTTGAATATGCTATCTAGGTTGGTCATAACTTTTCTTCCAAGGAGTAAGCTTCTTTTGATTTTGTGGCTGCAGTCACCATCTGCAGTGATTTTGGAGCCCAGAAAAATAAAGTCTGACACTGTTTCCACTGTTTCCCTGTCTATTTCCCACACAGTTAAGACGGTAAAAATAATCTTTTTAAAATTAATATCTCCTGTCTTTTTAAAATTAATCTTTTTAAAATTATCTCCTGTCATATATGTGTTTTAAACAAAGCTTGAAATGTACCAATCCATTAGTGAACATCCCTAACTCTATAGCATAAAGACTTCACTGTAGTCATAATGCTCACATACAGTGGAAATTTCCAGAAAGCTGTTTTAACCCTGGGTTGCTGATTAAGTTTTTGAAATAGTAAGTCTGGAGAAGTCTTGTTAATCTTCATTGCTAACAAGGTCCCAAGTGATCCTGATAGCCCTGGTTCTGAAGCCAAAGTGTGAGAACTGCTACCTTGTAATTTTCCTATTTCTTATAAATCTGCAGTTCTCTCTGTAAGTGTTTTGATTTTTCTATTGTTGCATTAAAAAATTCTGGTAGTTAATGGCAATGAAATTATGATTTATTTAGCACTCAAATCCAAATTATTTTCTCTCTCTTCCAAAAGGAAACTTTTCTTCTCTTCTTTCTCTGTCTTTGTATTTTTTTCTATCAGCTTTGTGTCTGCATTTTATCTTATCCATTCTTCTCCTCCTCTTGTTCCCTCTTTTGTAATTTTGTATCATTTTAGTAATGATTATCATGTTAGAATAATCTTGTTAGAATCATCATTTTGAGCAAGCATACTCTTGTAATTTTATCATATCTAAATCTATAAATAAATCATAGCATAAAAGAGATAAAAGTATGAGAATAGATTAAAAAAATCTTCACATATTTATTGAGGAACCTGTTGCAAGAGAAAATTGACCAACAAGAACAATCAGAAAAAGAAAATTTGGAATTTGTAGTGGCATTAAAATCTAAGGACAAGAAAAAGAAATAACAGTAAAATAAGAATGGAAAAATTATGAGCTGGTTAGTATCTTCATGTATTATTTTGACAAGACATTACAGTTTTAAAACAAAATTTTAAGTTAGGCTACATGTCATGTTCCTTAGGAAATATTTTGCTCTCCTCATGCCATAGAAAAAGTAGGATTATCTGGAGAAACTCAAGTAGTGCACTCTGGAAGAATGGGACAGTGAGTCCTCTGGGGAAGGAGTCTCTTCTCTTGCTCAGCTCTTCCCATGTGAAGTGTGGCTTTATCTCCTGACAAGAATATCAATCTTTTGGGCCCCAAAATATCTCTAGATGCTGAGACACTCATTTATCCAAATAACTCCTATAAGGGGTCAGCACCTAGACTTCTTGACACCAAGCAGTCTGCTTATTTAAAACTGACAAACTTTCACGTCTGAACTATAAAGATAAACAGTAACTGGGGCAAGGGTTTTCCAGTGAAAATTAGACTGATATACTGGCCCGGCAGCACTCTGGCTTGGCCATACATCCCTCCCTGTGGCAGTGGGGAGGGAGGTCCTGTGCATCTCCCTCTTTTTAATTGTGTTAAAATATATGTAACACCAGAACTTTCTCATCAGCCCCCAATCAAAATCCTGTACCATGAGATAATAACTCATCAGTCTATCTCCCTTTTTCCTCTGACAAACTCCCTTCTACTTTCTACCTCTATAAATTTCACTACTGTAGGTATTTCATATAAATGGGATAATATAATATATATCTTCTTACAACTGGCTTATTCCACTTAGCATGTTGTTTTCAAGATACTCCCATGTTGCAGCCGGAGTAAAATGTTATTCTTTTTTTAAGGAAGAATAATCCACTGTATATATTTTTACCTATTCATTTGTCTGTTGACAGATAAGTGGGTTGGCTCTATCTTTCAGCTATTGTGAATGATGCTGCTACGGGCATGGGTGCACTGATAGCTCTTGGAATCCCACCTTTTCTTTGTGGCATATGCGCATGTGAAACTGCTGTAACATATAGTAATGTTCAAATTTTTGTGGAACAGTTGTACCATTTTTCATAGCAGCTGTACCATTTTACATTCCCACCAGCAATGCACAAGGCTTAACATTTATACACATCTTTATCAACTTGTTCTTTTCTGTTTTTCTTTGTTGAGCTTTGCTTTGTTTTGTTTTGGATTAGATAGTACAGAATGGCCTTTCACTGTGATTTTGATTTAGCCTCCTTTGCCTTGACAGCTCATTTATTTATGAAAGTTTTCATTTCTTCAATAAAGTCTGTTTCTTAACCCGTGCTCTATAATGTTGAGAAATTTGCCCAAAGCTGGTACATGACAAGTAGAAACAAAGTAAAGAGCTGATTTTTATACCAGGTGGACATCTAAAAAGATCCAATTTCCACACAATAGCTGTGACAAATGGACCTATCTATAGGTTAATCAGAACTATTTAGTAAGAAAATCAAAGATTTTTTAACTATTAAGAACCAATTTTTAGGTTACCAAACTGATAAATAAGTGCATTGGTGATACACAGGGTTCAGTTTAGTCTCTCAGTTGTGTCTGACTCTTTGCGACCCCATGAATCGCAGCACACCAAGCCTCCCTGTCCATCACCAACACCCGGAGTTCCCTCAAATGCATGTCCATCCAGTTGGTGATGCCATCCAGCCATCTCATCCACTGTCATCCCCTTCTCCTCCTGCCCCCAATCCCTCCCAGCATCAGGGTCGTTTCCAATGAGTCAACTCTTCACATGAGGTGGCCAAAATATTGGAGTTTCAGCTTCAGCATCAGTCCCTCCAATGAACACCCAGGACTGATCTCCTTCAGGATGGACTGGTCATACATATGTGTGTATGTATATGTCATTTTAGATAGATAGATAGATATGTAGTTATATATATATATGATTTGTAACAGGAATTTTTAATTTTTTTTTTTTTTTTGGCTGTGTTGAGTCTTCATTGATGTGTGCAAGCTTTCTCTGGTTGTAATGAGTGGGGACTACTTTCTAATTGGGGTACACAGGCTTCTTATTTTGGTTGCTTCTCCTGTTGTGAAGCATGGGCTCTAGGGCATGCAGGCTCCTTAATAGTGGCCCATGGGCTCAGTTGCCCTTTGACATGTGGAATCTTTCTAGATGAAGGATTGAACCTGTGTCTCCTGCATTGGAAGGCATATCTTAACCACTTGACCACATGGGAAATACTTATAATTATTTTTCAAGAGAGAAAATGTGTCTAGTATTTTATTTATAAGTAGCAACTGAAATTTGGTCTTGCTCAATAAAATTTGTTATTACATATGTATCATTTAGCTTGACTAAATAATAGTCTGAGACACCAGGGAAGCCTAAACTAAGATCACAGCATCCAGTCCCACCATTGCATGCCGAATGAAAGGTGAAAAGGTAGAACTAATAACAGATTTCCTCTTTTTGGGCTCTAAAATCACTGCAAATGGTGACAGCAGCCATGACATCAGAAGATGATTGTTTCTTGGCAGGAAAGCTATGACTAACCTAGATTATGTTAGGAAGCAAAGACATCACTCTGCTGACAAAAGTCCATATAGTCAGGGCTGTGGTCTTCCCAGGGGTCATGTTTGGCTATGAGAGCTTGACTGTAAAGAAGGCAGAACACCAAAGAATTGATATCTTTGAAGTGTGGTGCTGGAGGAGATTCCTGAGAGTCCCTTGGACAGCAAAGAGATCAAATCAGTCAATCTTTAAAGAAATCGACCCTGAATGCTCTTTGGAAGGACTGATGCCGAAGTTGAAACTCCAATATTTTGGTCACCAGATGTGAACAGCAGACTCATTGGACAAGTCCTGACTCTGGGAAAGATTAAGGGCAGAAGGGGAAGAGGGTATCAGAGGATGAGATGACAGGATGGCGTCACCAATGCAATGGACATGAACTTGGGCAAACTCCAGAAGATGGTGATAGATAGGGAAGTCTGGCATGCTGCAGTCCATGGAGTTGCAAAGAGTTGGATCTAACAGGGTGACTGACCAACAAAAACAACAAAGTAATAGTGAGATATTTCTTACAGTAATATTACTGTATTAATTCACTTACAACACCAAAGTTTTGAAAAGTCATGACATAAAAGAAAAACTGTGATCATTGCTTTTAAAGTGAAAGTGAAAGTGAAGTCGTGTCCGACTCTTTGGACTCTTTGCTATCCTGTGGACTGTAGCCTGCAGGCTTCTCTACCCATGGGCTTTTCCAGGCAAGAGTATGGAGTGGGTTGCCATTTCCTTCTCCAGGGGATCTTCCTAACCCAGGGACCGAACCCAGGTCTTCCACCTTGTATGTATTTACAACACCAAAGTTTTGAAATTTACAACACCAAAGTTTTCAAAAGTCATGACATACAAGAATAACTGTGATCATTACTTTTAAAGCAAACAGCAATTATTTTACTTAAGAGTAAAGCTTGGAAATTTAAGGGGCATATTTTCATTGATTCTACTATTATTCCCTCATCTTTTTTGTCTATACTACTCCCATAACATATTTCATAATATTACTGAACAATGAAGGAGGTTAAACTCCTTGGTATTTAGCAATATCCAAGTGACTTTTTTTTTCTTTAAAACATTTTCCACATAATATAGAAGTTTCACTCTTCTGTGAAAAGCTAAACTATGCCTTAAAAAGTGCAAAAGTGAATGTAAAGAATGTTAATTTTCTTGTGTGTGTATGTGGTTATGCAGCTACTTCTACTTACAAGGCTGTTTGCTAAAAATTGCTCCATTTTAAAATAAATATTTTTCAGCTATTGGCTACCAATAAGCCAGTCTGTTTATGTCAGCACTGTTTATACTTAGTGTCTACTTGAGTCTTCTTTCCTTTGACTTTGAAATAGATCTTGCAATGCTCATACCATCTTTTCCTGTACTGCTTGAAATAAGCAATCATCTACTTTTTTGCACAGCTTCCATTTATGTTTAGGATAGTCAAAGTATATGTGAAAAATTAACATTAACTTTTTATCTCATTTATGATTTGATCTTACAGAGGTATAAAACAATGTTCTGAAAGGCACAGCTACAATTTCCTTCAAAGTTGCTATTAGTAAAATATGAACTTAATCATTTATAGAAATTGAAGGCTAATAAGGATTTGTCCTGCCTTGAAATTTTGTGATTTTCCTTTGGATGACAATCTTACAATATAACCATTTACATGTGATTCCCCTGGGAAATTGTACTGAGTGATTAAGAATCATTTTTATTGATGCATCAGCATGAATTTAGGAAACATATTAAAAAAACTTTAATTGTGAATATGTTAGAGGAGTAAAATATCAGAGAAGTTGTGTTTGACATCCACTAAACTCATCAGTGATTTTCATCAGCTGAAAATCTAGAAGTGCACAGTAAGTATATAAAAAGTATACATGGGATGGAAACTCAGCCAAAGTTTCGTATTTGAGATAGCTTAGTTAGTGAATTATTTACCTGATACAATATTTGAAGTATTTAGAAGTGTTTTGCTGTTTGTTCTTTTCTAAGTGGCATTTGTAGACATCTTAATTTAATGATTCTAAGACTGATATTTCAGCATAAATTCTGCGTTAAAATCCAATCAAACTTTTCTATACTGATTGCACACATGAAAGAAGATACATAAGTAAACATACACTCATGGAATTGTAAATGGTGAATATTTATTTAAAATTGCTAATAAACCTATTTAAGTTGTTTATTTAACTTAAAAAACTTTATAAATACTTTGATTTGGCTTTACTGCTTTAGACCTAACCTTTGAACATCAATTTTCTAATCATTCTTAAGGAAAATAAAATGCTATAATAATTTTTTAGTTTTCTATCCAATACTACCCAGTTCTACTCTTTTATTGACAACTGTGCATGTAGAAATAATTATTTTAGAAAACATTGAGCAAAGATCTTTTGTCTAGAATGAAAAACTTTAAAGTTTAAGATGGATTACACAAAAGAACACATTTTTTTTTCCAAAGGAAAGTGATTTTAAGAGCTTATAATGAATTAGTAAATGTTTTCTGAAGATCAAATGCTTTTTAAACATCTCTTTCTTTGAGTGGTAATTTCTAAATTAACTGGAAGTATGTGAAATCGTTCTAAACGAATGATTAAAAAATAAACTTCAAAAATTTTAACTGCTTCTTTAAGTTTTATATTAACAAGTCATAGTTCATGATATGCCTTAAAATAGTCTGATAAAGTATCCAGATTATGTTCATCCAAAGAAATAATTAATTCATTTCTATATTCATTTGTGATAATTGGAGCAATGACTATATTAAACTAAATAACGATACTTTGACAGCGTAAAGATGCAAATGTGTGTGAAAATAACATTTTTCCAAAGATGAGAAGTTGTATTTTATCTTAAACCTGATTTAAGGCCTTTGCATCAGATATATGTTTATCTGGAAGTGGCTTTCCCCATATAATTACCTGGTTTACTCCTGCACTTCCACCTTCATGGAGACCAAGCCTGATCACTCTCCAACTGCTCCAAAGTACTCTGAAAACCCTTGGTCTGTTAGATTTTGCTTTCATAGCATGAATGTTTAATCTGCTATATTCACTGTTTTCTTTTCCATAGTGTTATTGGTTTCCTCCCATGCCCATGCCAGAATTCAAGTTTCTCATGTTCAGGAACTCAAGTTTTTCTTTCCAGTTAATCTATCTTCAAGATCACTTTTGGGAAATAGTAGAAGCCCAGTATATTTGTGTCAAAAAAAAAAAAAAAAAAAGACTCAGTGACCTAGGAGCAATTTCAGGAAATTCTTTGTTGTCATAATCACATAAAAATGCGTAAAGTCTATAAAACAGCAGTAACTGATTAGATGGGAAGAACAGGCTGATATGCAAAAGTAATAGTGAATCAAAAATGAGTTTAGATGAGATTAAAAAATAACTACTAAGAAAGGAAAAACACAATCTAAAAGTTACAGCCACACTAGAAGCCCTAAGACAATGAGAAACAATATGCTTGTAATGTCACAGTTATAATTATTATTATTAATTTTTTTTAAATTCCTGAATCAAAAGGAAGCTATAAAGTCTGAGTTTTAAAGATGAGAGTGGAGACAGAAACAAATTACCAAAATATTTGATTAAAATAATAAAAATAAATAATTTACATAAGGAAATATTTACAAACTCATGACAAATAAAAGAAATATCAACTGATATTTATAAATATACTAGTCAAAATTAGGAATATGATTAGTATGAAATCATTGAGTATTAGAAGTAAAATGATTAGAAAGTGAAAGAGAAGTTAATTTAAAAAATCTACAGTAGGAGAAAAATTCAACTAACAAGAAGGTAGTAGAAACATGAAATAGAGGTAATTCACTAAATGATAAGCTGATATTTCTGTGTAACTATGTTCTCAATCTATCAACCTTTCTGTATCCTGTTTTTTCAACATACTTAAGGCTATGGTTTTTCCAGTAGTCTTGTATGGATGTGAGAGTTGGAGTGTGAAGAAAGCTGAGCACTGAAGAATTGATGCTTTTGAACTGTGGTGTTGGAGAAGCCTCTTGAGAGTCCCTTGGACTGCAAGGAGATCCAACCAGTTTGTCCTAAAGGAGATCAGTCCTGGGTGTTTATTGGAAGGACTGATGTTGAGGCTGAAACTCCAATACTTTGGCCACCTGATGTGAAGAGCTGACTCATTTGAAAAGACCCTGATGCTGCAAAAGATTGAGGGCACGAGGAGAAGGGGAAGACAGAGTATGCGATGTTGGATGGCATCACCGACTCAATGGACATGAGTTTGGGTAAACTCCAGGAGTTGGTGATGGACAGGGAGGCTGGGTGATAGAAAGGGATGCTAGGCATGCTGTGCTTCATGGGGTCATGAAGAGTCAGACACAACCGAGTAACTGAACTGAACTTGATGCTTAAGTTCATATTTCAAACTCAACTATAAATAGTTCAAAAAGCTGTTGGCAGTATTTATTAAAGCTAAAGATACATCTTTACAAAGATCATCAATTTCACTCACACATAAGCCTAAGAATACCATATTCATAATTTCACTAAGAGCTTTCCAAGTGGTTCAGTGGCAAAAATCCTGCCTGCCAGTACAGGAGACACAGGAGACTCTTGTTCGATCCCAGAGTCAGGAATATCCTCTTGAAGGGGAAATGTCGATCCTTGCCTGGAAAATTCCACAGAAAGAGAAACCTTGCTTGCTGAAGTCCATTGGGGTAACAAAAAGTCAGACACAACTGAGCACATATAAGTTCACTAAAAAACATGCATTAGAATACCCATTATAATACTATTTGCAAACCCAGATGATGTAATCATTGTGTGGAAACTACCCACAAAAGTGTTCAGTCACAGGAGAAGACATGAAAAATTGAGGAATCATTCACAGTGAGAATTGATTGTCTATAATGTACACAATGCATAATTTATTAAAGTTAAGCACAAAAAAACAAGACTAATTTTTGGTTATAGATGTCAGGAGAGCAATTACCTAGAACAATGATTAAGATGAGAATGTTCTAGGTTAACGGTATTCTGGTTTTGGATCTAAGTCTGACTAAATGGGTATCCTCTGATTGTGAAATCAATCTACTGAGCTGATCTCTTTTGATATGAGCACTAGTCTTTACCAACACTATATTGATAAAAACTGAAAAGTACATAGAAACTAAAATCATTATTCTCATGTACTTTTGTATTAATTCACTGAATTGTGTAAAATATATTTTAATCATGACATGCCTTGCAAAACAAAAGAAACAAAAAAGGAAAACTTAACTTTCAAGGACTTTTTAAGATCAGTCAAGGAAAAAAAATTATAGAGACAAAGATGCCTCATTAAATTAGTGAGTAAAATTAAGTGATAGAATTCTATAAGTGATTTAAATATCAGAAAAATAGTTTTATTGATACTGATCCTGTGCATTTCTTAGCAATGAATTCGTCTGTGAAATGAATGAAGACTACAATCAGGACAAATTTAATAACAGTGAACTCAGTAAACAGGTGCCTCATGATGAAAAACTCTAGGTATAATGTTGGACCTGGAAACAGATGAACATCTGGAAGACAACTCCAACCAGAGTGCCTTGATTAAGCAGTCAGTGACTATGCTGTACAGGTTGGCCCAGACCCCCTACATCTTCATTAACCAGGGCACCACTCAGATGTTGGAGAAGTACCAGCAAGAAGATTTTGGCTTTACTGTCCCATGTGCACTGAGAAAATAAGCCTATGTCTCTCATTGGCCTTTCTAACACCCAGATGAGGCCATGGTGAAGCTCTACTGTTGCAAATGCATGGATGTGTCCACACCCAAGACACTATCAAGGTAGACCCACATGGGAGGTCCCTCATATGCTCTTCATCAGTTGAGTTCAGTTCAGTCGTTCAGTCATGTCCGACTCTTTGCAACCCCATGAATAGCAGCATGCCAGACCTCCCTGTCCATCAGTAACTCCCGGAGTTTACCCAAACTCATCTCGATTGAGTCAGTGATGTCATCCAGCCATCTCATCCTCTGTCGTCCCCTTCTCCTCCTGCCCCTAATCCCTCTCAGCATCAGGGTCTTTTTCAATGAGTCAACTCTTCATATGAGGTGGCCAAAATATTGGAGTTTCAGCCTCAGCATCAGTCATTCCAGTGAACACCCAGCACTGATCTCCTTTAGGATGGACTGGTTGGATCTCCTTGCAGTCCAAGGGACTCTCAAGAGTCTTCTCCAACACCACAATTCAAAAACATCAATTCTTCAGTGCTCAGTTTTCTTCACAATCCAACTCACATCCATACCTGACCACTGGAGAAACCATAGCCTTGACTAGATGGACTTTTGTTGGCAAAGTAATATCTCTGCTTTTCAATGTGCTATCTAAGTTGGTCATAACTTTCCTTCCAAGGAGTAGGCATCTTTTAATTTCATGGCTGCAACCACCATCTGCAGTGATTTTAGAGCCCCCCAAAATAAAGTCTGACACTGTTTCCACTTTTTCTGTATCTATTTCCCATGAAGTGCTGGGACCAGATGCCATGATCTTTGTTTTCTGAATGTTGAGCTTTAAGCCAACTTTTTCACTCTCCTCTTTCACTTTCATCAAGAGACTTTTTAGTTCCTCTTCATTTTCCACCATAAGGGTGATGTCATCTGCATATCTGAGGTTATTGATATTTCTCCTGGCAATCTTATTCCAGCTTGTGTTTCTTCCAGCCCAGCGTTTCTCATGATATACTCTGCATATAAGTTAAATAAGCAGGGTGACAATATACAGCCTTGACCTACTCTTTTTCCTATTTCATGGTGCACCCCAAATGCTGGCCCAACCAGTTTATGCCCAAATTCTGTAGTTTCAAGGTCTATCTGATAGCCTACTAGCTGCAGTTCCAAACCAACAGCAACCTCAAGAGCTCAGCAATACTATTTACTGATTGCCACCTCATCTGTTAGCCTTTGACAGTTTTAGTCCTCCCCTGCTGCTTTGTAAGGGACACTATATGGTTTAGATTTTGAATTTAAAAATGTAATTATTCTAGTGTGATTATGAAATAAAGTCAGAAAAAGGCAAAAAATAAGCAAAATTTATATAAAATTTGGTCAGATGTTTTCAGGAAAAATATTTAAAAAGAAGAGTTTGATGGTCGCTAATATAGAAATTGCAAAATGATAAGATATATTTTTAAATGATTCTATGCTAATTTATTTTGATTTCTTTTTTACAAAATACTTTAGCAACTGACTATTGTATGAGATGATGATTGCAGCCATGAAATTAGAAGATGCTTACTCTTTAGAAGGAAAGTTATGACCAACCTAGATAGTATATTAAAAAACAGAGACATCACTTTGCCAACAAAGATCCGTCTAGTCAAGGCTATGGTTTTTCCAGTGGTCATGTATGGATGCGAGAGTTGGACTGTGAAGAAAGCTGAGCACTGAAGAATTGATGCTTTTGAATTGTGGTGTTGGAAAAGACTCTTGAGACTCCCTTGGACTCCAAGGAGATCCATCCAGTCCATTCTAAAGGAGATCAGTCGTGGTTGTTCATTTGAAAGACTGATGCTAAAGCTAACTCCAATACTTTGGCCACCTCATGTGAAGAGTTGACTCATTGGAAAAGACCCTGATGATGGGAGGGATTGAGGGCAGGAGAAGAAGGGGACAACAGAGGATGAGATGTTTGGATGGCATCACTGACTCGATCAACATGAGTTTGTGTGAACTCCAAGAGTTCGCGATGGACAGAGAGTCCTTAGTGTGCTGGAATTCGTGGGGTCGCAAAGAGTCAGACACAACTGAGCAACTGAACTGAACTGAATGTATGAGAAGGATGTTTAGTACTATAATAATGAAGATTAAAAAAAAATTAAATGAACTACCACATTGAAATGTGCAAGAATCACATATCTTTTAAAGGGAATTGTTCACATAACTGAAATCAACTAACTCATATAGTATTTAAATAGTTCTAGGCTATTGCCTGAAATGGACTTCATTGTGTCAAATCACAGATTGAATAGCATTATTTTATAAAACAAATCTCAAGTATCACTAGTAAATAGCAATTAAACCATAAGAGAAAATATATCTTATACTTGATAAGTTCAGTTCAATGTTTATTAAAATTCAAAGGAAATATAAATAGCAACAGACATACCTAAACATGACCAGAACACATATCTCAATCTACCTACATTCCCAAATGTTCTGGAATTAACAGATTTATTATTATAATTGTGAAAAGAAGTTAAATTTATGTAGTTGATCTAGCAATGAGAATAATGTACTATAATCTAAATTTTTTTAAATTTTTGCCTTAGAATAGAAAGTCAAGTCCAAAATAATGAATAATCCAATGAAATAAGAGGGTATGCAAAATGTATGAACATCAGTGGGGAGAGATGTTAAATTGAGAACTGGCTAATTATGCCAAGTTGGTTTGATTAATACATCTCTTCAATGGAAAACTGAAATTCCAATCCTATTTCAGTAGAAGAAATTAAGATGACTATTGGGAGAGTGTTCTTAGCCATCAAAACCTAGCTATACTAATTCAATGACTAATGATTTCACCACATTCTATATGAATGACAATAATTACAGACATTGCAATATTCAAATTCTTTACAGTATATTGCTAAGCACTGCATGTGCTCTAGTTGTTTTCATATTATGTGTCAATTTTTGTTTACTTGATCTTTCTATACCTATCTATTCTTGAGGTGTTTGCATTTATCCTATAGATGCTATGTTGGAAATCACATCAACTAACGCAGGACCAGATATCATGAAACAGTTACGTAATCCAAAAAGGAGAATTTGTAACAAGCTGCAAGAGTGGGGAATAGTAATTTATTTAAATAGAAGGCACAAATGGGGCAAAAAACATTTGTTAAAGAAATTTAATCTAAAAGGCAAGGAGGGAGATGAGTAAGAATAAGAAGCAGAAGCTATGGTGCTTGGAACACAATATTCATGTGAAAATTGAATACTATAGGCATTAAGTTCTTTCATGTACTCTTGATTTCAACTGTAACTGAAGCACAGATCATAAACCATACATGTTTTTAATATGACATCCTGAAAGGAAAATGTGACAAATATGATTTTCAGATTACAAAGCATTAGTTTATCACTGCATTTTGTTGTGAAGATAGAGAACTAAGTTCAAGAATATTTACATACCACTTATCCTATTGACACACAGAAGAAGCAGCTTTAGCCATAGCTCATCATTCTGAAATTTAATATCTCTTTTGTTTACGAAAAAAAGGCAAAAGGCAAAACTGTGATAATCAGATGATTTTCAGTTATGTTTAGGGATGGTTATATTAAGCATGATGTTTGTAATATTAATAGGAAGCTACTGTTGTTCAAATGGATATTGCAACATAGTTTTCTTGTCCACTCAAATTTATAATCTATGTTGCTGCTGCTGCCGCTAAGTCACTTCAGCTGTGTCTGACTCTGTGCGCCCCCACAGACGGCAGCCCACTGGGCTGCCCTGTCCCTGGGATTCTCCAGGCAAGAACACTGGAGTGGGTTGCCATTTCCTTCTCCAATGCATGGAAGTGTAAATTGAAAGTGAAGTCGCTTAGTCGTGTCCGACTCTTTGCAACCCCATGGACTGCAGCCTACCTACCAGGCTCCTCCGTCCATGGGATTTTCTAGGCAAGAGTATTGAAATGGGATGCCATCGCCTTCTCCGATAATCTATGTTAGACACAGAAAATTTAGCTTACCAATTTACTCTAATTATCCACATATATACCAAGTTACTGGGCTTCCCAGGTGGCCCTAGTGGTAAAGAACCTGCCTGCCAAAACAGGTAGACTTAAGAGACATGAGTTTGATCCCTGGGTTAGAAAGATTTCCTGGGGAAGGGTTAGGCAACTGACTCCAGTATTCTTGCCTGGAGAATCCTATGGTCATAGGAGCCTGGCAGGCTGCAGTTTATAGGGTCTCACAAAGTCAGATACAACTGAAGTGACTTTGCACACACACACGGTACTCAGGAACCATGCTTTAATTACTGTGAACATCATATAAATTCATATAAATCACCTTGAATTATGGAAAATATTTTAAACTATATTTCCAACATATTGTGAGAAGTAAAATTTTATTGAGTCAATTCACTTAAAAACATTTTATCAGAAGACTTAGGGTGGGAAAAAAGGCATGTACTGTTACCTATACCCTTAGACAGATAGGTTGAGTCAGTATTAAAGAACACATGCATAAATTATGAGTTAACTTGTTTTTAATCACATGCATCATGAAGTATGCACTGCCTTGCTAAATAAGAGTTTGAAAATTCTTACTCTGATGCTTTTTAGCTTTGTAATCTTGACAAAAGATACCAAATCTGTTTTAGACTCAATTTATTTATCTGTGAAGCTGACAAAATAGAGTGACTCCTCATAGATTAATTGCAGAGATTAGATAATGTAAGACACAGAAAGCAACTACTACACATAGAAAATGTTCAAAATGTATCACCTAATATTAATGTTAATTTTAGTGTAAGTAACCCAGTCTCTCTAGAGTGTTTCTAGCTTGTGAGATGTTATGGGAACTAGTTTTACTAAAGATGGGACTTGATTCCACCTCAAATACAACATGCTGCTGCTGCTGCTGCTAAGTCGCTTCAGTCGTGTCTAACTCTGTGTGACGCCATAGACGGCAGCCCACCAGGCTCCTCTGTCCCTGGGATTCTCCAGGCAAGAACACTGGAGTGGGTTGCCATTTCCTTCTCCAATGCATGAAAGTGAAAAGTGAAAGTGAAGTCGCTCAGTCGTGTCCGACTCATAGCGACTCCATGGACTGTATAGCCTACCAGGCTCCTCCGTCCATGTGAGTTTCCAAGCAAGAGTACTTGAGTGGAGTGCCATTGCCTTCTCCCATATACAGCATACTGAATTCAAATATATCTTTGATCCTGTTTCTATTTAGCATTCTTTGATGTACATAAAAATTTCCAAAGGAAGTCAACCCCCTTTTGCTGCATTTTTTAAGCATTTTAATTTTGGTACCCAACAGGACAATCCAGTTCATCTCTTCAGCACACCATATATTTGTCACTCTACTCCGTGGATCCTATTCTCTGTGTGCTATAGACTAGTATCTGTATCTCCATTTTGAGGCATATTTATTTCTGTGCTTTTTGTATCACCAAATTATCCTACATTTGCATTGATTATTTCCTTAGTTTTATATTTCAAAGGCACTAGTAGTAATTGACTGGACCGCTGCAGACACCTACATTTGTAACCTTATTTCCAGTCCTCCTGAGGAACAGCTAAAGCAGTGACCTAGATGCCAATCTCCTCAAAAGCCCACTTGCTTCAGGTGATTTTCCTTCCTATTTTGTGAAACCTCTGAGACTGAATCTTAAAGATGAATTCCGTTCTTTCTCTGACATGTTCTGACTACATTCACAGAAAGAAACCTTACAACATTTACAATTTTTAAAATTACCTCAAATAGTAAGACTTTAATTCCCCCGGGATGTCATGCCTCACAATCGTGGTTGTTTCCTGGGAACATCAGCCTGGGTGGGCATTTCCCTCTCCTTCCTTGTCAGGAGGTGAACTCACCCCTTTGTGCTTGAGTTTGTTCAGTTTCTCCACACTAAGTTTAGAAAGATGGTTTTGATTATTTTACAACCCTGACATTCAATTGTGAACCTAACAAACTTATTGCAACCAAAACTATTAAGGATCCAAGAATAAATTGTCATCTTTCTTCTCAGAAGGACAAATAGTGTCACTCTGGAAAGGAAAATTGTTTCTAGTAGACCTATTCAATTTTTCTAAAAGGATGCAGTTAAAATGTAGAACACATACCAGTACTGAACATATTTTACTGCCTTGTATAAGGAAACAAAAACACAGGTAAATAAAAGTAAAACTTCCTTCAGAATTTTGCAATTCACTAAATAGCACTATAAAATGTCTTTTGTTAAAGAAGATAATAATTTTTGGTTTCAGAACAATTCTAGAAGGGTAAGTGTCTTAAACTGTCACCAAATGTGGCATCTATCTTATCTATTAATGGTCTTGGGAAAACCGTTTTCAGAATGCAGAAGTTTAAAACTGAAATTCACTTCTTGGGGCTAGAGCTTTTAATGGACTGACTGTCACTGATAAGGAAATGATGGAGAGCGCAATGTTTCTGTAATCTTATTAGCTGGATATATTGTGTGAAGTTGAAATTCCCAATCTCCAGAATATGTACATATACTACTAGTGAGGAGAGAAGAAAAGCAATTCAAAGTTCTCTATTTAACTTTCATTCCTTTGAATACAACACTAAAATAACCATTTCCATGGCACTGTATTCTCCTTATTTCTTTAGTGGGCAGTAAAGATAAATCTTATATTATTTTAGCATAATATCCTTCCAAAGGAAATCTACTTTGAAATGACATCTTATGTGGTCAGAGAACTTCCTTTCATTCATATAAAGTTGGTAAGTACTCTGCCTTCTTCATTAGAAAGAGAAGAGGTAATATATTCAATCAATAATGAAACAGACGTGCATTTCACAAGTAGTTGTTTAAAAATTTTAGTTCTGTGCAAATGTGATATTTAAGAACTATTTTTTTAGAGGAAACCAAATAAATTTGTTGACTTTTATTCACAATGCCCATGGAAAGTTATTTTCTATTGATCATTTATATTAAACTGTCAATATGTAAAACTAGAACTCAAACTGAAGAAATATCTTTATATGAGTGCAAACTATATCAGTCATGTAGAAATGGTTGACAGGTGCTCAGATGTTTGGCACACTGAAGCTTAAACAGAAAAATTTCCCTATAAAAGACTGATTTTCTCTTTGTTAATGTAGCCTTTTCTTTCCAATTTAATGGATAAAATAATCTATGAATTAAGGCATTCAATTTTTTAAATATGCATAATCTCAACTGAAATGTTTAGGTAGAAATAATGAGAGGAAAACAAAATTTTAGCCCTAGTTCTGCCACTTCCTTATTTATTTGTTTATTTATTTATTCACTGGTCCATGGAAAATCACTCAATCTCTCTTAGTTCCCATGTCCATGTGTGTCTAGTAACTACACAATTGCCAAAGATGCTTAAAATTTTATAATAACTTAAAAAAGACCAGAGAAGAGGTAATCTCAAAAATATATTAAATATGTGCAAAAGTGAATAAAAATTCTATTCCCCCCTGTAGAAGACAACTGGTACAAATGTTTGATATTTCAACTGGCAGAAAAATATATCCTCTGACATCTTCAGTAATAATTCCATGTAAACCAGGAAAGAAAGAATGACTTCAAAGGACATAATAATAACAAACATAAAGAATGCTTTCTATTTTTTTTTCAGTTGTAGCTGGTAGATTTAAAGATTTCCTTACAAAATTCTCATAATAAGCCTAAAAAAGTTGGTTCTCAAAACCATTACTTTCTAGATGAAGAACCTGGGACTCAAGATGTTTGGGTAAAACACACAAGGTGGAATAGCTAGTAACACTGGAAGTGGATTCAGTGTCTAAGAGTCTGGATATAGAGCTGATATAATTTAACCATCACTGCAGCTACAATTCTGAAGACACACGAGAATTACTTTAGATTTGGAAGAGATACGGAAAAAAGACCACCTATTTTAGGCAAAATATGTACTGAAAACAATCTTCCTTTGTTTCAAAGAACATCGGTACTGCTGTTACTAAAATATAATCTTTTAAATACTCTCTTTCCTTATCAACCAAGAAACAATATTTTATTATTGGGAGATATGTAAACCAGCATATTAGCTATAGGGCTGGATAAAAACAAACTGGAATCAAGATTGCTGGGAGAAATATCAATAACCTCAGATATGCAAATGGCACCATCCTTATGGGAGAAAGTGAAGAACTAAAGCCCATCTTGATGAAGGTGAAAGAGGAGAGTGAAAAAGCTGGCTTAAAACTCAACATTCACAAAAACAAAGATCATGGCATCTAGTCCCATCACTTCATGGCAAATAGATGGAGAGATGATTCAAACAGTGACAGACTTTATTTTCTTGGGCTCGAAAATCACTGAAGATGGTCACAGGAGCCATGAAATTAAAAGACTTTTGCTCCTTGAAAGAAAAGTTATGACCAACCTAGACAGCACCCCACTCCAGTACTCTTGCCTGGAAAATCCCATGGATGGAGGAGCCTGGAAGGCTGCAGTCCATGGGGTTACAAAGAGTCAGACACGACTGAGAGACTTCTCTCACTTTTCACTTTCATGCACTGGAGAAGGAAATGGCAACCCACTCCAGTTTTCTTGCCTGGAGAATCCCAGGGATGGCGGAGCCTGGTGGGCTGCCATCTCTGGGGTCGCACACGGTCAAGCATCTTAGCAGCAGCAGCAGCAGAAGACAGTGTATAAAAAACAGAGACATTACTTTGCCCACAAATGTGCATACAGTCAAAGCTATGTTTGTTTGTTTGTTTGTTTTCCAGTAGTCATATGGATGTGGGAGTTGGATGATAAAGAAGCTGAGCAATTAGGAACTGATACTTTTGAACTGCAGTGTTGGAGAATACTCTCAAGAGTCCCTTGGGCTGCAAGGAGATCAAATCAATCACTCCTAAAGGAAATCAGTCCTGAATATTCACTGAACGAACTGATCCTGAAGCTGAAACAACAAATGCGTTGGCTAACTTTAGTCAAATACTTTTGACTCTGATGCAAAGAGTCAATTCATTAGACTCTGATGCTGGGAAAGATGGAAGGCAAGAGGAGAAGGGGACAACAGAATACGAGATGATTGGATGGCATCAGCAAATCAAGAGAAATGAGTTTGAACAAACTCGTAGAGATGGTGAAGGACAGGGAAGCCTGGCATGCTGCAGTCCATGGGGTTGCAAGGAGTTAGACACAGCTGAGGGACTGAACAACAATAAAAACAATAGGATTAAAGTTTCTTGGTTTTCTACCAATGGATTTTGGCAAGAAAAAATTTTTTCTTTTGATGCTCCCCAAGGCAAGCCAGACTTCAGCAATATGTGAACCATGAAATTCCAGATGTTCAAGCTGGTTTTAGAAAAGGCAGAGGAACCAGAGATCAAATTGCCAACATCCGCTGGATCAAGGAAAAAGCGAGAGTTCCAGAAAAAAAAACATTTATTTCTACTTTATTGACTATTCCAAAGCCTTTGACTGTGTGGATCAAAATGAACTATGGAAAATTCTGAAAGAGATGGGAGTACCAGACCATCTGACCTGCCTCTTAAGAAACCTGTTTGCAGGTCAGGAAGCAACAGTTAGAACCGGACATGGAACAACAGACTGGTTCCAAATTGGGAAAGGAGTATGTCAAGGCTGTATATTGTCACCCTGCTTATTTAAATTATATCCAGAGTACATCGTGAGAAATTCTGGGGTGGAAGAAGCACAAGCTGGAATCAAGATTGCTGGGAGAAATATCAATAACCTCTGATATGCAGTTGACACCACCTTTATGGAAGAAAGTGAAGAGGAACTAAAAAGCCTCTTGATGAAAGTGAAAGAGGAGAGTGAAAAAGTTGGCTTAAAGTTCAACATTCAGAAAACTAAGATATGGCTCTGGTCCCATCACTTCATGGGAAATAGATGGGGAAACAGTGGAAACAGTGTCAGACTTTACTTTGGGGGGCTCCAAAATAACTGCAGATGGTGACTGCAGCCATGAAATTAAAAGATGCTTACTCCTTGGAAGAAAAGTTATGACCAACCTAGATACCATATTGAAAAGCAGAGACATTACTTTGCCAACCAAGATCCATCTAGTCAAGGTCATTGTTTTTCCAGTGGTCATGTATGAATGTGAGAGTTGGACTGTGAAGAAAGCTGAGTGCCGAAGAATTGATGCTTTTGAGCTGTGGTGTTGGAGAAAACACTTGTGAGTTCCTTGGACTGCAAGGAGATCCAACAATTCCATCCTAAAGGAGATCAGTCCTGGGTTATCTTTGGAAGGACTGATGCTGAAGCTGAAACTCCAATAGTCTGGCCACCTCATGCGGAGAGTTGACTCATTGGAAAAGACCCTGATTCTGGGAGGGATTAGGGCCAGGAGGAAAAGGGGACAGAGCATGAGATGACTGGATGGCATCACCGACTCAATGGACATGAGTTTGGGTGAACTCCGGCAGTTGGTGATGGACAAGGACACCTGTTGTGCTGCAGTTCATGGGGTCGGTAAGGGTCGGACACAACTGAGCAACTGAACTGAACTGAACTGAATGCAAAACTGACATTAAAAATAATTGTCACTTAAATGATTTTAAAATACTTTTAAGGACTTTGAAGAAAACTTGTTGCTCAATAACTCATTTGTGTCTCATCTTTTGAGATTTCAATAAAATTGAGGCTGGCAAGTCCAAGGTCCAGTATGTAATGCTTTTTTTCCTGTTCATATAGTAAGGAGAAAAGTCCTGACTTACTTGTTTCAGCTCACAAGATTTGTTGTGTTGTTGTTAATAGCAACATTCAAAAATTTAGAGATTTCACTTTAAAATATGAATTTCTGTCTTTTTCACCAACACTGGAATATCTGCCAAACCTGGTTCTGAATTCCATGGCAATTCCATGGCAGTGATCCATGGTTGCTGGGTAGCAGCTAACATCTTTAGGTGGGCCATGAACTTTGCAATGTTTCCAGCCACCTGGGGCCTGCTTTCTCATTTATGTTCTCAATCTGGCATAAGAAGAGAATTTATGTAGTTTACAATCTCCTCCTTAATGCCATCACTTAGTATTTTTTTTTTCCTTCTCAGTACTCATTAAGGTCTTGTGAGATGCCCTGAGTCTAAAGCAATGAATATATTTTTTTTTTGCCAGTAGAAAGAAGGATGGATTAATTTGATTAATTTCTTCTGAATACTTTGAAGTGAAGCATCAAAGAATCAATGTTTACCTCTTTAAATGCTCAGATTTGATTCTAGAATAAAGAAAATATGATTCAAATTTCATTCAAAGGACAATTGCAGAGTGTTGGAACTTTGTTCTACACAAGGCCATATCACAGTCCATTTTATTCTTTTCTTAAAAGACACGTATTTAACATTAATATTATTTACCCCCTAGCATATAACAGTAGAAAAACAAAATAGCTTTCCTTTCATTTGATTTTTAAGTATAGATTTCTAATTAAAATATATTTGCACTATAAAAGAAGCTTTCATCCAAGCAAAATAAAATTTGAAATTGTTTTAGCATACTCAAATTTGTGCTTTCCAAAAAAAAAAAAAATTCCTTGAATTATTGCATTACCGTTAGTCGCTATAAATAATCTAGTTCATGAAGCTCTGAAAAAAATTAAAAATTAGCTTTGTATAAATTATACAAGTAATTTGAAAACTATAAAAATAATAAATTATATTGTTTATGAAATTGTAATTTGTGTCATTTACATCATTCAGATTTTTCAGAAAATAATTAGTATTTTGATTCTTTATGTAACTAAAAATTAAAAATGAGGTGAAGTCATGCTCACTTTATAGTCCTTAGTATCTCTCTGTCTTTGTTTCTCTTGCTCTCAGAAACACAGCACACACAAACAACTGAAAAATCTTTTCCAATCAAAGTCTAAAGATTCTATAACACAGGATTTTTTGAAACAGCAAAAAAGGAAACTTAATGCAATGATGTACTTTCTAAGAGACAGACTGTGGTATACTCACATATATTGATGGTTAAATTGGCAAATATTTTCAAATGATACACATGACAGTAATTTTTTATGAGTTTTGATAATGTATGCCTTTTGCCTCTCAGTTCAAGTTTATAGGGGCTTGCCAGGTTGCTCAAGTGGTAAAGAATCTGCTGCCAATGCCAGAGATGCAGATAAGAGATGCTGGTTCCATCCTTGGGTGAAAAAAACCTTAAAAACAATTCATAACAGTTACCTTTATGCATAGTGCTGTTTATCACAGTTCCTGAAAATGAAAACCTGAAAACAGAATTTCAAAACTAGGAAGTAGTAATTTTTATTTCACAAGGTATATTATTCTATGGTGGTAAAATGATCCATATACAGTGTATAGAAAAATAAAGGCCATCAATTTATTTATTTTAATGTTGTTTAGTTACTGAATTGTGTCCAACTATTTCGACACCTCATGGAATACCACTCTCCAGGCTCCTCTGTCCATGAAATTTCCCAGGCAAGAATGCTGGAGTGGGTTGCAATTTCCTTCTCCTGGGGATCTTTCTGACTCAGGGATCAAATCTGCACCTGTTGCTTGGCAGGGGTATTTTTACCACTGAAAGCTCTATTTTAATGTTAAATGGCCAAAAGTGACAGAAGATTCAAAATCCGATTGTGTTTGTGTGTTCTGTGTGAAAACTGACAAGTTGAATATAATATTTACATGAAAAATCAGATAGCCAAAAATAGTCAAGATTACCCTATTCAGAAAAATGGAGTGATATATATTAATAAATATCACTCTATTTTTTTCAGTTGCTAAATCATGTCCAATTCTTTGTAACCCTATTCACTGCAGCACGCCAAGCCCCCCTGTCCTTTGCTAACTCCCAGGGTTTACTGAAATTCATATTAGTTGAGTCGATGTTGTCATCCAATCATCTTGTCCTCTTTTGTCCCCTTTTCTTCCTGCCCTCAGTCTTTCCCAATATCAGAATCTTTTTCAGTGAGTCCCAAGCATTGAACGTCAACATCAGTCCTTCCAATTAGTGTTCAGGGTTTATTTCCTTTAGAATTGAAGGGTTTGATCTCCTTGATGTCCTAGGGATTTATTCTAATACATATTGTGTTATTATCATCTAAATTACAACTTTGTACATCTACTAATATATAATCTATGTGCAGGATATACATGCTCTATAAAAGTTTCTTTAAATGTTTTTGAGAGCTTTGGTTTTTCATATTTTACCCTTTTCTAATTCCATATTATTTTCCCCAATAATGACCTCATATTACATTTGTAATCCAAAATAAGATTTTAAATAATAAAGCTAGAGTAAGTCTTAGTGCATCCTGCAGGCAGTTTCTCAGCAAGTTCTGTGGGACCTCAGTTAACCAGCATCTCAGTGGGTGTCCCAGCTACTTCCTTGTGGGGTCAGCACTCACCCGCTCACCATAAACGTAGCTCCCCATGACTTTTCTCTACAGATAGGAGGCAGTCCTCTGCCAGTGGGCATCCTCCTGTGGAACCTCAATCAACTTCTCTGCTAGAGTCACACGCCTTCAGGATTGTCTCAGCCTCAGGTCAGGATAGGGAGCTATGTTTGAGACATGAGAGTGAGGGAGGAATTCTTGCACTGATATCATCACTAAAAACATAAGACCGCCTTACTCAGTGATCAACACAAAGAAATACAGAAAAACAATAGAATGGGAAAGACTAGAGATGTCTTCAAGAAAATTAGAGATACTGAGGGAACATCTCATGCAAAGATGGGCTCAATAAAGGACAGAAATGGTATGGACCTATCAGAAGCAGAAGGTATTAAGAAGAAGTGGCAAGAATACACAGAAGAACGATACAAAAAATATCTTCACAACCCAGATAATGGCAATGGTGTGACCACTCCACTATAGCCAGACATCCTGGAATGTGAAGTCAAGTGGGCTTAGGAAGCATCACTATGAACAAAGCTAGTGGAGGTGGTGGAACTCCAGTTGAGCTATTTCAAATCCTAAAAGATGATGCTGTGAAACTACTGCACTCAATATACCAGCAAATTTCGAAAACTCAGCAGTGGCCACAGGACTGGAAAAGATCAGTTTTTATTCCAATCGAAAAGAAAGGCAATGTCAAAGAATGTTCAAACTACCATACTATTGCACTCATCTCACATGCCAGCCAAAAGTAATGCTCAAAATTCTCCAAGCCAGTCTTCAATACTACATNCTACTGCACTCAATATACCAGCAAATTTCGAAAACTCAGCAGTGGCCACAGGACTGGAAAAGATCAGTTTTTATTCCAATCGAAAAGAAAGGCAATGTCAAAGAATGTTCAAACTACCATACTATTGCACTCATCTCACATGCCAGCCAAAAGTAATGCTCAAAATTCTCCAAGCCAGTCTTCAATACTACATGAACTGAGAACTTCCAGATATTCAAGCTGAATTTTAAAAAGGCAGAGGAACCAGAGTGCAAATTGCCAACATCCATTGGATCATCGAAAAAGCAAGAGAGTTCCAGAAAAACATTTACTTCTGCTTTATTGGCTATGTCAAAGCCTTTGACTGTGTGGATCACAGCATATTATGGAACATTCTTAAAGAGATTGGAATACCAGACCACCTTACCTGCCTCCTAAGAAGTCAGCATGAAGATAAGAAGCAACAGATAAATAGACATGGAACAGACTGGTTCCAAATTGGGAAAGGAGTACATCTAGAATATATATTGTCACTTTGCTTATTTAACTTCTATGCAGAGTACATCTTCTGAAATGCTAGGCTGGATGAAGCAAAGGATAGAATCAAGTTTGCCAGGAGAAATATCAGTAACCTCAGATATGCAGACGATACTACTCAAATGGCAGAAAGTGAAGAAAAACTAAAGAGCTTCCTGTTGAACATGAAAGAAGAGAGAGAAAGTTGGCTTAAAACTCAACACTCAAAAAACCAAGATCATGGAATCCATGCCAAATAATTGGGGAAACAATGGACACAGTGACAGACTTTATTTTCTTGGGCTACAAAATCACTGTGGATGACTGCAACCACGAAATTAAAAGACATTTGCTCCTTGGAAGAAAAACTATGACCAACCTGCTGCTGCTGCTAAGTCGCTTCAGTCGTGTCCGACCCCATGCGACCCCATAGACAGCAGCCCACCAGGCTCCCCCATCCATGGGATTCTCCAGGCAAGAACACTGAAGTGGGTTGCCATTTCCTTCTCCAATGCATCAAAGTGAAAGTGAAGTCGCTCAGTCGTGTTCCACCCTCAGCGACCCCATGGACTGCAGCCTTCCAGTCTCCTCCGTCCATGGGATTTTCCAGGCAAGAGTACTGGAGTGGGATGCTATTACCTAAAAGCAGAAAGAAAAACACCAATACAGTATACTGACACATGTATATGGAATTTAGAAAGATGGTGGTGTAAAACATGTACGCGAGACAGCAAGAGAGACACAGATGTGTAGAACAGCCTTTTGGACTCTGTGGGAGAGGGAGAGGGTGAGAGGATTTGGGAATATGGCATTGTAACATGTATGATATCATAAGGGAAATGGATTTCCGGTCTAGGTTTGATGCAGAAGGCTTGGGACTGATGAGTGGGGATGATCTGGAGGGATGGTGTGGGGAGGGAGGGGGAAGGGAGGGGGTCCGGATTGGGAACTCAGGTACACTTATGGCTGATTTATGTCAATGTATGGCAAAATGAGTACAGTATTGTAAAGCAAAACAAACTAAAAAATAAAAATTAAAAAATAAATAAATAAATAAAATAAAATAAACAAGTAAGAAAGAATTTCAGAATTAATCTGAACCCAATAAAATCACTAATTTGAAAAGAAAAAAAAAAAGAAAGTAGAATCCCATGTTCTTTATTCTAGTCATTAGTAAGCTAAAGGTATAACTTTGCTATATTTTTCATTTTAAATTTTAGCAAAAACATCTTAAAGTGCTAAGATAAATATGATTTTGCTATTCTCAGGATTTGTTCCTTGCATAATATTAAAGTCACTCTCCAGTTCACAAAAAAAATAAAAATAAAAAAAAAATAAATAAAAAGCAGAGATATCAATTTGTCAACAAAGGTCTGTCTAGTCAAAACTATGTTTTTTCCAGTAGTCACGTATGGATGTAAGAGTCAGACAATAAAGAAAGNATTCTCAGGATTTGTTCCTTGCATAATATTAAAGTCACTCTCCAGTTCACAAAAAAAATAAAAATAAAAAAAAAATAAATAAAAAGCAGAGATATCAATTTGTCAACAAAGGTCTGTCTAGTCAAAACTATGTTTTTTCCAGTAGTCACGTATGGATGTAAGAGTCAGACAATAAAGAAAGCTGAGAGCCAAAGAATTGATGCTTTTGAACTGTGGCGTTGGAGAAGACTCTTGAGAGTCCCTTGGACTTCAAGGAGATCCAACTAGTCCATCCTAAAGGAGATCAGTCCTGGGTGTTCAACAGAAGGACTGATGTTGAAGCTGAAACTCCAATACTTTGGCCACCTGATGCAAAAAGCTGACTCATTTGAAAAGACCCTGAGGAGAAGGGGACCACAGAGAATGAGGTGGTTGGATGGCATCACCGACTCAATGGATATGAGTTTAACTCTACTCCGGGAATTGGTGATGGACAGGGAGGCCTGGCATTGCACAGTCCATGGGGTCGCAAAGAGTCGGACACGACTGAGTGACTGAACTGAACTGAACTGAAGTATAAACCAATCAACTAAAAGTAGTGGCTGCTTTCTCTCTGGTATTACAGTAAGTCCCTTATGTACAAATGAGTTTCATTCTGAGAGCACATTCACAAGTTCAATTTGTTAAGCCCAACAAAGCTAGTTTAGGTACCCAACTAACAGAACTATACCAGGTACCCAACTCTACTAGATACCCAACTAACAGACTATATAGTACTGTACTGTAATAAGTTTATAATATTTTCAACACAAATAATATGTAAAAATAAATATAAAAATAAAGAAAATATTTTTAATCTTATAGGATAGTATCCTGAAATTACAGTAGTATAGTACAATAGCTGGCACACAGGAGCTGCCATCCAGTGAACAGGCAAGAAGAGTTACTGACTGGAGGAAAGAGAGGAGTGTGATTTTCCCATATCTCATCTTTAAGTTTTGTTGTTGTTCAGTCTATCATCCATGACCGACTCTTTTTGACCCCATGGAATGCAACACACTATGCTTCCTTGTCCTTCACCATCTCCCAGAGCTTGCTTAGACTCATATCTATTGAGTTGGTGATGTCATCCAACCATCTCATTCTCTGTCATCCCCTTCTCCTCCTGCCTTCAATGTTTCCCAGCATCAGGGTTTTTTCTAATCCCTAAGTCTACCAAGCAGCTAAAGCCACTGCTCTGCATGGGGCCAATGCTGCCTCTTGACAATATTACATTTTAATGTATATATTAAGTCTTTCAAAAGATCCAATTGATGGTTGAAAATATGTTTGTGAATTTATGTCATTTCAAGTAATCAAAAAGAAAGAGGAGGTCAAGTGTGTTCCTAAAGAAATGATTTTTCTTGTGACTGAAAATTTCAAAATTAGTCTGTGTGTTCTTCTACATTAGTAAAATAAACAAAATGTATCCCCCTATTTCATTTGTGAAATCTTTTCTGTGGATGGTTAACATAATGAGTTAACTTGATTCATCTTCAAAGTAATTTAAAGATTTTCATTATAAATTTCCTACAGCAGAATTCAAATGTAAAAAAGCCATGGATATCTATAAAACAAGGGAATTCCAGAAAAGTTCTGCTTCATTGATTACTCTAAAGCCTTTTACAGTGTGAGTCACACAAGATGGAAAATTCTTAAAGAAATTCCAGATCAAATAATCTGGCTCCTGAGAAACCTGTATGCAAGTAAAGAAGTAAGAGTTAGAAGCAGACATGGAGCATCATATTGGTACAAAATTGAGAAAAGGATACATTAAGGCTGAATATTGTCACATTGTTTATTTAACTTTATGTAGAGTACATCATGAAAAATGCCAGGTTGGATGAATCACAAGATGGACTCAAGATTACTGGAAGAAATATGAACAATCTCAGATATGCAGATGATACTACTCTAGTAGCAGAAAGGGAAGAATACTTAAAAAGCCTCTTGATGAAGGTGAAAGAGAAGAATTAAAAGTCTTGCTTAAAATTCAACATTCAAAAAAACTAAGATCATGGCATCCTTTCCTATCATTACATGGCAAATAGAAAGGGAAAACATGGAACCAGTGACAGATTTTCTCTTCTTGGATTCCAAAATCACTGTGGACAGTGACTGCAACCGTAAAATTAGAAGACATTTGCTTCTTGGAAGGAAAACGATGGCAAACCTAGTTAGCACATTAAAAAAAAAAAAAAAAAAGAAAGACATTACTTTGCTGACAAAATTATGGTTTTTCTAGTAGTCATGGACAGAGTTGAGCTGGACTGTAAAGAAGGCTGAGCACCGAAGAACTGATTCTTTCAAACTGTGTTTCTGGAGAAGACTCTTGAGAGTCCCTAAGGAGATCAAACCAGTCAATCCTAAAGGAAATCAACCCTAAAAATTCATTGGCAGGACTGATGCTGAGGCTGAACCTCCAATACTTTGGCCATCTGGTGCGTAGAACTGACTCATTGGAAAAGACCCTGATGCTGGGAAAGATAGAAAGCAGGAGAAGGAGACAGCCAAGGATGAGAGGGTTGGATGGCATCATTGACTCAATTGACATGAGTTTGATCAAACTCTGGGAGATAGTGAAGGACAGGGAAGCCTGGCATCCTGCAGTTCATGGGATTGCAAAGAGTCAGACAGGATTGAGCAGCTGAACAACAGCAAGCATAAACAAAGGATAATTATTGGATCAAAACACTGCTAGAGCTACATACTAGTGCAAAGCATTACATATTATTTGCTTATACACACTGTCTATACAATGTCACTAAAAGACTTGAAATCAGGGCTTTTATATTTTCCCTGTTTTATTTTATTTTTCCACATGGTTTATTGTTTTTTTTTTCTGACTGTGGAATTCTGAGTATTGAGAATATTTTATCAAAAATTATTTAAAGGGGTATTTAGAAATAATCCATTCACACATCATCCACTCTCATTTATAAAAATTATTTTTTTCTCTCTTCACTTGATTGTAAGAAACAGAATAATACTTTTAAACTTTTCCTTTCAAATCCCGTCTGTGTGGAGATTCAAGCTCATATACATTTACAGTATGAAGAAAGATAGGAACTAACCACATTTTCAAAGTAGACATTCTTTTGTGCATGCTTTTTTCTCTGCAAGGATTAAGAGTTAGTACCCATGATCATTAAAATTTTATATATAACACAGCATTCTTATTCAAAAAAAGTGTTCATACAAAAACCTGCCATTCAACTAGATGACAATTTTATAAGCCACTTCTTTCTTTTCTTGACAGCCTATTTATCCCACTATATAAAATCCTTGAAGGAAGGATTGCCATAAATGATAGTGTGTTTCACAGGTTGTGTGATTTGCAATTTGTCATTCTTCATTTTGCAGGAAATGGTTCATGATGTCAACAACACCTGAGCAATATGTTAACGTGCTTTGCATGCTTTGTGAATAGATTTTTGTTTTAATTTTGATGACAGTCAAGACAAACTATAAGTTGTTCTCATTAGTTACACACTGTAAAAAAAAAAGATATGCATTAAACTGTATATTTTATTACACTGTGATGTCTCTAATTATTGTGTCTTGCTTGTTTGATAGAAAAACATATTTTTGATTATTCATTAATTCATTAAAATATGCATCAAATTCTGTCAACATGCTTATATCAAATGCATCATAAATTCAAGAAAAAGTAATTTAGGTAACAGGTGATGAAAACTGTGAGATAGTTTCTACTCTTGTAAATCTCAGGAAAAGCAAGAAAATCAAACATAAAATCATGTATTTTAAATGAGAGCATTTTTGCTTGTGCATATGTGTGCTGCTAGAATTACCTGCTGGTCTCCTTCCTCTATGACCATGTTTGTGGTGTTGACACATGAAGATTCCAGTTCCCATTATGTTAATAAATTCCTCACCTTATAGCCTCATACAGAAGGGAAGAGACAGAGTCACATGTCTGGGTTACAGCCAGACATGTGACTCAAGCTCAACCAACTGCATGTTCACCCTTTCCATATGGCCTTTCAAAGTGGGTCTTTTGGCTCAAGAATTGGGAGTGTTTTGTATTGTTGAGTCGTCACCATAGTGACAGCAGTAATTGCCCTGGAAGTCCCAGCATGGCAGCTGTGGTCTTGGCAGAGGCAACAGTGATGACATCTTGAGTGGAATAAAGCTGCTGTGTGTCCTTCTCCATAAATTCTACTTTCCGGCCTCCATGGACATGTGCCTTGTTATAATTCCAGGATTGCTATCTCTCATTGAATCCATTTACATCTGCTTCCAAAGTACTTCCCTTTCCCACCTGCCAAAACACAAATCAACAAACATATCTGGGGACAGAAAGAGTGGCTAAAGTGATTTTCATAGCTCAAAATAAAATTTGCTGAACAACAGTTTTTGTCCCCAAAGAGTGAAATTAAGATGAAAAGAATACAGTCTCTTTCCATGTACATATACGATGACAGTCCAATGCAATTTGATTTCATGTTTTCTTAAATCTATTTCTTCATTCATTAAAACATGTAACATGACAAATAAAATGAAAAGACTGTATATTGTCACTCAGTTTATTTAACTTATATTCAGAGTACTTCATACAAAATGCCAGGCTGGATGTGTTACAAGCTGGAATCAAGATTACTGGGAAAAATATCAACAACATCAGATGATGCCATCCACCTCAGATGGTACCAGCAGATTATACCACTTTAATGTGAGAAAGCAAGGAGGGACAAAAGAGCTTCTTGAAGAGGGTGAAGATGTGGAGTGAAAAAACTGGCTTAAAACTCAACATTCAAAAAACAAAGATCATCCATTTCCATCACTTCATGGAAAATAGATGGGGAAACAATGAAAACAGTGACAGACTTTATTTTCTTGGGTTCCAAAGTCACTGCAGATGGTGACTGTGCTGTGCTGTGCTTAGTCACTCAGTTGTGTCCCACTCTTTTCAACTCTATGGACTGTGGCTCTCTTCCTAATAATGAAAGAATTTATAGCTTCTCATTTTCTTTTTGTATAAAGGTTCAGTATACTTTATATACCTTGTTGTTTGGTTCTGCAAGTCCTTAATTTCTAAATAGGCATTGTAATAGTGTTTTTCTTTCAGAATAATTAGAGCTATTTATATGAGTTCTGTCCTATAATTTCCTACTGGTTATTGTATTATTAAGCTTATTAATTCTCAAGTTATTGCACTGAGGCCAGAAACTCTGGTCTTTATCTACTTTTAATAATTGATTAAATGTTATCTGTTGCTTTGAGAACATACATTTTGAATGCTTTTAAGACATTTGGGAGTTCTTTACATGTTTATCTAGTTTAATTTTAAATTTCAGTATAAATCTATTAACCCAGACTTGTTAGTTATGTTCTTCAAAATCTATATCATTTCTTAATTGTCTATAAACTTTCTTGAAATCATTTTGAAAGGTGAGATAATTGTGGATCACGAATGTTTCCATTTTAATATTGCTATTGCCCATCCTTATTTTTTTGATTATTGTTGTTATTTGTTTTCTTTTATTAAGTAAAGAAAGATCTTTTCACCATTGTGCCAGTCAAAATCTCTTTGGCACATTCAGGCTATAGAGGAAAGGAATGAAACCCAAGGTCATGAACTTATCCCAAGTTTCAGAGAATAGTTATTTTCTCTCCAAGTATTCTGTTTTTAATTGAAGTATGTTTGATTCATGATATCGTGTTAGTTTCAGGTGTATGGCAAAGTGATTCAGTTATATATTTATATGAATAAGTGAATATATATATTCTTCTTAAATTCTTTATCATTATAGATTATAAGATATTGAATATGGCCCCCTCCACCATACAGTAAATCCTTGTTGTTTGTCTGTTTTATATATGATCTCTCCAAATATTCCTCTAAGTACATAGCTGGCAGTTATGCCCAATCAGTCTCTCCTTGACCCAGAGAAAGGATTTTCCACATTGATGTCACCAACAAGCTCAATTCTATTTATGACTATGCATAATCAGTGAAAAATAAAAATGCAGTGCTCTTTATTCAAAAGTTTCTCAGAATTTCAAGGCAGTAACAGTAGAGGGTTACATCAAGTATTTAGTCTTTCTGTCTGGGACATGACTGACTGCACTGAGTATTTTTCCACAAAGATGTTTCTTCCTGTAGCTCCTTTTTCAGTGGTAATGTTTCCATCTCCTACTTCAGCCACTTCAAGAGAAATATGAGGGAAAAATGGAATTTAATCACTTTTGCAATCAATGATTTTCCATTTTAACATACAATGGAGTAAAATCTACGGAACCAAAGACATAATTGAATTTCAACAGCCAAAATAAAACCTCTAAGGTGTTAGATACTTTTGATTTAATAGTGTATACAGGATTCTTTATTGAAGTACATCTCCAAATTAAGAAATTTAAATGATTTAAAAGTCAAATTATGTTTGGGAGTAAAAGAATATATTTAAAATGTATACAATTTAACATTTTTACTTATTTATAATTTTATTCTGATTTTACTCCCAATGTTATCTTACAAAGTTTTTTCTTAGTTATATAATTGTTTTAAATTTCAGTAATGTGCTATTTTTTATTACTATTAATATGAATTTTATTTCAAAAACTTTGTTATGTTGATGATGATGACTGGTGATGGGGGACTAAATACAAATTATCTATGAATTTTTGTATTAGGATTATCTACATGTAAGCACTGATGACTCTAAGAGTTAGTTAATGCTAAATTAATTAGTTACCATTTGCTCTTTATGTTTTTTCTACTGATATAATTTTATTGATAAATGAATCTGTTGCAATTCCGAAACTAGAAAAAATGTATTGCCATGTCTTCTCAATGTAAGTGTATTAGTTAATTTTTAAGTCCAAATGCATCATAATTCAAAGTTAATTGCAAAGACTTTGTGTTAAATTATCCCAACTTATCTTGCTCTTTGTATTTATAAGCTCTTTAACCTTGCATGTATTCAAGATATCACAGTACCCTTAAAAGCTTATTACAAATGATGGCTTTTTCACTTAGATTAATCTGCTACTGTGATACAAAGGGTGTTTTATTAAATATTCATTTTCTTCTATCAGCACTGATATTAGTAACTTAAGTTTGGCCATAGAGTAATCAATTAAAGTAAAGCATGCTGTGTGAACACTAAACCTAACACATTAATTTAATCTATTTTGGCTATTCCTGCTGTCTCGCAAATCATTTCTAAGATTACAACACATTTGTCAAGGTTTCTAATAGAAAAATATTCCACAGTGGCAAGGCCTATACTAAATAAACATAAGATTTATGGATAAAAAATATATTTAGATTTAATTTCTATAAATTGACATTTTTCTAATATCACAGAATACATACAATAAAATTCAGCTAAATACTCTAAAATTTTGCTTATTGTTGTGGAAAATGGCTGTGTAAGATTAATCATAGGAGGTGCACAAATGATTATATAAGAAGAGCACAAAATTTAATTAACTCTGTGATAAATCAAAGATAGTGAAAAGACAAGCCACATTTTAGAGCTGATGTGTAACTGGAATTGTGTCCAAGTATCATCTTTTCCTTTGAGATAGGATTTTTTTTCATATTCCTAGTCAGCCCTGAATATTCATTGAAAGGATTATTGGCCACATGTGTGTGTGTGCTAAGTCTCTTTAGTCATGTCCAACTCTTTATAACCCAATGGACTGCAGCCCTCCAGGCTCCTCTGTCCACGGGATTCTCCAGGCAAGAATACTGGAGTGGGTTGTCATGCCCTCCTCCAGGGGATCTTCCCGACCCAAGGATCAAACTTGTCTCTTATGTCTCCTGCATTGACAGGAGGGTTCTTTATCACTAGGGCCACTGGGAAGCCCATACTTTAGTCACCTAATGCAAAGAACAGAATCATTGAAAAAGACTGATGCTGGGAAAGATGCAAGGCAAAAGAAGAGGGTGGCAGAGGATGAGATGGTTAGATAGTATCACTGACTCAACGGACATGAATTTGAGCGAAGTCTGGGAGATAGAGGCGGTCAGAGGAGCCTGGCATGGTACAGTCAGACATGACTGGCAAAGTCATGGCAAAGAGCTTGGCAAAGAGTCAGGTATGACTTAGTGACTGAACAATAAAGTAAGTAGGTGTCGTAATTTCAATGAGATATAAAGGACAAGAGACTTCACAAACAATATTGTCTGAAATCTTAGGAATCACGATTGCAAATCCTTAAGCTGATAATAAAAATTTGACTCCGGTAAATGTACTTGTATCCTAGGGAATTTAATTTTACCCTGAAAGACATCTGGCCTTTGCCCTTGACTCAGGAGATTATCTCCTTTGGAATGTTATGCTTGACAGGAGCATTTGACCACAGCAGATGAAGGCTGATGTTGACACGATAGAAAGACCAATGATGTGGTTCAGATTAGGGCTTTGGGTTCTAAAATATCACTTGAAATGGAGACTGAGATCAGCCATGGGACAAATGGAACCATGGCAGTGACTGAATACTGAAGCTGAATGCCTGAGTGGGCTGCCCAGGTTCACAATGCCCTGGTTCCCTGAAACCTTAGGAAACTGTCACATTTGGATACCAGCAAAGCAGCACATCCTGATTCCACAGAGATAGGACTATTTAGTACTCTAAATACTTTAGAAGCATTTGGTACTTCTTTAAACACTGCTCTACGTGTATTTTTCTCTCAGCTAATTTTAATCTGTATCCATTCTTCGTGATTAACCATAAGCAGACTCTAGTGAGTTCTATCCTGGACTTGAAATTAGTGTTAGAAGGGAAGATAGTTTTGTTTTATTTAAGACTGTGTTCCCTCTAACTTTGTATTTTATTTAAATGCTTGTGTACTACACATTGCCTTGGTTTAAAAATATATAATATGCTATTTTTTCTAACCCTGGACAAATAAACTTAAATCTGTTAATGTAAAATGATCCATAAAAGTTGAACAAAGAACCATATACATAAAAATAAGTGGTACATTAAATGTAACAGATATTTCCAGTGGTTTTAATCTTGCCATCTAAACCTGTTTAAACATGCATATTCACCTGTGGAAAACTAGGAGGTAGAGTTTTAAAACTCTGTTGTCTTATTGAAGATTTTAAAGTCTCTGTGTATAACATTTATAATGATCTTGGCTTATAGTTTTTGGTTTCCTTTATTTCATTAAACTTTTGTAACTTAAGCTGGACTCTCCACGGCCAATTCATAAATCAGAATTTCTATTAATATTTCACTTTCAGTTTTAGTCAAATCTTTCAACTGCACTGTACTCTCACTGGATTTTGAAAGAACTCAGAATCTTTGTGCAACTGACAGCAAATTCTATTTCCTGTCACAATTACCTTGTGTATATAGTACATAATTTAGTACACTTTTTCATTAACATTTTCAGTTCATTCTCACCTTCATCCTTTACTCTAGCATGACAATCTCTCATAAATGAAGGCTATTTCCAGAAATCTTCTGCTTTCTTAATTCAAGGCTATTGTTCTTAAACTAGAAAGCGTAATTGTTTATTTCTTTTTGTCTGTGTTTTGTTGAGCACAGTGCTAACCACAATGAACCTAAACTCTACCTTCAGCAGAAGTCTTCAGGAGGAAAAATAAGCAAAACTTATAGAGGCCTGTAATATGTTCTATGATGGATTAAATAGAAAGAACATATCAGGACGATCTAGCCAAATCAAGGACAATGGAAAGGTCAGTAACTTCTTCCCAGAGAAAGTGCTATCTAAGCAACATTCCTTGGCAACCTATAAAACAAATTTTAAAACACAGCCCTAGTCAATTAGGTAAGCTCTGAGTAACATTTACCTTTGGTTTTACGACTATGATACCTTAAGCTGTATTTCCATTCTAAGAGTATCCATAATAGACTGCTGCTGCTGCTGCTGCTGCTAAGTCGCTTCAGTCATGTCCGACTCTGTGCGACCCCATAGATGTCAGCCCACCAGGCTCCCCTGTCCCTGGGATTCTCCAGTCAAGAACACTGGAGTGGGTTGCCATTTCCTTCTCCAATGCATGAAAGTGAAAAGTGACAGTGAAGTCACTGAGTCGTGTCCAACTCTCAGCGACCCAATGGACTGCAGCCTACCAGGCTCCTCCGTCCATAGGAGTTTCCAGGCAAGAGTACTGGAGTGGGGGCCATTGCCTTCTCTGCCATAATAGACTACATCAATATTTATTTCTAACTCCCAATTCATTTTCCAAACAAGTTCAATCCTTCCTTTCCCTTTTCAGGCTTCCCAGATGGCACTAGTGGTAAAGAACGTGCCTGCCAATGCAGGAGAGGTAAAAGATGTGGGTCTGGAAGATACCCTGAAGGAGGAAATGGCAACCCACTCTAGTATTCTTGCCTGGAGAATTACAAGGACAAAGGAGCCTGGCAGATTACAATCCATAGGGTAGCAAAGAGTGGGACACAACTGAAGCAACTTAGCATGGAAGCATGCAAGCAGTATCCAGACTGAAACTGAGCCTTAAATTCAGCTTTTCAAGACATAGATCAAGTTGGCACTCACCTGTAATCCCAGCTACTTGGGAGACTGAGGCTGTTGGATCACTTGAGCCCAGCAGTTCTGGACTTCAGTGCAATATGCTGATCGGGTGTCTGCACTAAGTTCAGCATCAGTATTAACAGCTCCCCTGGTGGCTCAGTGGTAAAGAATTTGCCTGCAATGTGGGAAGCCTGGGTTCAGTCTCTCCTGGAGAAGAAAATGACTGCCCACTCTAGTATCTTGGCTGGAGAATCCCATGGACAGAGGAGCCTGGAAGGCTACAGTCCTGGGATCACAAAGTCAGACACGACTGAGTGATTAATTTTCACTTTCTTTTCTCTGTTCAGTTCACCACTGAAACTACTCTGACAAAGATAATGGTCTATTTTCAATCTTCTGATTATACTGAGTGTTAAGTGGCTTACAGTTGTGTCTGACTCTTTGTGACCCTATGGACTGTAGCCCTCCAGGCTCCTCTGTCGATGGGATTTTTCAGGCAAGAATATTGGAATGGGTTGCCATGCCCTCTTCCAGGAGATCTTCTCCACCCAGGGATCCAACCTGCATCTCTTAACATCTACAATGGCAAACAGGTTCTTTACCACTAGTTCCATCTGAAAAGCCTTCTGATTATATTACCTCTAAGAAATATCCTTTCACAGATTGCATATCTAGAGCTAAATATATAATCTTTCAATGAAAAGGATTTGAAGTTGATCCCTCACTTCTAGTATTCTTAAAATCATATTCATTAACTTCTTAATAACACATTTAATATTGATTTCCACAACATTACTTTCCTAATTGTTCGGTTTCTATTGAAGTGTTCTTTATTTTTAATAATTTGCTGTCTGCTAAGTCACTTCAGTCATGCCCGACTCTGTGCGACCCCATAGACGGAAGCCCAACAGGCTTCCCCCATCCCTGAGATTCTCCAGGCAAGAACACTGGAGTGGGTTGCCATTTCCTTCTGCAAAGCGTGAAAGTGAAGTCGCTCAGTCGTGTCTGACTCTTTGCGACCCCATGGACTGCAACCTGCCAGGCTCCTCCACCCATGAGATTTTCCAGGCAAGAGTACTGGAGTGGGGTGCCATTGCCTTTGGTAAAATACCAATAGAATTTACTATCTTGACCATTAAGTGTCCAGTTTAGTAGTGTATTGTATGTTTACATACATCACCAATCTTCAGAATTCTTTCTGTTTTAAAAAATTGAAACTCTATAACCACTAAGTGACAATTTCCCATTCCAAATCTCTCCCAGCCCCTGGCAACCACTAGTCTTCTGTCTATAAGAATTTGGTTAGTCAAATTAAATCATATAATTGAAATCATATAATATTCATCTTTTTGATTGGTTTCTTTCACTGTATCATGTTCCCAATAAATATTCAAGTTGTACCATGAGTCAGAATTTTCTTCTTTTTAAATGCTGAATAATTTCTTATATATACACAACACAAGTTTATATACTCATCAATTGGTGAACAACAGGTCATTTCTATTTTTTGACTTTTGTAAAGTAAGTTGCTGTGAACCTGAGGAGACATGATTGAGTCCCTGCATTCAATTATTTTGGAAACATGTCCAGAATGGGATTGCTAGATTATATGGAGATTATATTTTCAGTTTTTATAAGAAACCACTGTTCTATTTTCCATAGTAGTTGCACCACTTTATATTCCCACCAGAAACATAAAGTGGATCCAGTTTCTAGACATTCTCAGTAACATGTACTGTTTTTTGTTTATATGGTAGTTGCAATCCTAGTGGATATGAGGTAACTTCTCATTGTGTTTTTAGTTTGCATTTCCTTAATAATTAGTGATGTTGAGCACCTTCTCACATGCTTCTTGGACATTTGTACAACTTTGTAGAAATAGCTATTCAAGTCCTTTGATCATTTTTTAACTGGGCTTGTTTTTTTTTTTTTTTGGTTTTACTGTCAACTTTTTAGGAGTTCTTTACATATCCTAATCTTAGCCTCTTTTTAAAAAAATATTTATTTTATTTTTGCTGTGCTGAGTCTTCATAGCTACATGTGGGCATTATCTAATTGTGGTGAGAGTGGTCTACTCTTCATTGCGGTGCACTTGCAGTGATTTCTCTTGTTGTAGATCACAAGCTCTAGGCACCCAGGCTCAATAGTTGTTGCTCATGGGCTTATTTGCCCCACAGCTTGTGGGATCTCCAGGACTCAAATCCCTGTCCCTTGCATTGCAAGGTGGATTCTTAACCAATGGACCACTGGGGAAGCTCGTAAAAAGAGAAGTCACTCAGTCATGTCCGACTCTTTGCAACCCCATGTACTATAGTCTACCAGGCTCCTCTGTCCATGGGATTTTCCAGGCAAGAGTACTGGAGTGGGTTGCCCTTCCCTTCTCCAGGGGATCTTACAGACCCAGGGATTGAACTCAGGTCTCCTGCATTGTAGGCAGATGCTTTACCCTCTGAGCTGCCAGAGAAGCCTTAATAAAACTGCTACACAAAAGCTCTTGAGTGATCAAGCCTGGTCCTTGGTCCTAAAGCTAAATCTTCTTGGGAGAGACACAGTTGACCATAAAGTGTCACTTTTGTGTACACAGTTTTAAATTTTGATGCACTCTAAATCACCTATTATTATTGTTGTTGTTACTTTTATAACATGTGCTTTCGATGTCCCAGGCAAGAAATCATTTCCAAATCCAATATGAAGAAACCACTATCCATGTTTTCTTCTAAGATTTTTGTAGTTTTAACTTTTATTTTTAGGTATCTGATTCATTTGAACTAGTAATTTTATAGAGTTTAAAGTAAATTTCCAAGTCTTTTTTTTTTTTTTTCAATGTGGATATATAGTTTTCCCAGTGCCATTTGTTGAAAAGACTGTCCTTTTCCCATTAAATGATCTTGGTCAAAAATCACTGGGTCACACACATGAGGGTTTACTTCTGAGCTCTTTATCCTATTTCACTGGTCTGTATACCTGTTTTTGTGCCAATTCCATGCTGTCTTGATTAGGTCAGCTTTTAATTAACTGAAATCAGGAAGTGTGAAACTTCCAACTTTGTTCTTTTTCAAAGTTTTTATTCTTTAAGGTCCTTTAAGATTCTCTATAAATTTTAGATTTTTTCTATTTTTACAAAAAAAAAAAATCAATGAGATTTTAATAAGAACTGTATTGAATCTATTGATTGAACAGTTTGGGTTATATTGATATCTAATATCATTAATCTTCACGATTCATAAACAGGGGATATTTTTTCTATTAATTTCTCTTCTTTAATTTCTTTTAGCAAAGTTTTGTAGTTTTCAGGACACAATTATTTTGCCACCTTGGTTTAGTCGTAAGTATTTTATTCTTTTTTATGTGATTGTAAATGGAATTATTTTCTTTATTTCTTTGTCAGATTACTCATTGTTAATGTATAATAACACAATTGAGTTTCTGTATTAATTTTATATCCTGCAACTTTCCTGAATTCATTTAGTTCTAACAGATTTTTGTGAAATTTTCAATATTTTCTACCAGTAAAGTTATAAAGTGAAGAGTTATACTATTTTTTCTTTTCAATTTGGAATCTTCCCTTAATTCTTTTGGAGAAGAAAATGGCAACCCACTCCAGTACTTCTTGCCTTGAAAATCCCATGGATGGAGGAACTTGGTGCAGGCTACTATCCATGGGGTCACAAAGAGAAGGGCACAACTGAGCGACTTCACTTTCACTTTCACTTCACTTAATTCTTTTAAATTCACTGATCCACTAAGCTTCCATCTTTTCTTTCTTTCTTTTTTTTTTTTTAAGTATTGCTCTCCCTCCGTTCCAACTTCAGCCTCCCACTGTTGATATTCTAAAAAAAAAAAAAAAAAAAGAAAGAAAGAAAAAGCAATGCTTTCAATTAACTATTTTATGATATTGACTTCCTTATCAAAACTTTTAACTCTGACTTTGTCCCAGCCATATTTCCGATGATCTGCTAGATCTCTACAACTTGATATTTACTGGAAATCATACATACAGAATGATAAAAACCAAATATGATGACCATAGCAGTTCTAAACTCCTCACTGGGCACTTAGCTGTTCCTGGAAGTGAGGTAGCTCTCCAGATGTGGCACATTTGCATAAGCTTTTCTGCAACACCCCTCCCACATCATTTCTGCACTTCAGCAAGGGGATGGACATGGTTTCCTAGATTCCCCTTCAGTTTCTGACTTAGCTACTTATACTGCTCTTTCGGGAGACTTCTTACTGATTCTTCCTCAGATTTGCCATGCTGCTCAACTTCTGACACAGTTGTATAAGGTTTCATAGTAAATTCCTTACTCCATAATACATATTTAGGTTCTGCTTCCCTGAATGAACCTTATCTTATACAAAAATCTAAGTTATTTTACTTAGCATTTCCTGTAAAGAAAGAGTTGAAGGAAGTTGGAAAGGCAATAAGAATATTGTTTATGGAGGCTGAAAATAAGGTGGATTATATTGTGTATGGAGAAGTGTTTGCAACACTATGTCCATTTAATGTGGCTTACAGAAAATGTATCTAACCTAGTGCTTGTGATGTTAAACAATAAAACTCTCTCAGACTCAGCTTAGCTAGCAGGAGTAGGCAAATACTTTTCAAATTTAAAAAAAGGCCTTAGCATGAAATAAAAATCCTAATCAGGGGCAATGCTAGCAAAATATTATGGTAAAGCTAATGGTACTATTAAGGACTTTTTAATAAAAACATGTAACTAAAAATTAAAAGTCTTACATTATGGACTTATTTAACTATCCGAAAGGACTGCAAAGATTATAAGGAACAAGTGACACAGTGCTCTGACCCTTAGCCCAAAGTGTCCTGTCTCAGAAAGGTTTCTTGGTATGGTTTCTGTCTAATGGAGAGAATGACATTAAGACATCCACAGAGTTTTTAGGAGAATTGGGTAGACAGTAGTACCAACGGTTTAGACTAAAAGAGACAAAGGCACTTTAAAATGAAAAAGGGTCTCAGGTCCTCCAAAGGAGGAAAAACTACTCAGACTGAAGCACAAGACTATTCTTTGTGGAAAGAAAATAAAAGCAAATAAGAATGAATAATAAAACAGAAGTAAGAGTCCAAGGTGGTGGTAGGAACTTAACTATTCTGAAGGATCAGATCAGCATCCTAAGCAATGTTCATTACATTCCTTCAGAGCAGGGGGAAGTGGTAACATGCCAAGCCCAATTTCAGAACTACTGTGAAAGAATCATTTTTGTGAGAGGGTATTTTGATGTGCCTATTGTGTGCCTTCCATTCCAATGTTTTAAAAATAAGAGTCTTTACTGAAGCTCTCCCTTTCCTATAGGTAGTGGGATGAATGGTGTCCTCAAACCTCAATATATATCCATATCCTAATTCCCAAATTATGAATATCATTTTTTATGGCAAAAGTAATATTTGTCTTTTTTGGCAAAGGTTTTGAATAAGATAGGGATCTTGAGAGGGGACGCTTATCTTGAGTTGTCTGGGTACACTGCCTCACCACAGGTATTCCCACAAAAAAGACAGAGGGAGATGAGTGAGAGACATAAAGTAAGGGAAAGTTAGGCATAAGAGAGGTAGGCTGAGGCAAGAAACATCAGTAGCCTCAAAAAGCTGGGAGCAACAAATTCCCCTGAGAGACCTCAGAATGACCACAGTCGTGCCCTAATTCAGATTTCTAGCATCCACAACTGAAAAAGAATAAATTTCTGTTGTTTTAAACTACCAAGCAAGTTGAATTTGTTACTGTAGCTGCAGGAAACAAAGTTACTATCTCATATTGTATATTATGTGAGGATGGTTTCCAAGATCAGTTGTCATTTTAGGTCATGGATACTGTCCCTGAGAGTCTGTATCAAAAGATCCAGTCACAAAGTCTTGATGTGATGATCTAGCTTTGTGTCTCAGAGCTTGCAGCATGGTTGGATGAGATTTTTGAGGCTACAGTTCAGTTCAGTCTCTCAGCCGTGTCTGACTCATTGTAACCCAATGGACTGCAGCACGCCAGGCCTTCCTGTCAATCACCAACTCACAGAATCCATCCAAACCAATGTCCATCGAGTTGGTTTTGCCATCCAACCATCTCATCCTCTGTCGTCCCCTTCTCCTCCTGCCCTCAATCATTTCCAGCATCAGGGTCTTTTCAAATCAGTTAGCTCTTCACATCAGATGGAAAAAGTATTGGTGTTTCAGCTTCAACATCAGTCCTTCCAATGAAAACCCAGCACTGATCATGTTTAGGATGGACTGGTTGGATCTCCTTGCAGTCCAAGGGACTCGAGAGTCGTCTCAAACACCACAGTTCAAAAGCATCAATTCTTTGGCTCTCAGCTTTCTTCACAATCCAATTCTCACATCAATACATGACCACAGGAAAAACCATAGCCTTGACTAGATGGACCTTTGTTGACAAAGTAGTCTCTGCTTTTTAATATGTTGTCTAGGTTGGTCATAACTTTACTTCCAAGGAGTAAGCGTCTTTTAATTTCATGGCTGCAGTCACCATCTGCAGTGTTTTTGGAACCCAGAAAAATAAAGTCTGACAATGTTTCCACTGTTTCCTCATCTATTTTACATGAAGTGATGGGACTGGATACCATGATCTTAGTTTTCTGAATGTTGAGCTTTAAGCCAAATTTTTCACTCTCTTCTTTCACTTTCATCAAGAAGATCTTTAGTTCTTCTTCACTTTCTGCCGTAAGGGTGGTTCAGTTCAGTTCAGTCACTCAGTCATGTCCGACTCTTTGCGACCCCATGAACCACAGCACGCCAGGGCTCCCTGTCCATCAACTCCCAGAGTACACTCAGATTCACACCCATCGAGTCAGTGATGCCATCTAGCCATCTCATCCTCTGTCATCCCCTTCTCCTCCTGACCCCAATGCCTACCAGGATCAGAATCTTCTCCAATGAGTCAACTCTTCGCATGAGGTGGCCAAGGAACGGGAGTTTCAGCTTTAGCATCATTCCTTCCAAAGAAATACCAGGGCTGATCTCCTTCAGAATGGACTGGTTGGATCTCCTTGCAGTCCAAGGGACTCTCAAGAGTCTTCTCCAACACCACAGTTCAAAAGCATCAATTCTTTGGTGCTCAGCCTTCTTCACAGTCCAACTCTCACATCCATACATGACTACTGGAAAAACCATAGCCTTGACTAGACGGACCTTACTCCGCAAATTAATGTCTCTGCTTTTGAATATACTATCTAGGATGGTCATAACTTTTCTTCCAAGGAGTAAGCGTCTTTTAATTTCATGGCTGCATTCACCATCTGCAGTGATTTTGGAGCCCCAAAAAATAAAGTCTGACACTGTTTCCACTGTTTCCCCATCTATTTCCCATGACGTGATGGCCTGAATACCATGATCTTCGTTTTCTGAATGTTAAGTTTTAAGCCACCTTTTCACTCTCCTCTTTCACTTTCATCAAGAGGTTCTTTAATTCGTCCACCCATTCTGCCATAAGGGTAGTGTCATCTGCATATCTAAGCTTATTGATATTTCTCCCAGTGATCTTGATTCCACCTTGTGTTTCTTCCAGTCCAGCATTTCTCATGGTGTACTCATAAGTTAAATAAGCAAGGTGACAATATACAGCCTTAATGTACTCCTTTTCCTATTTGGAACCAGTCTGTTGTTCCATGTCCAGTTCTACCTGTTGCTTCCTGACCTGCATACAGATTTCTCAAGAGGCAGGTCAGGTGGTCTGATATTTCCATCTCTCTTAGAATTTTCCACAGTTTATTATGATCCACACAGTCAAAGGCTTTGGTATAGTCAATAAAGCAGAAATAGATGTTTTTTTGGAACTCTCTTGCTTTCCATGATCCAGCAGATGTTGGCAATTTGAGCTCTGGTTCCTCTGCCTTTTCTAAAACCAGCTGAACATCAGGGAGTTCATGGTTTACATACTGCTGAAGCCTGGGTTGGAGAATTTTGAGCATTACTTTACTAGCATGTGAGATGAGTGCAATTGTGTGATAGTTTGAGCATTCTTTGGCACTCCTTTTCTTTGGATTGGAAAGAAAACTGACCTTTTCCAGTCCTATGGCCATTACTGAGTTTTCCAAATTTGCTGGCCTATTGAGCACAGCATTGTCACAATATCATCTTTCAGGATTTGAAACAGCTCAACTGGAATGCCATCACCTCCACTAGCTTTGTTTGTAGTGATGCTTTCTAAGGCCCACTTGACTTCCCATTCCAAGATGTCTGGCTCTAGATTAGTGATCACATCATCATGATTATCTGGGTCATGAAGATCTTTTTTGGAGAGTTCTTCCATGTATTCTTGGGCTTCCCTGGTGGCTTAGATAGCAAAGTGTCATCTTACAATGCGGGAGACCCAGGTTCAATCCCTGGGTCAGGAAGACCCCCTGGAGAAGGAAATAGTAACCCACTCCAGTATTTTTGCCTGGAAAATCCCATGGATGGAAAGGCCTGGTAGGCTACAGTCCATGGGGTCACAAAGAATTGGCCACGATTGAGCAACTTTCTTTCTGTGTATTCTTGCCCCCTCTTAATATCTTCTGCTTCTGTTAGGTCCATATCATTTCTGTCCTTTATCGAGCCCATCATTGCATGAAACGTTCCCTTGGTATCTCTCATTTTCTTGAAGAGATCTTTAGTCTTTCCCATTCTGTTGTTTTCCTCTATTTCTTTGCATTGATTGCTGAAGAAGGCTTTNCTGTCCTTCTCTGAAGAGGTATAGTGCAATGTAATCAACCAAGCAATGTGTTTTGTTGAAGCACATTGTGCTTTGTTGGTATAGGGAAGACTATACCAACTACCTCCCTCTCACACCCTCAAGCATACTCTCTAAATGCTGATGACCCATGTGAGGCAAACAAGGTGAGGCAGTGACCCTTCTGGAAGAGCCTGAAGGAGGAAAACAGGGTTCTGTCACTATATACTTAACATCCCTACTTTGTCCTTCTAATCTATTACGTCAAAAAAGGGTTGTGTTTTTTTTTTTTTAATTACTTTCTCCTTGTTAATTAGTCTGTCTTCCTTTTGTAAGGGCAATGAAAATTAACAATAACCTCTGAGATTCCAGAACTAGAGGATACAAAAAACACAAAGGTTCATCACTTGTGTTTTTTCTTCTTCAACAGGATCTTTTTTCCCTGAACTTTATTACTGAAAACCATACAATTGTCCCATCTGCCTCTCTCCTGAGTTACCAAACTTTTCGTCCTGTTTGATACCTGTATGTTCAAGCTGTGATAGCCTCACATTGTTTTTATTTGTTAAAAAAAAATGTCCTCAGTGCCTCAAAGGTTTATTTGTTCATGCACACAATTTTTTAAAAGATATTAAGGGGCTGAATAAAAGAACAATAATCTAGACAGCCCCAGGCACATCAACTTTTAATAGGGAAAAATTCTCATTCCCTAACCTATACAGCCTCCTTGGGAGAGGTTCAATCTGTTAAATTCAATACATTGTTGAGTTCTCTGCCATCACTGGGGATCAGACAAAAGCCAGGAGTCGAGGGATTGGGAGCAGGAGGAGAAGGGGATGACAGAGGATGAGATGGCTGGGTGGCATCACTGACTTGATGGACATGAGTCTGAGTGAACTCGGGAGTTGGTGATGGACAGGGAGGCCTGGCGTCCTGTGATTCATGGTGTCGCAAAGAGTCGGACACGACTGAGTGACTGGACTGAACTGAACGGAAACTGAATTAAGTCAAAAAGTGCATTTAGTATAAGGATCAAACAGCAGACTTCAAACATGGTGGCAGAGACACTTATATCAAACACCGTGAACCCTGAGGGATGGGGTGGGGAGTGAGGTGGGGGAGTTCAAGATAGGGGGACATATGTGCACCAGAGGCTGATTCATGTCAATGGATGGGAAAAACCATCACAATAGGCAAAGTAATTATCCTCTAAATAAAAATTAGTAAAAAATCATGATAATACAGTACCACCAACAAAATGACAATTTCTCAAACCCAAATTCATGGAATATTGAGATCTACGTGAAAAAGGACTTAAAATAGCCTCATGAAGAAATCAACAACCTACAAAAAAACTCAGGATGTCAATACAAAGATATCAGAAATAAAGTTAACAGAAAGAATATTTTGCCAAGAGAACGAAATTCTAAAAGAGAACCTAACAGAAGTTCTGGAATTGAAGAATTCAATAAATCAGATGAAGAATGCATTAGAAATAGAGCAGATTATGTGGAAAAAGAGAGTTAGTGAGCTCAAGGATAGGCATGTAGAAATGATTCAGGTGGAAGAAGAGAGAACTGCACTTTTATTTTTTTAAGTGAAGAAACACTTTAAGAACTATCTGTACCAATTATAAGTGCCAGTTTAAGAATAATGAGTATTCCAGAAGAGAAGGAGAATGGATCAAACAGCATACTCAAAGAAATAATAGCTGAGAACTTCCAAAACCTAAGGAAGTAACTGGGTATACACATCCACAAAGCTAGTAGCACTTTTCTATTTCAACAAAAAGATCTTCTCTGAGAAACATATTAAAACTTCCAAAAGTCAACAACAAAGAAAGAACCTTAAAGGCAGTGAGGAAAAAAAAAAAACAAACAGTAACTTACAAAGTTACCACACATTCAACTATCAGCACATTTCTCAGCAGAATCTCCATAAGTCAGGAGAGAATGGATTAACATATTCAAATTATTGAAAGGTCACAAATGCCAGCTGAAAATAATCTATCCAGGAAAGTTATTCTTCAGAATGGAGAAACACAGGCTTTCTCAGAAAGACAAAGCCTGAGGAAGTTCGCCACTGGTAGACCTGCCTTAAGAAAAGTGTTGAAGGGAGTTCTTTAAGTTGAAACAGAAAGGTGAAAGTATATAAAATTCTGATTGAGGTGGTAAACATTCAGAATACTCTTAACTTTTTAAAAATAGCATACTAAACTCTTAATTATGGCATAAAAGATTTTTAAAGATCATTAACTATAATTCTATAAGTTGATAAGAAAAATCATAACATAATCTGTGACATCAAAAATATAAAAAGAGAAGAATAAAAAGATTGAGCTTTCATAAGCAAATGAAAATATATTTCTAATAGCAGAAAAAAGACCATCTGCATATCTGAAGTTATTGATATTTCTCCCGGAAATCTTGATTCCAGCTTGTGCTTCCTCCAGCCCAGTATTTCTCATGATGTAGTCTGCATATAAGTTAAATAAGCAGGGTGATAATATACAGTCTTGATGTACTCCTTTTCCTATTTGGAACCAATCTGTTGTTCCATGTCCAGTTCTAACTGTTGCTTCCTGACCTGCATATAGATTTCTCAAGAGGCAGGTTAGGTGGTCTGGTATTCCCATATCTTTCAGAATTCTCCACAGTTTATTGTGATCCACACAGTCAAAGGCTTTGGCATAGTCAATAGGTTTTATTAATAATTTGCTTTTGGAAATTGCATAAGTTTTAGGCAGAAAACCTTCCTCAGTGAAATATGGGCACTCCCAAAACATTGCTGCTCTTCTAATCTTGAGCAGGAATCCATTTCTTCTTGATTTATAATTTTGTCACTAGAATTGCTGCTCTCCTATAAAATGATTCCATTCTGTATTACCCAATTTAATGCTGCTTATGATTATTTACTTTGTTACTTTGTGTCCTATCAACTTCTCTGTTGGGGCAACCACATTAAGGAAAATCAAGTAAAGATCCTGAATTTGAAGTTCCATTTGGGGGCAGTAAAACATGATATCTCAAACATACAGCACTGAAATGACATATAAGAAAAAAGGTACTGGATATTACAGAACCATAGAGAACATTAAACCTGTTTATGGAGTTAAGCTGATTTTTTTAAACTAAAAATAGGATATTTTGCAGTGTTAACTTGACAGAAATATGATTAAAGTATTACCTGAAGGCAAAATGGTTGTCTGAGGAGGCTTTAGCAATAGCTATGAAAAGAAGAGAAATGAAAGGTAAAGGAGAAAAAAAGCTATAGCCATTTGAATCCAGAGTTCCAAAGAACAGCAAGGAGAGATAAGAAAGCCTTTCTCAGTGATCAATGCAAAGAAATAGAGGAAAAGAAAGAAATGGGAAAGAGAAGGCAGTGGAACTCCAGTCTAGTACTCTTGCCTGAAGAATCCGATGGATGGAGGAGCCTGGTGGGCTACAGTCCATGGGGTCACTAAGAGTCGGACACGACTGAGCGACTTAACTTTCACTTTTCACGTTCATGCATTGGAGAAGGAAATGGCAACCCACTCCAGTGTTCTTGCCTGGAGAATCCCAAGGATGGGGGAGCCTGGTGGGTTGCCATCTATGGGGTCGCACAGAGTCCGACATGACTGAAGTGACCTAGCAGGAGCAGAGATCTCTTCAAGAAAACTGGAGATATCGAGGGAACTTTTCAAGCAAAAATGGGCACAATAAAGGACAGAAATGGTATGAAACTAACAGAAGCAGAAGATATTAAGAAGAGAATACATAGAAGAACTATACAAAAAATATCTTCATGACCCAGATAATGGCAATGTTGTGGTCACTCACTTATAGCCAGACATCCTGGAGTGTGAAGTCAAGTGGACCTTAGGAAACATCACTAGGAACAAAGCTAGTGGAACTGATAGAATTCCAGTTGAGCTATTCCAAATCCTGAAAGATGATGCTATGAAAGTGCTACATTCAATAGGCCAGCAAATTTGGAAAACTCAGCAGTGCCACAAGACTGGAAAATGTCAGTTTTCATTCCAATCCCAAAGAAAGCCAATGCCAAAAAATGCTCAAACTACCACACATTACACTTATCTCACACACTAGCAAAATAATGCTCAAAGTTCTCCAAGCCAGGCTTCAACAGTGTAAACTGTAAACTTTCATATGTTCAAGCTGGATTTAGAAAAGGTAGAGGAATCAGAGTTCAAATTGCCAACATCTGTTGAATGATCAAAAAAGCAAGAGCATTCCAGAAAAACATCTACTTCTGCCTTATTGACTGTGCCAAAGCCTTTGATGTGTTCACAGCAAACTGTGGAAAATTCTGAAAAGAGGATAATACCAGCCCCCTGACCTGCCTTCTGAGAAATCTGTATGCAGGTCAAGAAACAGTTAGAACTGGAACAACAGTTAGAACTGGAATGGAACAACAGACTGGTTGTAAACTGGGAAAGGATTATGTCAAGTCTTTATATTGTCATCCTGCTTATTTAACTTTTATGAAGAGTATGTTATCAAAATGCTGGGCTGGATGAAGCACAAGCTGGAATCAAGATCACCGAGAGAAATATCAATAACCTCAGATATGCAGATGACTCCACCTTTATGGCAGAAAGTGAAGAAGAACTAAAGAGCTTCCTGATGAAAGTGAAACAGAAGAGTGAAAAAGTTGGATGAAAGCTCAACATTCAAAAAACTAAGATCAAGGCATCTGGTCCCACCAGTTCATGGTAAATAGATGGGAAATCAATTGAAACAGTAAAAGATTTTATTTTGAGGGGCTCCAAAATCAGTGCAGATGGTGACTACAACCATGAAATTAAAAAATGCTTGCTCCTTGGAAGAAATGTTATGACCAACCTAGATGACATATTAAAAAGCAGAGAGATTACCTTGCCAACAAAGGTCTGTCTAGTCAAAGCTATGGCTTTTCCAGTGCTCATGTATGGATGTGAGAGATGGACTATAAAGTAAGCTGAGGACTGAAGAATTGATCCTTTTGAACTGTGGTGTTGGAGAAGACTGTTGAGAGTCCCTTGGACTGCAACGAGATCCAACCAGTCCATCCTAAACAAGATCTGTCCTGGGTGTTCAACGGAAGGACTGATGTTGAAGTTGAAACTCCAATGCATTGTCCACCTGATGCGAAGAATGAAGTCACTGGAAAAGATCCTCATGCTGGGAAAAATTGAAGGCAGGAGGAGAAGGGAACCACAGAGGATGAGATGGTGGATGCATCACTGATAAATGAACATGAGTTTGAGTAAACTCCGGGAGTTGGTGATGGACCAGGAGGCCTGGCGTGGTACTGTCCATGGGGTCGCAGTCGGACATGACTGAGCGATTGAACTGAGCTGATTATCTAAAGAGGCAGCATTATGGAGGATGGCCCAGGGGTGAAGGGATCTAAGAATCTGAAAGTGGACCGCTGGAGCTAGAATTAAGAAAGCAAGAGATAACACATTAGAGAAGGAGACAGAAGTAAGTAAGGCCTAGACATAGGGATCTTCAGAGAAGATGTTAAGATTTTTTTACTTTTAAGACTAAGAGTAATGGGAAATTGAAAGGATTTTAAATTAAAAGTGAAACACCAATTACTGTTTGTTTTGTGAAATGATTTTCTAAAACTTTGATTAAAAAATTATTTTTAAAACTAATTAGAATCTATTTTTTAGAAAATTCCTTTTATTAGTTTAGGTGAAAGCTGAAGGTAGTTTGACCTAAAATGTAGGATACAGAGGCATTACCTTCAGAAATACTTAAATATTAAGGCAGAATGTTCTCTCCATATAATTTCAATAGAGTTTGTGGAAGATTAAGATCACAAGAAAATTTCCTTCATTTGGCACAGTTAGTATCATGACAAAATCAAACCCCTTTAATTGAAATGGCCAAGATATATGCCACAACTTATGATTTAAATTCCTCTTTTAACCTATTCAACTCTTAATGGTATGTCTCTCAAGACACACACACCTAAAATATAACATTTTAAAAGAGAAATAATCTAATGATTTCAAAATACACATTAAAATTAAACATTTATTCCAAGGATAAACAGAAAACTATAATTAATTAAACTGAAAATATTCTTGATTTTGACTAATATGTTACTCAATAAGTGATCACAATGACTTTAAATAACTAGAATTTGGGGAAAATTTACTGCCTATCCGAGCATGTGTATTTGAAAAAATGAATGCATTCATGATTACACTGAAAATTCTAGTGATATTTTAAGCATATTTATGATAATAAGTGATTCAGTCTCAATTTTCTCTTAGTTTAGAGAGGATGTAAATTTAGTTTTCTAGGTTTTCTAAGGACAAAATTATTAGAAATACAGAGACACTATTTTTGTGTCATTGTTTGCACATTGTAACCTTTGTGAATTTTGCATATAAAAGATTCATTTCTCTGGTTGTTCAGACATTGAGCTCAAGGACTACACATTTAAGGTTTTTGAAATCTTTTCAAAATGACTGAAGAGTGATTTCCACATTGAATTGTCATGTAATTATGTATGTTCCTGGGCTATTCAGGTGGCATTAATGGCAAAGATCCTATCTGCCAATGCAGGACAAATAAGAGAAATGGTTCGATTCCTGGGTCAGGAAGATCCCCTGGAGGAGAGCATGGCAACCCACCTCAGTGTTCTTGCCTGGAGAACCTTATGAACAAAGGAATTTAAAGGGCTGTATTCCATGGGGTTGCAAAAGGTTGAACTCAACTGAAGCAACTTGGCAAGCATGCACAAGTTCTGCCTCTATATTGCTGTTTTAGATCACATCCATGGAAGGAACCAGAACAAATTACTGAGGAAAAAATTGTGTGACCGGAATTTTTATATTATTAAAAACTGATAAGCTTAAAAAAAAAAACCTAACAATATAGGTTCTTTTTTAAAGTTTCAAAATATGAACCTACGTAATCGTTGTCTACTTTCAGTTCAGTTCAGTTCAGTTTAGTTCAGTCGCTCAGTCGTGCCCGACACTTCGCAACTCCATGAACCACAGCACGCCAGGCCTCCCTGTCCATCACCAACTCCCACAGTCCACTCAAACCCATGTCCTCTGAGTTGGTGATGCCATCCAACCATCTCATCCTGTTGTCCCCTTTTCCTCCTGCCCTCAATCATTTTGGCATCAGGGTCTTTTAAAATGAGTCAGCTCTTCACATCAGGCGGCAAAAGTATTGGAGTTTCAGCTTCAACATCAGTCCTTCCGTTGAACACCCAGGACTGATCTCCTTTAGGATGGACTGATTGGATCTCCTTGTAGTCCAAGGGATTCTCAACAGTCTTCTCCAATACCACAGTTCAAAAGCATCAGTTCTTCAGTGCTCAGCTTTCTTCACAGTCCAACTATCACATCCATACATAACCACTGGGAAAACCATAGCCTTGACGAAATGGACATTTGTTGGCAAAGTAGTGTCTCTGCTTTTTAATATGGTGTCTAAGTTGGTCATAACTTTCCTTCCAAGGAGTAAGCATCTTTTAATTCCACGGTTGCAATCACCATCTACAGTGATTTTGGAGCCCAGAAGAATAAAGTTAGCTATTGTTTCCACTGTTTCCCCATCTATTTCCCATGAAGCAATGGGACCGGATGTCAATATCTTAGTTTTCTGAATGTTGAATTTTAAGCCAACTTTTTCACTCTCCTCTTTCACTTTCATTAAGAGGCTCTTTAGTTCTTCTTCACTTTCTGCCATAAGGGTGGTGTCATCTGCATATCTGAGGTTATTGATATTTCTCCCAGAAATCTTGATTGCAGACTGTGCTTCCTCCAGCCCAGCATTTCTCATGATGTACTCTGCATATAGGCTTCCCTGGTGACTCAGACGGTAAAGCATTTACCTACAACGTGGGAGACCCGGGTTTGATCCCTGGGTCGGGAAGATCCTCTGGAGAAGGAAATGGCAACCCACTCCAGTACTCTTGCCTGGAAAATCCAGTGGATGGAGGAGCCTGGTAGGCTGCAGCCTATGGGGTCGCAAAGAATCGGACATGACTGAGCGGCTTCACTTCACTTCACTTCACTCTGCATATAAGTCAAATAAGCAGGGTGACAATATACAGCCTTGATGTACTCCTTTTCTTATTTGGAACCAGTCTGCTGTTTCATGTCCCATTCTAACTGTTGTTTCCTGACCTGCATAAACATTTCTCAAGAGGCAGGTCAGGTGGCCTGGTATTCCTATCTCTTGAGGAATTTTCCACAGTTTATTGTGATCCACACAGTCAAAGACTTTGGCAGAGTCAGTAAAGCAGAAATATGTGTTTTTTTTCTGGAACTCTCTTGCTTTTTCCATGATCCAACGGATGTTGGCAATTTGATCTCTGGTTCCTCTGTTTTTTCCAAAACCAGCTTGTACATCTGGAAGTTCACAGTTCATGTATTGCTTAATTCTGGCTTGGAGAATTTTAAGCGTCACTTTACTATCGTGTGAGATGAGTGAAATTGTGCAGTTGTTTCAGCATTCTTTGGTATTGCCTTTCTTTGGGATTGGAATGAAAACTGACCTTTTCCAGTCCTGTGGCACTGCTAAGTTTTCCAAATTTGCTGGCATATTGAGTGCAGCACTTTCACAGCACCGTCTTTCAGGATTTGAAAGAGCGCCACTGGAATTCCATCACCTCCACTAGCTTTGTTCTTAGCGATGCTTCCTAAGGCCCACTTGACTTCCCACTCCAGGATGTCTGGTTCTAGGTGAGTGATCAAACCATCATGATTATCTGGATCGTGAAGATGTTTTTTGTACAGTTCTCCTTTGTATTCTTGCCATCTCTTCTTAGTATCTTCTGCTTCTGTTAGTTCCCTATCATTTCTGTCCTTTATTGAGCCCATCTTTGCAGGAAATATTCCCTTGGTATCTCTAATTTTCTTGAAGAGATCTCTAGTCTTTCCCATTCTGTTCTTTTCCTCGATTTCTTTGTATTGATCACTGAAGAAGTCTTTCTTATCTCTCCTTGCTATTCTTTGGAACTCTACATTCAAATAGATATATCTTTCCTTTTCTCCTTTGCTTTTTGCTTCCCTTCCTTTCATAGCTATTTGTAAGGCCTCCTCAGACAGCCATTTTGCTTTTTTTGCCTTTCTTTTTCTTGGGGATGTTCTTGATTCCTGTCTCCTGTAGAATGCCATGAACCTCCATCCCTAGTTCATCAAGCACTCTGTCTGTCAGATCTAGTCCCTTAAATCTATTTCTCACTTCCACTATTAGTCACAAGGGATTCAATTTAGGAGCACATCACATGTGACTCTCATACCAGTAAATAAGTAATGCCATTTTTAGCACATGAATAATGATTTCAAGATTCAGAAAATATCAGAAATTCCCTAGTGGTTCAGTGGTTAAAATTCCACACTTACACTGCAAGGGGCACAGATTCAATCTCTGGTCAAGGAACTAAGATCCCTCATGCTGCAGGGTGTGGCCAAATAAATAACAGGTTCCTCTGTCCATGGAATTCTTCAGGCAAGAATACTGGAGTGAGTTACCATGATCTTCTCCAGGGGATCCTACCAATCCAGGGATAGAACCCAGGTCTCCAGTATTGCAAACCAATTCTTACCATCTGATCCATCAGGGAAGCCCAGATACTAAATACCAGTCCTTATAAAACAAAAGATTTAACAAACATGCCTTTGTTAATATTAAAAAAGATATCAGTAAATGTTTTTATCCAAAACTAACCATTTACTTTAATTTGCAGAGACACAATCAACACAACACATCCACACATATCCAAAACAAACCACTTTTTATTGGTCGACAATTTGCTAGTAACATTAAAAAATCAATATTTAATCTGCTTATACACAAGAAACTAGATAATCATGAATTAAAGAATTGAAGATATTAAGCATAGTAAGTCTTAAATGATCATTTATATATAATACATAGTTTATAATAATATAAATTATATAATATATAAAACTTATTTCATACAGTTATAATATGAATATAAATTAGATATACAATATTTATGATATGCAACTTGGTTGATCAAAATTGTTTTAGATAAAAGTCTTGGTATATAATTTTGAAAACAATTTGACAGCAAAAATAATTCAAATATTATATTATCTCCAGTTATTTTGTATAATTAGAATGTGCTTTGATGGCTAGGTTATGTTCCTCAATTATGAATAAAAAGTTTGAGAGGTTCTTCATGGTATTTTTGCTTCTGCAATGTTAGAAAAAAATCTGATACTATACCATGTTTTAAAATGTAAGCCTTCTCTAAACTAACGTGTACTGTCATTGTGATAGAATTTTATCTTATCTAGTGGTAAATAGTTTGCTGGAGTTAGAAGGTAGACAAAATATACTGGCTTATTTAGTCATTACATTAGTATCAAATTCAAAATGAATTCATTTTTAATTTTATGTTTTTCATAACATTTTTCATAAAATGCATAAAAAGTTTCATAAAAATCATAAAAAGTTTCATAAAATTCATAAAATTTCATAAAATTCAAGTAAATCTGTTAAATCTTTTGTCAAACAAATGGGATATTTATATTGTGGACATGGGGCTGTAGCACATTCATGAAAGCAATAATTATTAAAATATTTATATAGAAATACTGTGTTTTTATTTTCTATTTGTAGAAGTAATTTGCTTTTTAATTTTGTAACTACTGCACCAGTTTTTAATGAGGGAAATCAACTCCCTTGGCTTTCCCTTATTTGTGTGTATCAGTGTCAGTCTAAGTCAGATCATTGCAATCAACCCAATTTACCCACAGAAGCAAGTTTCCAACTGGTATTTGTTTCTCCTCTGGAAATGCAGGCAGACTTATAGATTGGGTGGCCTATACTTGTTCCCAGATATGTCCTCTCGCTTATTTATCCCACTGTTGGGAATATGAAAGAAAAAAAGCAAATCTTGACTGTCTCTTTAATTTCCTAAATAAAAAATATATACTTTAGTCTCAAATAATGCTTTTGCCTTCTTTTCTTTAAATTATGAGTTAATTCTAATTCAGAACAAAAAGAAAGCACTCTCTGAAAGAGTTTTAATTATTTCCAAATGCCTCTCTAGCATATAAATGCTAAACTGTGTGACTTTTCCATTTATGGGCTGTGAGGAATAAACAGCTGGGATAAACAGCAGGCATTTCAAGATATTTTATTTATTTCTCAGCAGAAGTTTAAGCATATGTCATAATGATGGCATTTACATCATAATATATGTTGCTTCATACAGCTCTGCAAACCCATCAAAATCTGCACAAATGACTGTGGAATGGTAGAATAAGAAGATCCTATCAAACACACTTCCATCTGTTTCAATTCCAAAAGTTCAACTTTTATTATAAACTAAGCAACCGAAAATCAAAGTTCTGAAAACTTAATTGCCTTCCTTATATCTTAGCTTTAGTTTAACTTTTAGAATGATCTAATATGCCATGACATCAGCATTTACATTTTCTCTTGTGGATTTTTCCTTCCTCAAAATCCTGTTACATGTGGCTTCCTGATAGTTAATCAATGACATTTGTCAGTTTATGAAAAAATATACATTTAAGATCAAATAGTCAATACTCTGTCAACTCTATAATAAAACCATCCTTTTGAGATTTACTAGGAACGAAATAAAAGATAGTTTTGAATAATTGTAGCTCTTGTTAGTATATGAAGGACAGGCCATATGGATAATTGATCATATAATAATGTTTTATTAGATCAAAGGCCAGGGAGAACCTAAGGTAGAATGTGACTCTCATCATACTTTGCCCAAAGGGAAGAGAAAATGGAAAATCTGTCCCTTCCAATTCAGAGAGTTATAGAAAAAGGAATAAATTAATAATGATTTTACAGATGTTTGGTTTCTATGTGACTTGAATGCCTCATTCCAGAACAAAATTTAGTAAGAGTTAAGGTAAGATACTAAGTATCAGTTCAGTTCAGTTCAGTTGCTCAGTCATGTCCAACTCTAAGTATATTTGGCTCTAAAAGCGGAGGGGCTTTGTCATGTTGTTTGGACCCTCAGAATACTGCTACTTGGGATAGGATGGCCCTGAGACATTGTGCTTGCTTCCACATTAATGTGATTTGCATGAATTTTCATGAGAATATTTTTATAAAATGAACATTTTCATTTGCCCACAAAATAGCTACAATATATGGGTATCAGTTCCAATGCTCTTAAGTAGGTGACCTGGGAGTAGAGGCAAGCTTGATACTTGTATATCTTTAGTAACTCATAAGTTTACAATATTTTTAGGTAAACATATCTGCTCAATACTTAATTATATAAGTAAGATATATTTTTGCAACTTGTTTTTAATATCATAGTGTTCACTCTATAATAGAAGAGAGCCTCTCAACTGTGCTGGACACAGGAATCCGTTGTTAAAATTTAGATTCTGATTAAGTGTGTTTGCCTGGTTGGAAACTGAGATTCTGCATTTTTAATGATATACCAGGTGCTCTGAGATGATTCTAAGGACTACAGGTTAAGGGGCAAGATGTAACACATTATACTAAAGATGGAGAAGGTACTAGATTTGATAAGACTAGTTGTGCAATTCCTGGAAATTCATAAGCTACAAGTAAATCAGACATAATTAGTCATGCTAATTTCTCTGAAATAAAAGTCACCTGCATATTAAATATAAAACAGTGTCAATGATGAGAAATGTAATACAAAGGCTACTGCAATTAATTCAATTTCTTCACAGCATAACAACATGCTGTGCTTTTTTGAATCTTAAAATAACTTTAAATAATCTATTTCTATCTATTTAGATAAAATATCTTCTTAAGCATCTAACAGAAACAACACTGGAAACAAAATCCGTTCCCTTTTATGGAAGGTAATGGGGAGAGGTAGTGATTTCATTCATGCAGAAGAGGTTCCGCAATCTAGGATCTGCTGGCCAAATTCAGGCAGCCATTGTTTTAAGGACTGCAAGTGGTTCATGGTTAAGAATGGTTTCTACATTCTTTTCTGATTGAATGCAGTTAAATTTTCCTGATGCATTGAAATTAGATGAGATTCAAAATTAAGTTTTCATAACTGCTATATTTAAGATGGATAACCAACAATGTCCTATTGTACAAACTCTCCTCACTATTCTGTGGCAGCCTGGATTCAATGGGAGGCTTTGAAGGAGAATGGATACATGATATATACAGTTGAGTTCCTCTGCTATCCACCTGAAATTATCACAAACTTGTTAATCTGCTTTTGGTTATTGCTATTCAGTTGCTAAAACCTGCCCAATTCTTTGCTCCCCTTTGGACTACAAAACACCAGGTTCCTCTATCCTCCACTATCTTCTGACAGTTCTTGTTATTCAGTGGCTCAGTCATGTCCAACTCTCTGCAATGCCATGGACTGCAGCACACCAGGATTCCCTGTCCTTCACTATCTTCCAGTTTGCCCAAATGCAACCATGGAGTCAGTAATGCCATCCAATCATCTCATCCTCTGTCACCTTCTTCTCCTCCTGCCTTCAGTCTTTCCCAGCATCAGGGTCTTTTCCAAATGAGCTGGCTCTTCACATCAGGTGGCCAGAGTATTGGAGGTTCAGTTTCACATCAGTTCTTCCAATGACTATTCAGGGTTGATTTCCTTTAGGATTGATTGGTTTGATCTCCTTTCAGTCCAAGGGACTCTCAAGAGTCTTCTCCAGTATCACAGTTAGAAAACATCAATTATTTGGCATTCAACCTTCTTTATGGTCCAAATCTCACATCCATACATGACTACTGGAAAAACCATAGCTTTGGCTGTATGGACCTTTGTCAGCAAAATGATCTCTCTGCTTTTTAATATGCTGTCTAGGTTTGTCATAGCTTTTCTTCCAAGGAGCAAATGTCTTTTAATTTCATGCATGCAGTCGCCATCTGCAATGATTTGTAGCCCAAGGAAATAAAGTCTATCACTCTTTCCATTGTTTCTCTGTCCATTTGCTGAAGTGACTGGACCAGATGCCATTAAAAGGCTTTCCTGTTCTTCACTATCTCCCTGAGTTTGCTCACACTCATGTCCATTGAGTCAGTGATGCCATCCAACTGTCTCATCCTTTGTTGCCTCATTCTCCTCTTGCCCTCAATTTTTTCCAGCACTTTTCTAATAAAGTGTGATGTTAATATGACTCTTCTGTTTCTTAAAAAAAAAAAAAATGCACTTCTGAGTTAGGAAAAGACCATGAGACTTGGAGCCAGAAGTCATGTCTTTAAGGTCTCAAAGTTTCCATCCAACTTCTCTAGACCAGTGGTTGCAACTGCGTTAATTAAGAAGTTCATATTGCAGGCTGTTGTGCTCTTTTCTGGCCAAGCATGCATTCATATACTAAACTTTTATTTGTTTCTTTCTGCTAATTTGCCAATTCTGTGATGGTTCAATGGAAAAGAATATTAATACTATTTAAACTGCTTTACACATAAGTTTCCTTTCTACAAACCTTGAATTTTTTTCCTGTTTCAAAGTGTTTTATTATCTTGACATTGCAAGCTTGCTTCTTTTGCATACTTTGGAAGTTTCAAATAGGTTATTTGTGTAGTCATCTGATCAAAACTAATAAAGTTTTATTGCCGTAATAAAATAACACTTAACAGAAACTCCAAGTTTTAATACAAAAACCCTGTCTATATCCAGATATAAAATACATTGTGTAGATGAGGTATAATTTTTCGCTAAAATATGTGCTAAAGATTCATGAAGTAAACCTAAATAAATGAAATATTTAAATAGCTATATTAGAGACAGAATCACTTATGCTTAAGGACATTCTTTCTCTAGGAAAAGTAAAATAAATGAAAATGTTGAACAGTTTTGCAAACTGCATTTGGCATTTTATATAAAAGAAGCAAAACAAATGAAAAAATTATAAAAATGATCTTTGTGTTACTGGAAATTGTGTTATGTAGAAAGAAATCCATAGTATATTCCATAATCTACTAAATAAATAATCCAATATAAAAAGAAATTATCTGGTAATTCCTAATCTTTAGGAAAGTGTTGCATACTTTTTCTTGTGTTATGATTCACAGGACTTACTGGCTGGAAGATTCTATCTCTTTAAACCTCAGTCTGAGAGACTAAATGACAACTCCATAAATATAATGTACATATATATATATGTATATATCCATATAATCATACATATATATATTTATGTATGTATGATTTAATTATTGAAATAGCTTGTGTATATTCAATGAAATAATTCATAAAACATAGTTCTTATTATATCATCAATGATATATATTTGATAAATATAAACTTATGAGAAGATACTTTTCAAGGATGGAAAGGGTCAGGATTAGGAAAGATTTTCTAATGTATATTTTTAATAAACTTGTTAAACATAATTTAGCCATTACAATGCTTGATATTCTTTGATATTTTATAAAATGTGCCTAAGCATGGAGAAATTAGCTACCCTGCAAAGAAGTAGTCCTGCAAGGATATTTCCTAATTTTTAACACTTTATTGATATGTAATTATATACCAAAAAGTGTACATGCTTAATGTATAAAATCTGATGTTTGGATATATGTATATACCTGTAATACCATCACCACAATCAAGGTAACAGGTATATCTAACACCTCCCAGAGTTTCTTTGTTTCCCTTTGTATTAATAAATACAAATTAATAAATAGAACACTATTTTTTATTCACATAATAACAGTTAACATGAGATCCACTTTCCTAAAACTTCTTAAATGAACAGTATCATACTGTTAACTACAGCCACTGTGTTGTACAACTGATCTCTAGAACTCATTTGTCTTTCATAGCTGAAACTTTATACCCATGGAAAACCACTTCCAATTCATTCCAAGGATCACATCTTTACTTGAGTAGCCATGCGTGAATTCCTAGTTATTTAGCTAAAATTCCTACTTATTCATTTTTCTAGAAGCTGGTAAAGTATTAGTAATAAAGCAGAAATTTCTCTGCTTTCATGGAACCCACATTCTAGTGGGTAGAATTAGGAAAATAAACTGGAAATTAAAAGAAGAAATATCATATTTATGCACATTAACATACTAGTGGATTTATTGGTTAGCAATTGATGTTCCAGTAAGATTTTTCACAACTGTAGGTTCTATGAATATCATAAAGTAGAGGAAAAGGACATTAACTGGAGGAAAAGAAATGATTTGAGAAAATTATTTACATGGAGTTGCATACGTGAGTTTGGAAGACAGAGGGATATCTGATTCCAAGATACTAATGGAAAGATCACTAACACATAAATGATGAATACACTGGACTAGTGGGCTAGAAGAAATTATGGAGAAAGGACAGAATTAATCATATCAACTTCACGAATGCTGGAGAACAAAAGCCAGAAAAGTAGACTTGAGAATGCATAGGCTGTGCCATGGGATGAAAACTATCAGTGAAAATTCTAGAAGGAGGCATGGTCATTGAGTTACCATTCTGAGAAGAAGAGAAAGACTATGAAGGCAGGAAAGTTTTGGAGATTTTGTAAATGACAATTTGAGAAGAGATGAGGAGTCAGAATCTGAATGTTTTGAGAAAAGACTAGAAATGAGGATATGAACAGCAAATATAAAGATCTCTCAAGATTTACTGTGAAAAGGACAAAGAAATGGGCATTAGTTCTGTAGCTTAAGGGATAATATCTTATAACAAAGAAGAAATATCATGTTCATGCATATTAATATATTAACAGATTTATTGATTAGCAATTGATATTCCAGTAAAAAGACATATTTCCAGTAGCAAAGTTCTTGAGAAAGTATGAAGAATGGGGTTCTGAATACAAATTGAGAAATCAGTTTTTGTTAAGGATAGGGAAGCCTGGTGTGCTGCAGTCCGTGGGGTCGCAAAGAGTCAGACACAACTGAGTGACTGAGCAACAAGGCAGAATATGAATATGGATTGATATATACTTAGATGAGTATATTTTTTCAATGAAATAATTCCTGAGTGCTTCTATTTATTTTTATTATGATTTTTAATTTTTCAGACCTATAAATGTTTTTCAGAACTTGTGACTCCTTGAGAATTTCTCACAAGCCTGGTTCTAGGAGCAGTGAGGGGACACTCTAGGCTATGGATCATTGTGTGGGTCAATGTAAGTCCTGCCTGAGACTCAGATTTAGTCTGGGAAAATGGAAGCAATTTTCACACTTTATCCTTCTTTTTCATATTGCCTGTGCCTGAAAAGTCCTCATACTGATTCAGTGGCAATAATGAAAAACACAGGTTTGGAAAAAGAGCTCGATAAAACTGGGAGGAAACTTACAGGTATAAATGATTACATAAACATGCTTAAGAAAATTGTGCAGAGTTAGATGACCTAAAATATAACCTTTATTAGAAGTTAAAATGATCTATTATTCCTATATATATGTCCTAAAACATATTGATATGAAAGATTATGACTTTTCTGGTTGTGTAAAAACAGAGTAAAATAAATTTTCCAGACAAGATGGAATAATAATTACCAGGGGTCAAATATGTTGTTGTTGTTCGTCAGTTGCTCAGTCTTGTCCAATGCTTTGGGACCTCACAGACTGCAGCACCCTAGGACCCTTATTCCTAGAGTGCTGCAGCACCCCTGTCCTTCACTGTCTCCTGGAATTTGCACAGACTCATGCCCATTGAATTAGTGATGCAATCTAACCATCTCATCCTTCTCCTTTTGGAGTAAATTTTTCTAAGTATCAGGATCTTAGTGCCAATGAGACAGCCTTTCACAACAGCTGGCCCAAGTTCTGGAACTTCAGCTTCAACAAAAGTCCTGCCAAATAATATATATGCATTAACCAAAATTATAAAAAAGTAGGTTATGGATTTATAATATATAACCAAGAAGAGTTTTTAAAAGCAAAATTTTTAATTTTCTATTTGTTTCAGTCATATAATATTAGGATGATAAATCAATTTGTTTCCTCAAATGGTCAGATGCTAAACTAGAATAAGTAGTCTAAGAGAGCTGAAAATAAATATCTTATTTCAACATTTTATCAACCTGAATTCATTATCTTGTCATCTGTTTACCTGATTTCTTTTATTTTGGTGTTCTAGAATTTATGAACTACTCCAATCTCTAAACTAATATAAAACAAAGCAAATATATATATATATTTATTTTGCCTTTGTCTCCAAGGCAAATCATTCAATATCCAAGTCTATGCCCTGACCAGTAATGCTGAAGAAGCTGAAGTTGAATGGTTCTATGAAGACTTACAAGAACTTCTAAAACTAACACCCAGAAAAGATGTGCTTTTCATCATAGGGGACTGGAATGCAGAAGTAGAGAGTCAAGAAAAATCTGGAGCAACAGCAAATTTGGCCTTGGTGTATAAAATGAAGCAAGGCAAAGGCTAATAGAGTTTTGCCAAGAGAATGCACTGGTCATAGCAAACACTCTCTTGCAACAACACAAGAGAAAACTCTACACATAGACATCACCAGATGGTCAATACCAAAATCAGATTGATTATATTCTTTGCAGCCAAAGATGGAGAAGCTCTATACAGTCAGCAAAAACAAGACAGGAGCTGACTGAGGCTCAGATCATGAACTACTTATTGTCAAATGCAGACCTAAATTGAAGAAAGTAAGGAAAAACTCTAGACCATTCAGGTATGACCTAAATCAAAGCCCTTATGATTTCACAGTCGAAGTGAGAAATAGATTCAAGGGATTCGATCTGATAGAGTGCCTGAACAACTGTGGATGGAGGTTTGTGACATTCTACAAGAGGAAGGATTCAAGACCATCCTCAACAAAAAGAAATACAAAAAGCAAAATGGTTGTCTTAGGACGCCTTATAAATAGCTGTGAAAAGAAGAGAAGCTAAAGACAAAGGGAAAAAAAAAAAAAGATATACCTATTTGAATGCAGAGTTCCAAAGATTATCAAGGAGATTTAAGAAAGCCTTCCTCAGCAATCAATGCAAAGAAATAGAGGAAAACAGTTGAATGAGAAAGTCTAGAGGTCTCTTCGAGAAAATTAGAGATACAAAGGGAACATTTTATGCAAAGATGGGCTGAATAAAGGACAGAAATGGTAAGGACCTAACAGAAGCAAAAGATATTAAGAGGTGGCAAGAATACACAGAAGAACTATACAAAAAAGATCTTCATGACCCAGATAATCACAATGGTATGATCACCAACCTAAAGCCAGACATTTTGGGATGTGAAGCCAAGCGAGCCTTAGGAAGCATCACTAAGAACAAAGCTAGTGGAGGTAATGGAATTCCAGTTGAGCTATTCCAAATCTTAAAACCTGATTCTTTGAAAGTGCTGCACTCAGTATGCCAGCAAAGTTCGAAAACTCAGCAGTGGCCACAGGACTGGAAAAGATAGTTTTCTTTCCAATCCCAAAGAAAGGCAATGCCAAAGAATGCTTAAACTACAGCACAATTGCTCTCATCTCACATGCTAGCAAACTAATGTTCAAAATTCTCCAAGCCAGGCTTCAGCAATACATGAACCATGAACTTTCATATGTTCAGGCTGGATTTAGAAAAGGCAGAAAAACAAGAGATTAAATTGCCAACATTCATGGGATCCTCAAAAAAGCAAGAGAGTTCCACAAAAAATATTTACTTCTGCTTTATTGACTATGCCAAAACCATTGATTGTGTGGACCATAACAAATTCTTGAAAAATTCTGAAAGAGATGGGAATAACACATCACTTGACTGCCTCTTGAGAAATCTGTATGCAGGTCAGGAAGCAGCAGTTAGAACTGGACATGGAATGACAGACTGGTTTCAAGTTGGGAAAGGAGTATGTCAAGGCTGTATATTGTTACCCTGCTTATTTAACTTATATACAGTGTACATCATGAGAAAGCCTGGGCTGAATGAAGCACAAACTGGAATCAAGATTGCCAGGAGAAATATCAATAACCTCAGATATGCAGATGACACCACCCTTATGGCAGAAAGTGAAGAGGAACTAAAGAGTCTCTTGATGAAAGTGAAAGAGGAGAGTGAAAAAGTTGGCTTAAAACTCAACATTCAGAAAACTAAGATCATGCATCAGGTCCCATCAGTTCATGGCAAATAGATAGGGAAACAGTGGAAACAGTGGCAGACTTTATTTTCTTGGTCTCCAAAATCACTGCATATGGTGACTGCAGCTATGAAATTAAAAGACACTTGCTCCTTGGAAGATAAGTTTTGACCAAACTAGACAGCACATTAAAAAGCAGAGATATTACTTTGCCAACAAAGGTCCATCTAGTCAAAGCTATGGCTTGTCCGTAGTCCTGTATGGATATTACAGTTGGACGGTAAAGAAAGCTGAGTGCCAAACAACTTATGCCTTTGAAATGTGCTGTTTGAGAAGACTCTTGAGGGTCGCTTGGACTGCAAGCAAATCCAACCAGTGTATTTTAAAGGAACTCAGCCCTGAATATTCATTTGATGGTCTGATGCATAAGCTAAAGGTACAATACTTTGATCACTTGATGAGAAGAGCTGAACCATTGGAAAAGACCCTGATGCTGGGAAAGATTGAAGGCAGGAGGAGAAGGGGATGACAGAGGATTAGATGGTTGGATGGCATCACTGACTCAATGGACATGAGTCTGAGTCAACTCCAGAAGTTAGGTACAGGGAGTCCGGGGGTGCTGCAGTCCACGGGGTCACAAATAGTTGGACATGACTGAGCTACTTAACTGAAGTGAACTCATAAACTAATTCAGACTCAAGCTAACTAATATTTAAATAGGCTCAGGTTAGTACTAAGTCAAGATTATATCATCCTATTTTTTTATTTTAAAGGGTTTTTAAATAAACAGTCTTGGTAGTAAGTTGTAATTACTTGAATGAGCTTCCCTGGTGGCTCAGAGGGTAAAGTGTCTGCCTGCAATGCAGGAGATCTGGGTTTGATTCCTGGGTCAGGAAGATTCCCTGGAGAAGAAAATGGCAACCTACTCCAGTACCCTTGCCTGGAAAATTCCATGGACGGAGAAGCCTGGTAGACTACAGTCCATGGGATCACGAAGAGTCAGACATGAATGAGCTACTTCACTACACTTTTGCTCATGTAATTACATGTAGCTTGTACTACTTCATGACTGAGTTGCATCATTGGATAATGTATGTTTGATTATACATATATATGTATATATTTGTGTATATATATATATGTATATTCATATACACACATATATGCATACATATAATGTATCTTTGATTATCATTGGATAATGTATGCTTGATACCTCCATCCAAAGAATGGGATAGCTCTTTTAATCCATATTTGAAACCTCAAAATGGTCAAATCCTCAGGCAGTTATTCAAGTTAATTTCCCACTTATCAAACCCCTAAAGATGACAATCTTTACTTACCAGCTTCCTCATCCTGCATACCTCCTAAAACAATCATCTTCTGTTTTGGATCTCACTGCTTAGCCCTCAGCTAAAAAAACGGATCTCATCAGAGGCCCAGGGTTGAGCACATTCAGGGTATGCACTTATGTTACTTGAAGAGACCAATTTGAAAAAATTACAAAAAAACAAAACAAAACAGTGTGCAATAAATATACCTGTCCAGCACAGTCAACATATAGGTATCTGTCATTGTCAGCAGTTGGTGAATGAGCAAACAAAATATTGACAGTTGTTTCAAGCAAGTGTGTAAGGCATCAAGTCGTCATGGCATTTGATCTGTAATACAAGTTAAGTGAGTCCATAACGGCCAGGTGAGCAAGCGCTGCCCTAATTACTTTGGGTGGCAATCACATAGATCCTGCTATATACTCTTTCCCTTCTTTTTTTCATACTCATTTGAACTTCTCTCTTGCTATTCACCACCATTCCTCATGTTTAAATCATAAACTCCCTTGTAGTGATTTTAACTATTTTCCCTCTGACTAAGGCTCTTCTGCTGTGTTTTGCTCTCTTCTCCAGGATTATTCATATTTATGTTTCCAGTTTTTCCACGGAAGTTAACATTTGTATCCCTAACTGAATATTTGGATCAGCCACTAATACAGTCTTGTGATGACTTGTACATAGTTCAGCACATGGCTTCCAACTAATTTTCAGTATCCCTCACCAAATATGGTGACCTCTGAAAGTAATCTCTATATTGCATCACACTAAAGTGTATTTATATGTATTTTGTCCTCTCAACTTTGTTGAATTATTTTTGCTTTCAAATAGCACTCCTTCCCCCTCCCCTTTTAAAATTGTTATAATTTCTCTAAGTGTCATTTACAAAATAAAACCTCAATTATTCTAAATTCTACATCTAAAATTTTTCTAACTCTAAATATTAGCTATTATTAATTCATTATGTACAGCCTGATTTTTTACAATGTATTCAACACTCAGCTTTAAATCTGTAGATGTAATGCTTTATTTAGCTGTATCATAAATGTTGTGGTTGAATCATTTGTTAACAGTAAAAAATTAATACCTATAATTTCATGAACTTCTATGTAGATATTTTACACATTCAGTACAATAATTTGCCACTATTATTGGCAATATAAGCCTCTAATAATAATTTCCTATTCAACATGCAGAGTTTTAGAAAAGTTTACTCTCGGTTTTTAAAATTCTTTTCAATTCTTCTCTTTTTTATGTTTTAAATTCTCAAGAGATTAAGTCCGTTAAAATGAAGCTCATCTTCAATTAGCGAGAAGAACATATGTATGCTCTTCATTAAAATCCCCAGGTATCATGGGCAAGAGTTCATTCTGGATTTTCAGATAATTAAAGCCTCATACACATTTTCTGATATTCCATCTGGTATTAGAGTGTATTCAACTATAGATCACTTGAGTTATCAGACAGCTGAAAAGCTTAAGCGCAACCATTAATATTGGGATCACCTCCTTTCTGATTTTTTACAGATAAGAGCATTATTATAACCTCAAATATCCTCAAACAACACAAAAATAAAAGATGGTATATCTTATCTTCCTTGATAATCTTGCTAGACAGTAACAATTAGAAGTCTCTTGAAAGTTTCAGTTTAAATAGACCTTCTATGGCTGCTAAAATGGAAATTCAGATACAAAATAAGGTTTGATGATTTATTTTAGGAAATATTGTTTCTATTCCACCCTCCCACTAAAATGCCCCTTACATTCATATCCACTGAAATATATATATATGTGTATATATATATATATATATATATATATATATATAATAAAAACAGTGATCTTGTGGCTAGTTCACTGAATAAAACCTAGTACACAATTTGTGCCCAATGACTATTTGTACACTATTCTTAAACATTTTGAAATTTAAGACCTTTAGCTTATGTGAATAATGTGCTAAGGAAATTTAAGGCAACTTTGTTTGTTATTTGATCTATTTTATAATTTTCATTATTAAATATGTTGTAGTGTTTCCTATAATTCAAATTGTATTTTTAATTACAAAGCACCTCAGGAAATAGGAATCTTAATTTTTTAGGCTGAATTGAATTTTCCTTGAAGATCAGGTTAGTTTCATGTATTGTATATCTATTTTACATTTCAATAATCATTGATAGTTTTGAAAAAGTCAGCTAACATTGAGAAATCTTTCATCCAATGTTCTGTACCAACATCTGATGAAGTATCAGAAAATTATAGCTAAAATATCTTTCTCTTTCCGTGGATTCCTGGGTCAGGAAGACCCCCTGGAGAAGGAAATGGCAACCCACTCCAGTACTCTTGCCTGGAAAATCCCATGGATGCAGGATCCTGATAGACCACAGTCCACGGGATCAGGAAGAGTCAGACATGACTGAGCAACTTCACTTTCACTTTATGTCAAAGATGAAGAATTTAATGGCAGTGGATGTCCAGATAGCCTCAAGAGAAACCTCAAGAGAAGAATGATAAAGTTTCAGTGTTCTTAAGATGACAGTCATTTTTCTGGATATATTTACATGAGTTATCTGCATTCACCTCAAAGACTCCAAGGCTCATTCTAGATCTGTTTATGCACAGTGATCTGCAGGTTCCTCTGACTCATACATTACTATTTAGCAAGGATGGATTGCTAGGGTGGACTTCTTGATATTATTTCCCCATCATTTTAGTTGCAAAATATGCACTTACCATGGCAAATTGAGAAGATCTGAGTTATAGAGAAAGTTAATTGGTTCAATAGTGAAATGTGATCTAATATGTCAAATGCATAGAGTTTCTGTAGTGGCTCAGACTGTACAGAATGCACCTAAAATGCAGAAGACACAGGTTCAGTCTCTGGGTTGGGAATATCTCCGGGAGAAGGGAATGGCGACCCACTCCAGTATTCTTGCCTGGAGAACTGCATCGACAGAAGAGTCTGGTGGGCTAGAGTCCATGGGGTCACAGAAGAGTTGGACAGAAATGAGCAACTAATGCTTTCACTTTCATGGCAAATGCAACTGCATAAACTAAGTTTCTACCTAGATTGAAGTCACTGCGGTTATTGTGGTTGCTAAAAGAATCTACTGTATCACTGTTGTTTTGGAAATAAGTGTTTTGAAATATGGAGTAATGAAGGATATAAACTACTTCCATGGGAACCCAGGTCTCCCACATTGCAGGCAGATGCTTTAACCTTTGCACCACCAGGGAAGCCCAGAGTTGACATTGACCACTGTCAAAAAAGTAAGTAATACTTTGTGATCCAATATATAATCTAAAATATCAGGAATGCAAGTGATGTTTATTTATTTAAAAGTGTCTAGTTCAGTTCAGTAAGTTCAGTAGCTCAGTCATGTCCAATTCTTTGCAATTCCATGGACTGCAGCAGGCCAGGCATCCCTATCCATCACGAACTCCTGGAGCTTGCTCAAACTCATGTCTAAATGGTATATCAATACAGGTATGTATGGAGGAGTAAGATAGAATGAGAATAAGATAAAATGGTACATTGAAATAAATAATTGTTCTACCAGAGTGAACAGGCAAATTGGAAAGAGGCAAATTCTGGATAACACAAGTTGTCCAAATGTGGTATCAAGGAATTAATGCAATTGCTACATCACATTTTCAAATTAGTCAAAGCAATCTGACCAATGATATCAGTGAGAATAAACAGAGTTTAGAATGAAAATTTGAAGGGTAAAATTATCTTCAGCCTCTGTTACAGACTGAAAGAAATATCAGGAGAGGAGAAATGATCTTGTTCTTAAGGAACATGTGCAAGAGATTTAAGCTATTTTCTTTTCTTTTGGATATTTTTTACTTATAGTACCAAACAAAATACTACTTCTCTTAATATTAAGTCACTCAATTTGTCAAGATAAATATATATGAAAATTTTCACTATTATTGATGATATATTTTGGTACTACATTTTCTTGGAAAAGTTGAAACTTATTTTATTGAGGATATTACAGAGGGATTTTCAAATTAAACACATTAAAATAAGTGACTGTATACAGAAAGGTTTATATTTAAAGCAAAATATAATTCATGCTAAAAATTTTTGCCTGCACAGAGCAAATATATAGACTAAAATGAACTCTGAGTTCTGATTTTTAAGAAGCATGCTTAACATTTTAAGTAATGAACTTAAATCAATAATAGGAGGAGATCATAGCACTATTTACTAAATAAATATTGAATATTAATATTTATAAGTAATAATTAATATTAAATAATATTTATTTAATAATACAGTAGAGATAAATATTTCTTTAAAATGTGTAATAAAATATGTGTTTCAATCAAAGATATTAAACTGAGCCAAACATGAAGTCTGTTCATTTTTAATTTAGCTTGATAAAATACATTTATATATCAGGACTCACAAAATGGAGGCTGCCCTCATGGTCTTTCCCATATCACAGATCTAAATGTATGTCAACCTGCACTTGTGGGAAACATCACATTGTCAAGGAAACCAAACACCAGTCACAATCTTCCAACTCAGGTTTAGCTAGTTTATCTTACCCTAGAAAATAGGACCTGTAGGCCTTGTAAGAAAACCCCTGATCTTCTAAGCAATCAAGTTGTAGTTTGGTGTTATCTTTTCTGAGTGCTTAGTCGTTCAGTCTTGTCTGACTCTTTGAGACATTTTGGGTTGTAACCTGCCAGGTTCCTCTGTCCATAGGAGTTTTCAGGCAAGAATTCTGAAGAGAGTTACCATTTCCTCCGCTAGGGGATCGTCTGATCCAAGGATCAGCTCATGTCTCCTATGCCTCCTGCATGGCAGGCAGATTCTTTACTGCTGAGCCACTGGNATGGATGCAGGATCCTGATAGACCACAGTCCACGGGATCAGGAAGAGTCAGACATGACTGAGCAACTTCACTTTCACTTTATGTCAAAGATGAAGAATTTAATGGCAGTGGATGTCCAGATAGCCTCAAGAGAAACCTCAAGAGAAGAATGATAAAGTTTCAGTGTTCTTAAGATGACAGTCATTTTTCTGGATATATTTACATGAGTTATCTGCATTCACCTCAAAGACTCCAAGGCTCATTCTAGATCTGTTTATGCACAGTGATCTGCAGGTTCCTCTGACTCATACATTACTATTTAGCAAGGATGGATTGCTAGGGTGGACTTCTTGATATTATTTCCCCATCATTTTAGTTGCAAAATATGCACTTACCATGGCAAATTGAGAAGATCTGAGTTATAGAGAAAGTTAATTGGTTCAATAGTGAAATGTGATCTAATATGTCAAATGCATAGAGTTTCTGTAGTGGCTCAGACTGTACAGAATGCACCTAAAATGCAGAAGACACAGGTTCAGTCTCTGGGTTGGGAATATCTCCGGGAGAAGGGAATGGCGACCCACTCCAGTATTCTTGCCTGGAGAACTGCATCGACAGAAGAGTCTGGTGGGCTAGAGTCCATGGGGTCACAGAAGAGTTGGACAGAAATGAGCAACTAATGCTTTCACTTTCATGGCAAATGCAACTGCATAAACTAAGTTTCTACCTAGATTGAAGTCACTGCGGTTATTGTGGTTGCTAAAAGAATCTACTGTATCACTGTTGTTTTGGAAATAAGTGTTTTGAAATATGGAGTAATGAAGGATATAAACTACTTCCATGGGAACCCAGGTCTCCCACATTGCAGGCAGATGCTTTAACCTTTGCACCACCAGGGAAGCCCAGAGTTGACATTGACCACTGTCAAAAAAGTAAGTAATACTTTGTGATCCAATATATAATCTAAAATATCAGGAATGCAAGTGATGTTTATTTATTTAAAAGTGTCTAGTTCAGTTCAGTAAGTTCAGTAGCTCAGTCATGTCCAATTCTTTGCAATTCCATGGACTGCAGCAGGCCAGGCATCCCTATCCATCACGAACTCCTGGAGCTTGCTCAAACTCATGTCTAAATGGTATATCAATACAGGTATGTATGGAGGAGTAAGATAGAATGAGAATAAGATAAAATGGTACATTGAAATAAATAATTGTTCTACCAGAGTGAACAGGCAAATTGGAAAGAGGCAAATTCTGGATAACACAAGTTGTCCAAATGTGGTATCAAGGAATTAATGCAATTGCTACATCACATTTTCAAATTAGTCAAAGCAATCTGACCAATGATATCAGTGAGAATAAACAGAGTTTAGAATGAAAATTTGAAGGGTAAAATTATCTTCAGCCTCTGTTACAGACTGAAAGAAATATCAGGAGAGGAGAAATGATCTTGTTCTTAAGGAACATGTGCAAGAGATTTAAGCTATTTTCTTTTCTTTTGGATATTTTTTACTTATAGTACCAAACAAAATACTACTTCTCTTAATATTAAGTCACTCAATTTGTCAAGATAAATATATATGAAAATTTTCACTATTATTGATGATATATTTTGGTACTACATTTTCTTGGAAAAGTTGAAACTTATTTTATTGAGGATATTACAGAGGGATTTTCAAATTAAACACATTAAAATAAGTGACTGTATACAGAAAGGTTTATATTTAAAGCAAAATATAATTCATGCTAAAAATTTTTGCCTGCACAGAGCAAATATATAGACTAAAATGAACTCTGAGTTCTGATTTTTAAGAAGCATGCTTAACATTTTAAGTAATGAACTTAAATCAATAATAGGAGGAGATCATAGCACTATTTACTAAATAAATATTGAATATTAATATTTATAAGTAATAATTAATATTAAATAATATTTATTTAATAATACAGTAGAGATAAATATTTCTTTAAAATGTGTAATAAAATATGTGTTTCAATCAAAGATATTAAACTGAGCCAAACATGAAGTCTGTTCATTTTTAATTTAGCTTGATAAAATACATTTATATATCAGGACTCACAAAATGGAGGCTGCCCTCATGGTCTTTCCCATATCACAGATCTAAATGTATGTCAACCTGCACTTGTGGGAAACATCACATTGTCAAGGAAACCAAACACCAGTCACAATCTTCCAACTCAGGTTTAGCTAGTTTATCTTACCCTAGAAAATAGGACCTGTAGGCCTTGTAAGAAAACCCCTGATCTTCTAAGCAATCAAGTTGTAGTTTGGTGTTATCTTTTCTGAGTGCTTAGTCGTTCAGTCTTGTCTGACTCTTTGAGACATTTTGGGTTGTAACCTGCCAGGTTCCTCTGTCCATAGGAGTTTTCAGGCAAGAATTCTGAAGAGAGTTACCATTTCCTCCGCTAGGGGATCGTCTGATCCAAGGATCAGCTCATGTCTCCTATGCCTCCTGCATGGCAGGCAGATTCTTTACTGCTGAGCCACTGGGAAAGCCCTTCTAATGATCTATAAAACTCCCTCTGGCCAAAGTCCCTTGGGAAAAGTGCTCCTCTCTCTGAGGCACTGTGCTCTGTCACCCATGGACTGCTTTCTCTTCAATAAAGGACATTAAACTTGCTACTAAATTGTATTATTTTTGTCATTTGACAAGCTAAATCTGCATAAGAATATTGATGACATTGATCCTTTACCAAATACATCCAAAGAACTAAATACTAACTTAAAAACTATATATTCTATCTCATAATCTCACAAACTGTCAAGAGATGTGTTATCATCTTCACTTTTCAAATGAAGGTATAAAGGCTGTGAACTTTTAAAGCAGCCACTGAGTAAATAAGGATTTAAACAAAGTTCTTTCTGACACTAAGGGTGTACATTTAACTACCATTGATACTCAGGTAAATATAATGTAATGTGTGTGTGTGTGTGTGTGTGTGTGTGTGTGTGCATGCGTGTGTGTGTATGTGTATGTGTGTGTGTGTGTGATTTCTGCCGTGCTCCTAGACTGTGATCAATATGCTTTGCCCAGAAATGTATCACTTACGACATTTTGCTCCTGGAATGAATCAGAGCATGCCTAGCATGCTGTAATCCATTTTATCAGCCTCCTGTAGACAGGTTTAGAGTGTAATTCTTGTTCTTCCCTTTTTCCCATATGTCTTTCGAACCTCAAGGTCCTCAGTAGTGGAATTTGCCTTTCTCTTCTGCAGCAAATCCTGAGGGTTGGTGAAAAATTGGTTCTTTTCCTCTTGCCTGATTGAAAGGGGTATGAATTCAAATCACTTCCGAGTTTAAATTGGCCTTTCATTGATGGAGTTCTTCCTCACATATCTGTTTTGGCTGATGGCTGAGATTTTTCACTGCTAAGGGCTTTGGCTTTCTTCAGAGGAAAAGCACTATCTAAGTGCAAAATGTTACAATTAATATTAAAATGAGATTCCATTGGGTTTAAAAAGACTCAATTTCTAAAAAGCACAAGAAATTGCAGAAGGACAGCAGCATATGGTTCTTTGTATTTTATAGATATGCTTTTTTCACAAAGTGGACTTGGTTTTTCAACATACGTAATTTTTAGAAGAGAAACATAAAAAGTACATGTGTAGACACAATATTAAGAATTCTGAAATATTAAAAAGGAACTCTGTAGTTATTTTTCATACTACTACACACATTTAAATTTAAACTGACACAGAAATTTCACTTTGCTCTCTTTCATAACTTTTATAACTAATCATACATACACTTGGCTGTAACTATTGCATTAACAGTTTTGAATAGTAAGGAAGTTTCTTATTGTTTCTAAAATACAGTAATGATACTGAATGAGGTAGTGAGAAAACCACTAACATAATAGCAACTGTTTTCATAATCCTCTAAGAATAGTAAAAATGGTGCTCATCTAATTCTGAGTTCCAGCTTTGTTCAATGTGAAAATAAAGTCCCACTTGATGAATACAAAAATATGTGTTTGGAATAATTCAATGTTTATATAATGAAATTATTTTTATTCAAACTTGTGTGTATAGATTTTGAATTTGGTCAACTTGTACAATAATAACATGGCTCTTTAGAAGACATAAACAGATCATACCCACTGCAACAAGTTTTCCTAAAGGAATTACAGTTTATGATTTTGCAATATAATATGAGAAAATATATCTTACTTTAAAATATAATGTAAATGCAATTTCAAAATACATCTTTCTTTCCCTATATGTGTAAGTGTCTCTCTACCTGTGTGTAAATAAGTATTGCTATTACATTTATCTGTTCTTTCAAACAACATAGATTTCTAATTATCATGTGACATGATGTCAGACAAGCAGTTGTATCTTTTCATAGAGAAAATGTCAAAAAAACTATAGACACTATAACATAACATTTTAGTGTGGTAACTTAAATTTTAATCAAAGCATGTTAGTAAAGCATTAAAAAATTAGAAACTTTAAATGAAATTCCATCCATTGGACAGATGTAATTTAGTAATAGATTTCATTTATTCAAAAACATTTTATTATTTTGATGTAGTGTAAATTTCATAAGAAAAATCCCCAAAACACATATATGAGTTTTAGAGTGTATATATTATCCACAAAATGTGATTGCATGAATTAACACAGAAAATAAGTGGAAGACAAGAATTTGATACTGGATCTATTTCCTCTTCCTGGATTGAATATTTATGAGTTAATGGAGAAGGATCTCTAGAAGTAGATTCTCAACAGGAAATTCAACTTAAAATACCATTAACATATTTGACGGGTGACAAAAATCACTTACCAAATGTCACAGTGCTTTCTTTAAAATGTTATTAAGTAAAAACTGTTAAGGAAAAGAAGACAAGGCATTGATAGTTTTAATTGCTAAAAATTAAAAATAACAATATTAAGAGGAAGGAGACATAAGTATAACTATGGCTGATTCGTGTTGAAGTTTGGCAGAAATCAACACAATACTGTAAAGCAATTATCCATCAATTAAAAATAAATTTAAAAAAATAAAAAAAGAGAAAAAAATAACTCTAAAACATAATCTTCAATATTTTGAAACAGCTGATTTTATGAAAGCACACATAACTCTTTACTTTACTTTATTGATCCCTTCAGCTGTCAGTGCTGTATGAATAGCTGATGATCAGAGTTTTTCATCACTTATCCCCATTTATTTGAGAGAGAGAGTGAGAGCAGAGAGTTCTTTCCAAAGAGATGATTGGGTTTTTTGTTAGTTTTATCTGGTTTCTGCTCTGCTGACTCATATATCTAAAAGTACATCTTCTCAGTATCAGTGTAGTTCATCTACAGGATAAAAAAGTAATGCTATATATCTATCATACATTATATATGTTTTTATTTTGAGAATGCTGCCCATGTATGTACACATAAAAACTCATAGAAAATATATCACAAATTACTGTTTGCAATATTTTTGTTTTTGCTGTGCATGATATATTTCAAATATGTAATAGGTATTCATATATAAGATCTCATTATAAAAAGATGATGTGAAAGCCATCCTTCATTTTGAGCATTTTTCACCATTTTTCATCCATGTTTTACTATCCAAAATCTCTCTTAAATTTAACATTTATTTTTCAAGTCAATATCAACATATTGATTGCTTAAACATTATGCAGGAAGTATCTTTGATACCTGTATAATCTATTAAAAATAGTGTTACATTGGCCACTGCAACAGTGTACAGGCATGGCCAGGAGGAGCTACCCCACGTCCGAGGTAAAGAGCAACAACTGTGTTTTGCTGGAGCAGCCGTGAAGAGATAGCCCACGTTCAAGGTTAGAGAAACCCAAGTAAGGTGATAGGCATTGAGAGAGGGCATTGGAGGGCAGACAGACTGAAACCACAGTGACAGACAACAGGACAATCTGATCACATGGACCACAGCCTTGTCTAACTCAGTGAAACTAAGCCATGCCATGTGGGGCCACCCAAGATAGACGGGTCATGGTGGAGAGGTCTGAGAGAATGAGGTCCCTGGAGAATGGAATGGTAAACCACTTCAATATTCATGCCTTGAGAACCCCATGAACAGTATGGAAAGGCAAAAAGACAGGTCACTGAAAGATGAATTTCCCTGGTCGGTAGCTGCCCAGTATGCTATTGGAAATCAGTGGAGAAATAACTTCAGAANAGACGGGTCATGGTGGAGAGGTCTGAGAGAATGAGGTCCCTGGAGAATGGAATGGTAAACCACTTCAATATTCATGCCTTGAGAACCCCATGAACAGTATGGAAAGGCAAAAAGACAGGTCACTGAAAGATGAATTTCCCTGGTCGGTAGCTGCCCAGTATGCTATTGGAAATCAGTGGAGAAATAACTTCAGAAAGAATGAAGGGATGGAGCCAAAGCAAAAACAATAGCCAGTTGTGGATGAGACTGATGATAGAAACAAGGTTTGATGCTGTAAAGAGCAATATAGCGTAGGAACCTGGAGTGTCAGGTCCATGAATCAAGGCAAATTGGAAGTGGTCAAACAAGATATGACAAGAGTGAACATTGACATTCTAGGGATCAGTGAACTAAGATGGACTGGAATGAGTGAATTTAACTCAGATGACGATTATATCCATTATATCTACTGCAGGCAGGAATCCCTCAGAAGAAATGGAGTAGCCATCATGGTCAACAAAAGATTCCGAAATAAAGTATTTAGATGCAATCTCAAAAACGACAGAAAGATCTCTGTTCATTTCCAAGGTAAACCATTCAGTATCAAGGTAATCCAAGCCTATGCCCCAACCAGTTACCCTGAAGAAGCTGAAGATGAACAGTGCTATGAAGACCTACAAGACCTTTTAGAACTAACACCCAAAAAAGATGTTCTTTTAATTATAGGAAACTGGAATGTAAAAGTAGGAAGTCAAGAAACACCTGGAGTAACAGGCAAATTTGGCCTTGGAGCACAGAATGAAGCAGGGCAAAGGCTAATAGAGTTTTTCCAAGAGAAGGCACTGGTCATAGCAAACATCCTCTTCCAATAGCACAAGAGAAGACTCTACACATGGACNGCCGGCTCCGCAGCCGCCTGCGCTCAAGTGAGCCGGCTCCGCAGCCGCCTGCGCTCAAGTGACTACCTTAAGTTATATAAAAGACATAACATGTCCTCTATGTTATAAAATAAAGGATAAAAGAAATAATTAGGTTTGCCTTGACATTCTCCAAAAAACTATTTAACTCAAAACTATTTTACTCAAAACTATTTTAAGAGTTTAATTGTTAACCCACTTACAATCAAAAGAGAAATTCAGTCTTATTTACATGAATGCATAAAATTAAAACATATATTGATATGATTTTATAATTTTCAGAGTTAATAATAAACTTACTGAAGGTGAATCACAAAGATTAGTACAATAATTTGCTTGCTTGCTTCCTTTCTTTTCTTCTTTCTTTCTCTCCTCCTCACTTTCTTCTTTCTATGAGTTCATGATCCATCAATCAGGGCCAACAGGGTGAAATTTTGTGAAAATTTTCTGAAGATGTATTATGACAAGAGATAATGTCTTTACTGTTCATAATCTGTTTTTGATCCAAGGAACATGCCTAAGTGTATAATTGCATATTATGTGCTAAAATTCAATTGAAAATTTTACTATCTTTGGTTTTTGCTTATGGTCATTAATCAAAGTTATTTAGTTTTTTATCACAATAAATACAAATTGGCAGCTGTTTTCAATTAATATTTATGTGAAATGCTATCAAATTTTCAGGGAGTATAGATTTTATCTGTCACTGTCATGAGACTAATAAAATTGCAAAGGCAAAACACTGTCAAAAACCAAATACTAGGGTCCCTTTTAACATCTTTTACTGAAGTTCATGCAGCTAATTTGCAATATATTTTATTTATCTATTTATTTACTCTTTTCCATTATGATTTATTACAACATATTAAATACAACTCACTGTACAATACAGTAGGGCCTTGTTTTTTTTAATCTATTTTATATAAAATAGTTGTTTTTGCTAATCCCAAACTACTAATTTATTCCCCACTACCTCTTCCTCCATTGGTAAAAATAAGTTTATTTTTTAACTATGTTCCTCTCATTGTGTACTTCTTTGAGGATAAGCTGGAGGTTTTCTTTGCTGTAGCACTGTGGCTCTAACAGTAACACACTGTTGGATTTTGTCTTCTTAAACCTGGGAAATTCCAAAATAACTCTAATGACAGAATCAATGGGACTGTTATAACTATCTTTGTAAAGATATCAATTAAAAAGACATCTAACTGTCCCTAGCATCTCCAATCTTTGGGAAAGATAGAAAGTACAAATGGAATTCTGAAAATAAAATCAGCAAATTTTCAGAGATTCTTTCATGGCTTAAGATATTGCTACTGCCTTTAATGACAGTGAGAGTGACAACTTCTGTGTTCATCGCTGCCTTTAAAAATTACTAGGAAGCCATCTTATGTTTCCGAAAATAGCACCTCCAGTTCTAATTTTCACATTCTGTCAAGCAGAAATAAACACATATCACATGGGGCTTGTGCGATTTATCTGGATTTGACAGCAGGTGTGGAGAGCCTTTCTTAAACATCTTCCTAAACCACCTCTGCATGAACAGAATTTACAGAACTGGCCTGTGAAATAACATCAAAGAAAGACACTGTTTGAACCTTGATAGAAAAGACGTTATCAGATACAGTTAACAGCTGTCACATCAATGAACACCAAAAGTTTCATTCTGGTGTCAATGTTTGCATTGTAGAGACACAGTAAGTCTCAAATAACTTGAAGATTGGCAAGCTTGAGATTTTTAGAAGTTTCCTAGAGCAAATAGACTTCAAGAGGTAAATGGATTCCACACAAGACCCAAACAGCCAGAGACATATGCAGTAATGCTTAAATGTGCAAGTATATTACTTCCCAGCTACTTCCTTTTGTTTTTACTGGTTTAAAATTTTGCACAATTAATGACATTATTACCTATACATGACATATTTTGAAAATTATGTTCTGTCCAAACTTATGATTGCCAGAGGCAAGGGGTTGAAGGGATAGTTGGGGAGTTTGTGATGGACATGTACATACTGCTACATTTTAAATGGATAATCAATATGGACCTACTGTTGCATGGTGGCCTGAATGGGAGGAGATTTGGAGGGAGAATAGATACATGTATATTCATGACTGAGTTGTTGGCTGTGCATCTGAAACTATCACATCCTTAGTCGGCTATACTCCAATACAAAATAAAGGGTTAAAAACAACGGGTAGTGTCATCTTATTCACTTCCAGGTGTGAGTCAGTAACTGGTTGCAATTTTTTTCATGATTTCGCCCAAGTGAATGATGAGACTCTCATTTGAGTTGTGTATCTTTTCCTTTTGGAGTCACCACACTGCCCTAGTTGCTGTATTCCTTTAGCAGTTGAATTCCCATATAATTTGAAAACTGATCAATAACTGTTCTCCTCCACCCACCCATGGCAAACACTACAGTAAGCCAAACATCTAAGAGTCTTAAATGCTGGTAGTTTAAGGTGAACTCTAGATTTTCTTTCTCGAGCTTCTTGAAATGCTGCATTAAAAGAAACCTGCACAGTAGGGAGAATGCCACCTGCTGGAGTACAGAGAATAGCAAGAAAAGTAGTAAAACTGCCAAGGCTACAGAACTCCTTGCCCAAAGGGTTCATTAAGCTCAACATCAGTCAGTTTGGAATATGCCTCCATAGATACATTGGCTTATCAAGATGGTGTTGAGTATATTTGGATTTTTGTATAATATGTAAAATATTTCATAAAGGCTGTGCCTACAGAAGTACAACATAAAAAAGAATAAATTCTCCTGAAATGTATTAATGATAAACACATCACCTGCCTATTATTTATGCTGGAAAATGCAGGAACATCAGCTGGAACTGAGTTCAGACCTCCAAACTTGGACAAGTCAAGGACAAAAGCTCTGCTCCAGGAACACCACCTGTGTTTCTGCCACCTTCTCTGCAAAGACCATTTGTTTTATTGTTGTTCAGTCAGTCAGTTGTGTCTGACTCTTTGTGATGCCATGGACTGCAGCATGCCATGTTTCCTTGTCCTTCACTATATCTTGGTGCTTGCTCAAACTCATATCCATTAAGTCAATGATGCAATGCAATTATCTCATGCTCTGTCATATCCTTCTCCTCCTGGCCTCAATCTTTTCTAGCATCAGAGTTTTTTTTCCAATGAGTTGGTTCTTCATATCATGTGGCCAAAGTATTGGAGCTTCAGTTTTAGCATCATTCCTTCCAATGAATATTTAGGGTTGATTTCCTTTAGGATTGATTGGTTTGATCTCCTAGCTGTAAAAGAGACTCTCAAGAGTCGTCTCCAGAAACACAGTTCAAAAGCATCAATTCTTTGGTGCTCAGCCTTCTTTATGGTCCAACTCACCTCTGTTCATGACTACTGGAAAAAGTATACATTTGTCAGCAAAGTAATGTCTTTTTTGTTGTTGTTTGTTTGTTTGTTTGTTTAATATGCTATCTCAATTTATCATAGTTTTCCTTCCAAGAAGCAAATGTCTTCTAATTTCATGGTTGCAGTCATCATCCACAATGATTTTGGAGCCCAAGGAAAGAAAATCTGTCACTGGTTCCACATTTTCCCTTTCTATTTGCCATGAAGTGATGGGACTGGGTGCCATGATCTTAGTTGCTTGAATGTTGAGTTTTAAGCCTTATTTTTCACTCTTCTCTTTCACCTTCATCAAGAGGCTCTTTAGGTACTGTTCCCTTTCTGCCATTAAGGTAGTATCATCTCTATATCTGAAGTTTTTGATATTTCCCCTGACAGTCTTGATTCCAGCTTGTGATATATCCAGCCTGACATTTCACATGATGTGCTCTGCAAAGAAGTGAAATAAGCAAGGTGACGGCATATAAGGTTGATGTAATCCTTTCCCAATTTGGAACCAGTCCATTATTTCATGCCTGGTTCTGACTGTTTCTTCTTGACCTGCATACAGGTTCTTCAGGAGGCAGATAAGGTGATCTGGTATTTCCATCTCTTTAACAATTTTCCACAGTTTTCTGTGATCCACACAATTAAAGCCTTTAGCATAGTCAATGAAGCAGAAGTAGGTTTTTTTTTTTAATTCCCTTGTCTTTTCTATGATCCAACATTAGGTAGATACAAAGGCACAAGCAGAACATATTCAATGAACAATTGCTTGTGTTGTTGTGGAAAGCATTGATCTTCCTCCTCAAAACTTTAAGCATTTTCCAGACGTGAGAAATTTCTCTCATAAAAAAGTGTTAAAAAAAAATCTAAGGAGCATGAAAATATCATAAATGTAGATATTTTAGATAGCAATGTTGTATGTGTCTGAGGGCTTTTCTAGTTGGAGTTAAGGTCCTGTTCTTTTAACTTCATTTAGACACTCCTGAACCCTGACTTAAAAACTGATTCACAGGCTCTGACCTCAATCCTTCTCTTGGTATTTTCTTTGTTGCAGTGTTGAACTGTGTGATCTCCAGAATCATAAATACTCCTGTGTAGCTGCTGGCCTGTCGAATGATCTAACAAATGATCCTCCAAGTAAAAGAACAGGGAAATCTGATGGTCATGGAGGTTGAAACAAACACCCTCAAATACCTCACATGTGATTATGACACTTCACAAGAAAGAAGAAACGGATTGCCCACTTATCCAGATGTTGATGCTCTATTCTTTAGCTTAAGCTGATGAATGGCAATTAAATGTGATACTGAAAGTCAAATCTATCTACACCCACACACCTTGATGTCTTTAGCAACACATTCTAGTATGCAGTTATTTGCATTCATTAACAAGGTCTTACTAGTCCAGAAAACATTTGTTCAGGAAGATGTAAGTGTAAAGAACATTTATGATTTGTTTCAAGCACTTTTGGAAAACATTTAGCTACTAAAAACCAATAGGTCCATAGGCTTAGTGACTCTACAAAGGTTGCCTCTCAGCCCTGTCTTTGACTCTCAGTCCTTTATGTCTACAAATCCTAGATTATTGCATTATGAATTTTTCCCCAGTCTAATCAAGACCTAATATTCAAAGTCTCATCATAAATCACACTCCCCATCCAACCTCTAATAATTCACCCTAGACCCATCTCCCTCTGAGATGCTCTTAAATTTCTGTCAATAATTAGTCATTTTACTTCATTTGTACCACTTTAAGTTAGTTTCTACTTAAGGCATTTCTCTTTGTTTTTAGGAAAGTTTTCCAGGTTTTCTCTAGCCTTTCCCATCTTTTGAAGATATCTGTATTGCAAGTAATGTTACCTTATAATTTAATCTTTGCCTTTTTTGTGTACCTGTTAATATAATCCTAATTAAGATCTGCATCTGAATGCAATATATTTCAGTTTGAGTAACTCCTGAATAAAAGGGTTTGGATTTTGTACAAAGAAAAAGAAAGAAAGAAAGACAGAAGTCATCTCCACTTTTGTGGTAAGAATATATTGTGCTGCTTTATCAATAGATTGTTTCAGGGGGGCAACATTTGACACTTTGAATGCTCTTCTGAGAGAAAAGTAGAGGCAGGGCGATCCATTAGGAATCTGTTATCAGAAGTTTGCTCAGACCAATGTGGGGCAAAGATTAGTAAACTGAGAGAATATTCTTTACTTTTTCAGGTGAAATTTTTACTTGATCAGAAATTACATGTGAATTAGAAGAGAAATGCCTTTTCAAGTACTGTAATTTAGGATATACTATAGACATAAATTATATACATGTACTCATACACATATATTTATTTTTGTGTATACAATATATCTTCATGAGAGTCAAAGTGCCCAACCAAAAATTCTGGGGGAGTGAGGAATGACTTGATTGAACTGTCTATGCAAATTATGTTACATTATCACTACTCACTTCTATCTTTAAAAGCCAAAAAAAAAAAAAAATGATAGAGTATTTCATGGTTGCTTTAATAGGATACTTTTAAAGTATGCATACATTCTGTTTAGGTCTTCAGTTTCATTCCCAGAGCAATAACATCCACAAGGATAAATGGTCCATCAAAATCCAATGAAAAATCATTTACAAGTTTTTTTTTTTTAAATCATATCTTAAAAAACAGAGCAACTGTGAAGACAGGCATACCTTTGATTAAGCTTTGGGGAAATTTGAAATGAAGTGCAATATATCTAATAGAATTTTTAATACAAAAGCATAAGCAAACTAAATATCTAAAAATTTTAAAAGACCTTTTACTCTGCTTTTTAGGCTTTCAAACTTATAATTCACACATAGTTTTTTATTGAAATAGATTACAAAATTCATAAAAGTTGTAAAAATTCATCATGATGTACTCTTGAATTCTGTATTTTTATATGCTATGCTGCAGTCTAAATGATAAAACAAAATGTTAGCTAGAGATTCTCTGTGAATATGAAAAACATACACTTTTTTCCCATTTTGCAAATTAACTTGATTTCTTTCAGAATCCTGTAACAGAGATACCTTATAGTAGGAAGATTTGCCTGACTTATTATGAATCTTCTTAGGCATCCCAGCAAGGTGAAAGATCAAGAAAAGCAGATGGAAAACAGCAGGTACACGCTTTTTGAAGTGAGAAACTCATTCATGACGATGACACTATTACTGCTCAAGATGGAAACAATGGAGTGTAATTTAAGGTGCATAAGCAATAGAAGTGTGATAAATTAAAGTAAATGAGTACTAGCTCTGTCTAAACAATAAAAATAGTGGTAATGTATTTCATTGGAATATAGCTACTCTCTTAAAAGTAAAAGGGAACTTAATAACCTTCTTAATAATAATTACATGTTTCCTTACTAACAAGAATTTCTCCATTACCATATTAAAGATACAAGCAAGGAAAAGAATTACACTCAAAAAAATAATCACACTTCAAAACTTTTTGAATCATTGTTTTTGAAAAAGCTATTGAATTGTGTTATTTTTGATATAAAAGCAGTATCAACATCGAGATATCAGAAAGAAAAAAAAATTATGTTCTTACTGTTCACCTAACCAAGATGCGGTTGTGTTTCACTGTATTCCATTTGGATATGTAAATAACATTTCTACACTTCTGACTGCATTTTGTGTGACAACAGATCACTATTATTTCCTCTTATCTTCTCTTAGAGTACACGAAGAACACTTTCAGTGATTGATATCATGTTCCTTAATGTATCTATGACCCTCAAAGTGTGCTGAGTCATTTCCTTTCACCTTACACATTTCATATGGATTTCCACTGTTTTAATTATAGCTCTATCATCTGAATTCCATTTCTCTTCAATTTGAGAGCATGAAATTTTCCATAATGCCATAGTCAGAGTTTACTCTTTGTTGAGTACAAGCAGAAAAAGGTCTGATTCATTCTGCCACATGCTCCACTGCATTTCAACATATTTATTTTTAATAAAATACTACTTGTTCAGTTTAGAAACTTTGGTCATTAACTCTTAACTCGATGCAGCAATTTCTTCTGTCTAGAGTATTAAAATACTTTGTGAAAGCAAAATGGCAGTACCAAATAAGATAAATCAAAGAGGAAAAAAAGTTGTTTTTTAATAGAAAGAGAGAAGCTTGGCTAGCAGGAACTTTATTTGTTGGGGGTGAGTGGTGAAGTTGAACAGGTATGATCAAGATAGTTTAACAGGAAATATTTATTTCTGCAGTCAGAATGAGTCATTAAAGGATGATGTTTTCTTGATTAAGCTTGGGAGTGAGGCACAGTTCAGAGATTTGGGGGAAGAAGAGAAGCCTGACAACTAACTCTTGGTCAAGACAAGTAACAGGCAGTTCTCAGCACTTGGTGAGCAGAAATACATGGCTTAAATTTAAGCCCAATAATTATAGTATCTATATAGGAAATTAGAGTATGAGAATTTTAAGATAGTTAAATTAGACTTCACAGAATTAAGTCACAGCTGTGTGTATAGATGGTATCTATCTATATTTCTTATTTATGATACATGAAATGCTTCATGTACATGAAATATTTTATCTTAGGGACTTTTTATTACTATCCTTGTCAGGTCAGCAAAATACCACCAACAGAGTGGCTTAAACAAACATTTATTTCTCACAATTCTGGAGGCCAAAAGTCTCCAACACATGCAACACAGTCAGGTCTGGTGTGGACACTCTTCTAAGATTACAGCCCACCCAATTTTCTTTTTATCCTTATAAGGTGGAGTGGGAGAGTGCTCTGGTCCCTTCAAACCCTAAAAAGAACATCAATCTCATTTATAAGGGCTTCAGACTCCTGACTGAATTATTTCCCCAAACCCTACTTCCAAATACCACTACACTGGATGTTAGATTTCAACATATATATTTTGAGAAGACACAAATATTTAGATCATATTTGTCATATTATATTATGTGTGTATTATGCTATTTATTTTGGTAATATCCTGCTATAACACTTAAGGAATAAAACATAAGCATGAACAGTGAAAAGACACAAACATGGAACATTCTTTCTAAGTTACTTTTTATACATTGACTCTATTTGAAAAAGCTGCATTTTAACTTGAGTATAATATAGATGATTTTTATATATATAAAGAGGATATCATAATGAAAAACTGGTACATTTTCACTTTAGTAGCTTCTTAGATGGGCATTTTAAGTAGTAGAAGTCTCTCACTTTGGGATAGACTAATATGCAATAGTCTATAAAATAGACTGCTCTTCTGCCTGCAATGCAGGAGACCCAGGTTTGATCCTGGGTCAGGAAGATCCCCTGGAGAAGGGAATGGCTATCCACTCCAGTTTTCTTCCTGGAGAATCCCACGGACAGAGGAGCCTGGCAAACTATAGTCCATGGGGTTGCAAAGAGTTGGACACAAATGAGCAACTAACTCTCACAAAGTAACAGATCTGTTAGTTTACTGCTGCTACAATAATTAAGTTTCCTATCTACTTCAGCATGGAAGTTTACAGTTTAAAAATTTTAGACGCTAAATTCTTTTTGATGCATATCACTGTCATGTTAGTGAAAGTAGCTCAGTCGTGTCCAGCCCTTTGCAATCCATGGATTATACAATCCATGGAATTCTCCAGGCCAGAATGTTGGAGTGAGTAGCCGTTCTCCTCCAGGGTGTCTTTCCAACCCAGGCATCGAACGCAGGTCTCCTGCAATGCCAGCAAATTGTTTACCAACTGAGCTTCAGGGAAGCACTTATTGTAAAATATTAAGACCCAGAGGCTTGAGAGACTTGCTAGAATATGTATGTTGAAATCCTCCTTCACCAAATATAGTTTCTTGCAATTCTTCAATAAGTTTATGTAGTATCACAGAAGGTGGCCCACATGTAAAGAAGCATATGCTTGCTGAACTAATTTTAGCTTGGACTTCCCTGGTGGCACAAACAGTAAAGTGTCTGCCGACAATGAGACAGACTTAGGTTCAATTCCTGGGTCANTTCACCAAATATAGTTTCTTGCAATTCTTCAATAAGTTTATGTAGTATCACAGAAGGTGGCCCACATGTAAAGAAGCATATGCTTGCTGAACTAATTTTAGCTTGGACTTCCCTGGTGGCACAAACAGTAAAGTGTCTGCCGACAATGAGACAGACTTAGGTTCAATTCCTGGGTCAGGAAGATCTCCTGGAGAAGGAAATGGCAAACCACTCCAGTATTCTTGCCTGGAAAATCCCATGGATGGAGAAGCCTGGTACGCTAAAATCCATAGGATCACAAAGAGTGGTACAAGACTGAGCAACTTCACGTTCACTCTCTTTTCTTGAAGATTAATTGATCATCTTGCTCTGATTTATAAAAGGAAAGTGGACAAGAACTGTAAGACCTCTATATAAATCATATACATGGAAAGCATATGAAATATTCAAATGTATCTTACAGACAAAAGAGATTGGGGGGTTGTTAGAAATCTTTTACTGAAAAAAAAGGAAAGTATTTCCAGATATTGCCCTGTTTTCTCTGTTGTAATCTTACTGGAAGGGCAATAAAGAGGCATTAGAACATATCTCAGAATTCTTCTGCATTTTATTCTTTCATTCTTTGTTAAAATGATATAGTTTCCCCTTGAAGGTGTTTCAATCATACTCTTTAAGCTATTTTAAGTTATTAAGTAAAATTTTAATTACTTTCTGCTTCTCCAAAATAGAAAAGGTAATTGAAAATAAATACTAACGATCTGCCTTGTTATATGTTAACAAATATTTTTTTCTTAGCTTCACCCAAAATAGGCTCAGCAGGGTCACTGAGGCAATGAGTCTCGGCTACCAGTTACAGCAAGCCTACAGACCTCTTAGATTTTACGAGATTCACTGTAGGAAAATATAAATGTGTAATATTCTCTCACAGAGTCCAACAATCTAAGTAAACAAACATTTTGCACTTTATACCAGAAATCACAAGATGATAGTAAATGGAAATGAGCCTACTTGTGTATTACCTGCCTATCATGGAAAAAGGTGATGAACGAAAACATGCTATGTTTATATCTGATATTAATGATCAAATTTCAAGGTGGCACTAGTGGTAAAGAATCTGTCTGCCAATGCAGGAGACATGAGAGACACGAGTTTGATCCCTGGGCTTGGAAAATCCCCTGGAGGAGGAAATGGCAACTCACTCCAATATTCTTGCCCAGAGAAGTCCATGGACAGAGAAGTCTGGTGGGCCACATACACTCCTCAGGGTTGCAGAATCAGATGTGACTAAAGTGACTTAGCATGCACATATCAAATTTTAAAGGACAGAATAAATCAGTAGCAATTAAGCCATTTCATTTTCTTGGCTCAAGGTCAGTTAAAGAAAATTTCAAGACATAGACCTTAAGTAGAAATATATAGCTTTAATAACAAAAAATGTGTATAAGATAAAAGCTTAAAAAAATCAGAGATTTTAGACTGTGTTAATTTAATAGAATAATTTTAATGCTCACCTAGTATGTTGAAAGATCTGTCCCAAATCATTACATTTTAGAGATACTTGAAGAATATGATGCATATATAAACTGTTATATTTAGAAACACTATTTAATTTTATTTCCCTTGTGGCTCAGCTGGTAATGAACCTACCTGCAATGCAGGAGACCTGGGTTCGATCCTTGGGTTGGGAAGATCCCCTGGAGAAGGAAATGACAATCCACTCCAGTACTATTGCCTGGAAAATCCCATGGACAGAGGAGCCTGGTAGGCTACAGTATATGGGGTCACAAAGAGTCAGACAGGACTGAGCAACTTCACTTAAAGTAATGATTATTTTATATCATATCAAAAGTATCTGTCTACATGATAGTTTGAAGATGAAAAAAGAATATAAAGCTTGCATTATTAAATATCACCAAAATAGCAGTTAATGTCAACTCATTGTAAAACTATGTTCTTGATTAAAAGCTCATATAATGACAAATATTCTTTTAATACTCTATGATAGCATTATATCATCATGCTATTTCTCATTATATTTCTAGTATAGTTTAATTTTCTAAAATCTGGCAAACAGAGAAATATAACTTCCCAGAATATCAAAACATCAAACTACTTTTAGAGGTTCATTTTATTTATTTAAAGTACTTTTTCCATTTCTCTTAGTCTCTTTCCAACAATGCATACACACAAGAATCACATTGTTGTGTTATTGGCCTGTCATAACATATCACTGTTGAATGTTTACAGTCTTCTTTTGTACCTACAGTCAGTAATAATGGACTGCACACTTTCAAATATGTTATATTGAACAACTCACATTAAGTGTTCTTTTTGAAATAAAATAAGAAGCCTCCCACAAAATATGGCAATTAAATAAAGGTTTTATTTATTCATATAGATTCAGAAAAATATAGTACTAACATAAATAGATGTGAAGCCCATCTAAGTCATTTTCATTTTTATCCCAAGCATGTTTCATATCTAGAATACCATTTACATATTTTTTTTTCTTTTTCTGTGACAAAGATCAAATACTATGTGCTTTTACCAGTGACTTTCTTTCCCATCCCTTTGTTCTTATGTCAAGCTGTTAACCTAGTGAGCTATGCATAGAAGAATATAAAGAGTGTTATGAATTAGCTTTATCTATAAAATTTTGTCACAGTTTTCCTTTATCCTTCAATTTATAGTGGATTAGCATGGCTCTTTGCCGGTCAGGAAGGGGAAAAATAAAGCAGGCAGGATATGGGTGTGCATTCCATGTTTGTGAAAATGCGTCTCTCAGTCAGCCTTATTAAAAATAATGTTCAACCTTCAAGGAATAACAAGTGATAGTTCCAGGTGAATAACAGCCTAATACCTCACCTAAGTGAGTTGCTGTCACTCTCCTCATGATTCTTTTTCACAACATCTATAACAGTAGAAGAAGAAAGCAAGGTGATATTGTAGTTACTGGTATCCAGTAAAAACTCAACTACCTCAAAATCAAAATAATTTCATTTTAATATCTGGAAGGAGGAATAAAGCAAATACAATTTTTGTCTAGTATAAATTCGCTTGCTCTGGAGCTCTTTAATCAAGGAGAGCATGAAAACATATAAAGTATCGTTAAAGACTGACAAAGGCCACAGTAAGAAGTGAATGCTCAAATCCTTCAATTTAATCACATGCGTTGTTGTAAAAGCCAACATTTTAATTATATATATATTTTTTTAAGAGTATTTTTTTTAAGAGCGAGAATGCATAGATTCTTCTGAACTTTTCTCCCTTTTAAAAAGATATCCATTAGAGGATGAGTGCCTTAAAAAATTAGATGAGATGAAGTGATACAATAGAATGACTCCTTGATTGGAATTCAAGAATCAGAACAGTAGAATAGTCCCTGCCACTAATAAACTGAAGGACCTTGATCAGAAGCTGTTCATTGGTCAAAACAGCTAGTGTAAATCAAGATCGGGAAAACATTTTCACTATTTGAAAGACAAAGCCTTGAACAATCAAGATAGGCAGTATCTCCTACGCAGTTTTCACCATTTCTCTGTAAAAAAGTGTTCAGAGAGTAGGGTAATTCTACACCTTCCCATCTCCAGATTATTGAAAACTCAGTCTAGCTTTTGTGATCTCTCTCAGAAAATTTAAACAAAGAAGAATTCACTAACAGGAAGTAAAAGTAATACATAGATGTGTGTACCTGTACTAAATCGCTTCAGTTGTGTCTGACTCTTTGCAACCCTGTGGACTGTAGCCCACCAGGCTCCTCTGTCTATGGAATTCTCCAGGCAAGAATACTGGAGTGGGTTTCCATGCCCTTCTCCAGATCTTCCTGACTCAGGAATCGAACTTGTGTCTCTTAGTTTCCTGCATTGGTAAGCGAGTTCTTTACCACTAGCACCACCTGGGAAGACCCATATAGGTGTGCAACACGGTCATTTTCTCATAACTCCATAGATGTGGTTTCAGGGCCCCAATCATCATCTCAGTATTGTGTCTGGGCCAATTAAACAAAGTTAAAATAAATCAAACATTGTATGAGATAGTAACGTGAAATTACAAAGTAAATGATTTTTTTTTAAATGACAGGCATTAAGTTTAACCTCAAACAACATTTGATATTAACCTTCTGGTTACGTCATTTCATCTTTTATGATCTCATTCTAAATCATTGCCTCTCAGAAAAAAAATATTATGTACTTTCATAAAAGTAGAATGAATGTGTCAATAATAATGTAAGTGATGTAATGAATGTGTCATAATGACTTAATTTTACTTTAACAAGAGTAATATTATATGAAATGTTGTCTAAAGAGTGGTTTTATTAATAACACCAAGAAAGTTTACTAAAATATGAATAAAGGACTTAATAAATTCTGGTAATGTTTGACTTAGTACTTAAATTTTCATAATCTTAAAAAGCTTAGTATATGTGTAAAGATTTAGGAAAAAATAGAACGTGTAGGATATGTCCGTCTTTCAGACGTTTAGCAAAATTTTGTAATGACACATTCACCTTACTATTTGCATTTATTTGTACTGTATCAAATTTTGATAAATTTATTAGATCTTTAAAAGTTTTACATAATATCTAAGAGTAGAGAATCAACTGGATTCATTTACTTCTCCAAATGGGGAAGAAAATGGCAACCCACTCCAGTGTTCTTACCTGGAGAACGCCATGGACAGAGGACCTTGGTAAGCTACAGTCCACAGGGTTGCAAAGTATCAGACACAACTGAGCAGCCAAGCATGCACTGACAGGTACTTATTAAGTATAATTTAAACAAGACAAACTTCAAGTGATTGACACTCGGAAAACTGTGCTAATCCCTAGCAATTGATGTAAACATATGACAGCAGGTTCTGAATCTGAATTCTTAATGGATATAGTCACCTTATACAAAGACTTTCTCATGTATTGGTAATAATTAAAGGAATAAAGCTATTTTGTCCACTTATTCAACAAAGAATCTATTTAGGAAAAATTATTTGATATATTATGTAGAAAATCACACTGATGACCCTTTTCTTTGTAAAGCCTACTGTTCTTAAAGAAAAAGAAGGGAAAGAGTGAGTAACCACAAATTGTTACATTGTCCAATCAACAAATTGGCAGTCAGGGAAAGCAAAAGTATACAAGATGGGGACTTTTCCTGGTAGTCCAGTGATTAAGGATGCATCTTCCAATATACGGAAAGTGGGCTCAGTCCTTGGTTGAGGAACTAAGATCCCATGCGCCATGAGCAACTAAGCCCATGGGCTGTAAATACTGAGCCTGTTGCTGCAATTAAGACCTGGCATAGCCAGATAAATAAATATTTTTTTAATTGTATGATTGTAAATTAAAAAGAAGTACATGAGATGGTGAAGACCATGGAGTATAACAAAAAAGGAGCAGAAGACTATACAAAATAGAATATAAAACATCCTTGTAAATAATTTAGAAGGCTTCTGTAAATCTCCTCTAACCAGACTTTCAGTGTATATTTCTAAGAGCCTTCTATCCAGGAGATGCCTAGAGAATTTTATTACATATTGTGACTTTTGTAAATTTTGAGGGCTCTGCTCTACTTAAGAATATGACTTAAGAAGAGTAGTAAATTGTGTTTGATAATTTCAGTCTAGGTTACCACACTATTTATATTTTTTAAATTAATCTTGTTTTATTATCTAATTTTTACATATGCTAGAAAGAAAAAATAGCATCCAAAAATGAACCCTGGAAGGAAAACAGTATTATCTAAGAAAATTACCAAATCAACATGAAGAATGCAAAAAAACCTAAATAAACAAAATTGAATTGCTTCAATATAAGTAAATCATGTTTAGAATCTCTTTATACAATAATGGGAGTATTCATATTCTGAATAGAATAACATGTATTTTATAAGGATTGTTTAGTTTATCAAGGGACAGGAAGGCAATATAGACAGTTCTCTTTCTTTTATTTTTTTTTTTTTTTTTTTTCATTTTAGGGCCTAGAATAATAATATCTATAATCAGCAGTCTTTAAACAGAAATTTGTTTACTATCATATGAAAAAGAGAGTAAGAAACCTTCGATTCTAATGAAGATTTCTTTAACAAAATGTCTTATAGTACTGAAAGTATTTCAATATATATTAATAAAATGGAGAAATATGTTGAAAGTAAGTCAATAAGTTTTACAATACCAATTTGTTTGCAAACAAACTCCAAATCATTTAAAAGTGCATGCAAATGACTCCATTAAGCTTAATCTAGATCGAAAAGAAAGCGTGCTTAAAGATGTAATGAAAATTGAAGCACTTCTTTAATTATCTGCATAAATTACTTAGCATCAGTATAAAAAAACATGCAGTAATGTTTTTTGGTTAACATTAAAGTATTTATGTAAGACAACATGACTAAGTTTCAACTAAAACTGTACCAAAAAAACTCACTATATCAAAATTTGATGAGACAATTACATAGAAGATAAATCGCAATGATATTTCACTTTTGATAACTAGTTGTAGGCTACAGTCCATGGGGTTGCTAGGAGTTGGACATGACTGAGCGACTTCCCTTTCACTTTTCACTTTCATGCATTGGAGAAGGAAATGGCAACCCGCTCCAGTATTCTTGCCTGGAGAATCCCAGGGATAGAGGAGCCTGTTGGGCCTCCGTCTATGGGGTCGCACAGAGTCGGACACGACTGACATGACTTCAGCAGCAGCCGTGAAGATGATCAAATACTGAATACTAGTAGGAGTTTAATGTTACTGTAATATATTTTACTATAAATCCTCAAAACAGTATTTAAAATCCAATATGAATACAATATTCAGTGTTCTGAAAATTTTACATGTAATTGATATTTACACTATGAATCTTCTGAAGTCAAAATTAATATAAACTTATCCTTATATATTGCATCACGTCTTTCCAGGTTACAAAAACTCAAGGATTATTAAACTAATTACATTATAGGGCATAAGAAAAATAGTTTCAGTGAAATACTTTATTCTTTCAAATTTAAATTAATTCCAATTACTGTAACGTATGCTCTCATAACCATGCTTTCAGTGAGTTCATACACACTGACAACATTGGATAATTTTATAACATTTTAAAATGGTATTCTTTAGGCAGTTCAGTTTGTGGGGGAGGGTAAAATAACTAACCTCAAAGGAAATTCAGGGTCTTTGAAGTATTTGAAATATATATATATATATTTGAAGATCAAATAAACTTTGATAACTTATTGGAGGTGAGACAGGAATAGATAGTAGCAAGAGAAGTAACTTTATTTTCTCATACCATCTTTTTATATCAATTTAATTCATTCAATTAAATTTACTTAAAACAGTTTGATAAAGAAATTTATAACAAGGTGAATGTGTTAAAAGAAAGCCTGCATTCAAGAGAATTAAGATAATTTCTGACTGTAAGATGCTAGCTAACTTTTATTCTTAAGTTAATTCAAATATAAAATATTTTTTCCATATTTTACTACTGGAAACTTAAAGAGCAAAGTGATCACTAAGGTGTATGGCCCTTGTCACTTGATATTCTCATTTATGCCTTCAAGTAACAGCTAATTTTGAAAAGATGTAGCCTCTTGTTATGAGGAAAACATGCTTTCTTTTCATTTTATTCGAAAAATCTATTCTTTATAAACTATTAGAACCTTTTTTATAAAATAACCAATTGAGTCAGATATTTTAATCCAAACTACTTCGAGGAAACCAATTTCCCAAGAAGGTGACAGGATATACTAGAGAAAAACATAACCTTCCCACAAGAGCATTCATAGATTCGAAATAACGAAATAACCTCTCCTACCAGTCACCTTTATACTTTCTTGTACACATCTTAACTTCTTTTTTACTTAGCTATCAGATTTGTATAATTACAATCATAATGAATGTATCTCATAAACTGTAGAATAACGTTCAGTTTAGTTCAGTTCACTTTAGTCGCTCAGTCATGTACGACTCTCTGTGACCCCATGAATCATAGCACACCAGGCCTCCCTTGTCCATCACCATCTCCCGGAGTTCACTCAGACTCATGTTCATCGAGTCAATGATGCCAAACATTCATCTCATCCTCTGTCATCCCCTTCTCCTCCTGCCCCCAATCCTTCCCAGCATCAGAGTATTTTCCAATGAGTCAACTCTTCGCATGAGGTGGCCAAAGTACTGGAGTTTCAGCTTTAGCATCATTCCTTCCAAAGAAACCCCAGGGCTGATCTCCTTCAGAATGGACTNGTCTGTTGTTCCATGTCCAGTTCTAGCTGTTGCTTTCTGACCTGCATACAGATTTCTCAAGAGGCAGGTTAGGTGGTCTGGTATTCCCATCTCCTGAAGAATTTTGGAAAATTCTGAAAGAGATGGGAATACAGAACAATGTTAGTCAGTATTAAATCTTAATAGATTACTATATTATTTTCTTTTGAAAATCCCTCCCATGTGTAGCCTGGATTGTTTCCCAAAAGCAGTAAGGCAGACTGGAATCCTCGAGCTTCCTCTCTTCCTCTGCTGTAGTAATGACAAAATCCCAAGGCTCACAAATACGATGATAGTGAGAGAACCAGATTTTGACATGCATGAAGGACTCAAGGGTGGGCAGTAGTAGGGAGGAGAGAAAGTGAGTAGCATATGAATTGAGACTGCCTAATCTGCAAAAGCTTATATCTTTCCCTATCAGATCTAGGCCCTTAAATCTATTTCTCACTTCCACTGTATAATCATAAGGGATTTGATTTAGATCATATCTGAATGGTCTAGTGGTTTTCCCTACTTNTTTTTGCATTTCTTTTCCATGGGGATGGTCTTGATCCCTGTCTCCTGTACAATGTCACGAACCTCATTCCATAGTTCATCAGGCACTCTATCTATCAGATCTAGGCCCTTAAATCTATTTCTCACTTCCACTGTATAATCATAAGGGATTTGATTTAGATCATATCTGAATGGTCTAGTGGTTTTCCCTACTTTCTTCAATTTAAGTCTGAATTTGGCAATTAGCAGCTCATGATCTGAGTCACAGTCAGCTCCTGGTCTTGTTTTTGTTGACTGTATAGAGCTTCTCCATCTTTGGCTGCAAAGAATATAATCAGTCTGATTTGAGTGTTGCCCATCTGGTGATGTCCATGTGTAGAGTCTTCTCTTGTGTTGTTGGAAGAGGGTGTTTGTTATGACCAGTGTGTTCTCTTGGCAAAACTCTATTAGCCTTTGTCTGCTTCACTCTGTTCCAAGGCCAAATTTGCCTGTTACCCCAGGTGTTTCTTGACTTCCTATTTTTGCATTCCAGTCCCCTATAATGAAAAGGACATCTTTTTTGGATGTTAGTTCTAAAAGATCTTGTAGGTCTTCATAGACCCATTCCACTTCAGCTTCTTCAGCGTTACTGATTGGGACATAGACTTGGATTACTGTGATACTGAATGGTTTGTCTTGGAAACAGAGATCATTCTGTTGTTTTTGAGATTGCATCCAAGTACCTCATTTCGAACTCTTTTGTTGATCATGATGGCTACTCCATTTCTTCTAAGGCACGAGAAACTAAAAAGCCTCTTGATGAAAGTTAAAGAGGAGAGTGAAAAAGTTGGCCTGAAGCTCAACATTCAGAAAACGAAGATCATGGCATCCAGTCCCATCACTTCATGGGAAATAGATGGGGAAACAGTGGAGACAGTGTCAGACTTTATTTTTGTGGGCTCCAAAATCACTGCAGATGGTGATTGCAGCCATTAAATTAAAAGACGCTTACTCCTTGGAATGAAAGTTATGACGAACATAGATAACATATTCAAAAGCAGAGACATTACTTTGCTGACAAAGGTCCATCTAGTCAAGGCTATGGTTTTTCCAGTGGTCATATATGGATGTGAGAGTTGGACTGTGAAGAAGGCTGAGCGCCAAAGAATTGATGCTTTTGAACTGTGGTGTTGCAGAAGACTCTTGAGAGTCCCTTTGACTGCAAGGAGATCCAACCAGTCCATCTTAAAGGAGATCAGTCCTGGGTGTTCATTGGAAGGACTGATACTAAAGCTGAAACTCCAATACTTTGGCCACCTGATGCAAAGAGCTGACTCACTGGAAAAGACTGATGCTGGGAGGGATTGAGGGGCAGTGGGAGAAGGGGATGACAGAGGATGAGATGGCTGAATGACATCACTGACTTCATGGACATGAATTTGAGTGGACTCTGGGAGTTCATGGACAGGGAGGCCTGGCATGCTGCAGTTCATGGGGTCACAAAGAGTCAGACACGACTGAGAAACTGAACTGAATCTCAAAAGCACAAAGGAAGGTTCAGTTCAGTTCAGTTCAGTCGCTCAGTCGTGTCCAACTCTTTGCCACCCCATGAATCACAGCATCCCAGGCCTCCCTATCCATCACCAACTCCCGGAGTTCACTCAGACTCACACCCATTGAGTCAGTGATGCCATCCAGCCATCTCATCCTCTGTAGCCCCCTTCTTCTCCTGCCCCCAATCCCTCCCAGCATCAGTCTTTCCAATGTGAAGAGGTAAGAAAGGCTTCTTCAGTGATCAATGCAAAGAAATAGAGGAAAACAACAGAATGGGAAAGACTAGAGATCTCTTCAAGAAAATTAGAGATACCAAGGGAATATTTCATGCAAAGATGGGCTCGATAAAGGACAGAAATGGTATGGACCTAACAGAAGCAGAAGATATTAAGAAGAGGTGGCAAGAATACACAGAAGAACTGTATAAAAAAGATTTTCACGACCCGGATAATCATGATGGTGTGATCACTCATCTAGACCCAGACATCCTGGAATGTGAAGTCAAGTGGGCCTTAGAAAGCATCACTACGAACAAAGCTAGTGGAGGTGATGGAATTCCACTAGAGCTATTTCAAATCATGAAAGATAATGCTGTGAAAATGCTGCATTGAATATGCCATCAAATTTGGAAAACTCAGTGGTGGCCACAGGACTGGAAAATGTCAGTTTTCATTCCAATTCCAAAGTAAAGCAAAGGAAGGTTAGGCAAATTTAACTACCTTTGACTTCAGAGAGCCCTGAAAGGGGAAACAAAAGAAAAAGGAATAAGTGACAAGGAAAACAACTGAGACACCTGAAAAGATAAAGCACTATGGGATGAAAAAATCTGTCAAGAGAAAGAATTAATGGGAAAAAGGTCAAATTTTTAAGCGATATCTTCAGACTGGTTAGAAGATATTATAAATATATAAAATATAATTTTGAGCTAAAGAATCACTTTAGAAATGAATGACAGAATAATATAGCAGCAAGATTGTGATGGAAAGCAAAATCAAAACATTCACTCAGAGGGGATAGAGAAGATGGTCACAATGAGAGAGAAAATGAGAAAATCAAATTAGAATTACCAACAACAGTTAAGAAACCTAGAAGATAAAAACGACGTAAACACAGAAAGACTAATATCCACACAAACACCAAACAATAATTTCTTATAATTATTGAAAACAAATTTAAAGGGCTCATAAAGCTCTGCAAAAGATAGGACAGACTAACATTAAACACTAACTGGAAGAGCATTTTATCAGAATTCTAGATACACACTGTGAAATTTGAGATGATTTTTTTAAAGGAAGAAAAATCTAAGATTTCTTGGTAAAAAGAGGATACATCTCATAGGAAAATAATACATAAAATTTATTCCTCAGATACATCACCAGGTGAAGAAAGAAATGCATTTATAACAACAGGAAAAGTAGGTCAAGAATTTTAGTATATATACACCCAAGGCAATTGTTATAAGCCACAGCAAAATCCAGCCTGTTTTGTACATACAATTGCATTGGGACACAGCCTTGCGTGTTCATTTACTGTTTTGTCTATGTATGCTTTTCTGTTGTAATGGCAGAGCTGATACCTGAGAAAAAAGCCATATGGTCTGCAAGGTCTCAAATATTTACAAAGTCTCAAATATTTATCTCACAATTTATGGAAAAACAAAATTACTGACCTCCGACCTAAGCTATCATTTAAATGCCACACTGAATTACAGATGTTCTCAGGCATATAATTATAAGATGACAATCTTTGAAATAACTTTAGGGATATTATCAGCAAGAGGAATAATTAATCCAATTGAAAGTGATAAGACATGAAAAATCAGATAAATGAAATCTTAATAAAACTTTACCAATTGATTAATTTTTAAAAATGACCAAATAATCCAAGTACAAACATGGAAATCAGCATATCATATTCCTGGTGAAACCAGTACTGGATTAACATAAGGACAGGAATACCAGGAGAGACCAGAGGGGCTGAAAACTTCCTTGTTCTTGGAAATGTACAAAATAGGTAAATTCAACGTGAGTAAGGATTAAGTTTGAATCTTAATAAGCTAGTATTACTCATCAGAGGAACAAAACAAAAATTAGCACATTTGAAAGTAGCAGAATAAAACAGCAAGAAAATAAACTTAAAAAGGAGAAGAGGAAATACAATTTCAGTTTAAGAGAAAATAAATATCTTTTATTGAAAGATAAGCTTGCAACTGTCACAAAACTACAAAACTATTCAATTCATCATTTTTCATCAGTATGTTGTTAAAACATCATTGCATTAATTTGGGTTTTATTCCATATGAAAAAAAGAACATTTTCACTCTGAATTACTTATTTCTGTAACAAAATCTATTCAAGCAGTTTAAATACTCATGAAGGTATATCATATTCATGCAGAACTTTTAAATTAGAAATGTGTGAAAACATTAATGCAGAATAAGAGAAAATGGAAAATAGTTGATATCTATGTTTTCTTCAGAATTTACTAAAGTGTCCTTGAACTATATCAGCTTTCTTACTTACGATTTTTTTTCTTTTTTTTCTTACTTAAGATTTTAGCTATTAATATGACATATATAGTCAGAAAGCACCCCTGAAGAATAGAAAACAAAAACATCTTTAAGAATAACATTATTATTTATTGATTAAATATTCCCTTTTAATTAATTAATTAAACATTCAGAGAATTTCAAATTGTTCTTCCTCTTTAGGAAATGCTTTTGCTGTGCAAATTAAGAGATGAAAACCGAACAAATTTTTGTATAAATACTAATTTGCAAAATTTTATGTTATGAAGTATTTCATATGATTCTTATAACAATCCGTAGAGGAGACATTATTAATATAATGTTTCTTTCTTCTTTTTCTTTAATGTGGAAGGTGATGTTCAGAGACATTCTGTGTAAAGGTTCACCTGGCTTCTCGCAATTGATAACAATTCACACTGTCCTTACTGTTACGTTGCTAACCCAAGTGGGACTCTTTTGCGACTCTGTGGATTGGAGTCCACAAGCCTCCTCTGTTTATGGGATTTCTCAGGCAAGAATACTGGAGTGGGTTGTCATGTCCTTCCAGTAACCTTGAAAATACAGAATCATTTGGAAAGGAGTATGTCGCTAAGAGTCGGACACAACTGAGTGACTTCACTTTCATGCATTGGAGAAGGAAATAGCAACCCACTTCAGTATTCTTGCCTGGAGAATCCCAGGGACAGAGGAGCCTGTTGGATGCCGTCTATGGGGTTGCACGGAGTCAGACAGGATTGACGCAACTTAGCAGCTGCAGCAAAAGTCTGCTTTCAGTATACAGATACAGATCTCTTAAATATTCTTTACCAAATTATTTAATGAAAGAACTTTTCACCTTAGCTTCATCTTCGTTGTATTGCCTGATTTAAATGCATATGCTTCTCTGGGAGACAGCTGATCTATAATTTGCTAACTTGTTTCAAATAGCAATCTAACATACATTGCATACTCAAAATATGAATGATTATGGGACTTGTCAATGGAAAATTCAGACAATTTAATAGAAATATTTTATTGAACAAAATATTTTAAGCATCTGATCCCATCACTTCATGGCAAATAGAGGAGGAAACAATGGAAACAGTGACAGACTTTATTTTCTTGGGCTACAAAATCACTGTGGATGGTGATCGCAACCATGAAATTAAAAGACGCTTGCTGCTTGCAAGAAAAGCTATGACAAATCTAGACAGTATACTAAAAAGAAGAGACATTACTTTGCTGGCAAAAGACTGTCGAGTCAAAGCTATGGTTTTTCCAGTGGTCGTGTATGGATGTAAGAGTTGGACTATAAAGAAAGCTGAGTGCTGAAGAATTGATGCTTTTGAACTGTGGTGTTGGAGAAGACTCTTGAGATTCCTTTGGACTGCAAGAAGATCCAACCAATCCATCCTAAAGGAAATAAATCCTGAATATTCATTGAAAGGACTGATGCTGAAGCTGATGCTCCAATACTTTGGCCACCTGATATGAAGAACTGACTCATTGGAAAAGAGACTAATGCTGGGCAAGATTGAAGGCGGGAGAAGGGTATGTCAGAGGATGAGATGGTTGAATGGCATCACCCACTCAATGGACATGAGTTTGAGTAAGCTCTGGTTGTTGGTGATGGACAGGGAAGCTTGACATACTAGGCTGCAAAGGGTTGGACATGACTGAGTGACTGAACTGAACTGATTGAGCAAAAACGAGCTGTTCTCAAGCTGGGTAACTTCAAACTCCAGACTGGTTTGAAGCCACCAGGCATGACATTACAGGCCAATTTAAATGAGGTTGCTTAACCTTTATGTGCATGCATGCTAAGTCACATCAATTGTGTTCAACTTTTTGCAACTGTAGCCCGGCAGTCTTCTCTGTCTGTGCGTTTCTCCAGGAAGGAATACTGGAGTGGTTTGCCACGTCATCCTCCAGAGTATCTTCCCAATGCGGGGACTGAGCCCGTGGCTCCTGCATTGCAGGTAGATTCTTTACTTCTGTGCCCCTGGGGAAACCCTTAACCTTTATCAGTTTAGCTCAGTTCAGTCACTCAGTCATGTCCTACTCTTTGCGACCCCATGAATCGCACCACGCCAGGCCTCCCTGTCCATCACCAGCTCCCGGAGTTCACTCAGACTCACGCCCATTGAGTCAGTGATGCCATCCAGCCATCTCATCCTCTGTCGTCCCCTTCTCCTCCTGCCCCCAATCCCTCCCAGCATCAGAGTCTTTTCCNTTCATGCAGAACTTTTAAATTAGAAATGTGTGAAAACATTAATGCAGAATAAGAGAAAATGGAAAATAGTTGATATCTATGTTTTCTTCAGAATTTACTAAAGTGTCCTTGAACTATATCAGCTTTCTTACTTACGATTTTTTTTCTTTTTTTTCTTACTTAAGATTTTAGCTATTAATATGACATATATAGTCAGAAAGCACCCCTGAAGAATAGAAAACAAAAACATCTTTAAGAATAACATTATTATTTATTGATTAAATATTCCCTTTTAATTAATTAATTAAACATTCAGAGAATTTCAAATTGTTCTTCCTCTTTAGGAAATGCTTTTGCTGTGCAAATTAAGAGATGAAAACCGAACAAATTTTTGTATAAATACTAATTTGCAAAATTTTATGTTATGAAGTATTTCATATGATTCTTATAACAATCCGTAGAGGAGACATTATTAATATAATGTTTCTTTCTTCTTTTTCTTTAATGTGGAAGGTGATGTTCAGAGACATTCTGTGTAAAGGTTCACCTGGCTTCTCGCAATTGATAACAATTCACACTGTCCTTACTGTTACGTTGCTAACCCAAGTGGGACTCTTTTGCGACTCTGTGGATTGGAGTCCACAAGCCTCCTCTGTTTATGGGATTTCTCAGGCAAGAATACTGGAGTGGGTTGTCATGTCCTTCCAGTAACCTTGAAAATACAGAATCATTTGGAAAGGAGTATGTCGCTAAGAGTCGGACACAACTGAGTGACTTCACTTTCATGCATTGGAGAAGGAAATAGCAACCCACTTCAGTATTCTTGCCTGGAGAATCCCAGGGACAGAGGAGCCTGTTGGATGCCGTCTATGGGGTTGCACGGAGTCAGACAGGATTGACGCAACTTAGCAGCTGCAGCAAAAGTCTGCTTTCAGTATACAGATACAGATCTCTTAAATATTCTTTACCAAATTATTTAATGAAAGAACTTTTCACCTTAGCTTCATCTTCGTTGTATTGCCTGATTTAAATGCATATGCTTCTCTGGGAGACAGCTGATCTATAATTTGCTAACTTGTTTCAAATAGCAATCTAACATACATTGCATACTCAAAATATGAATGATTATGGGACTTGTCAATGGAAAATTCAGACAATTTAATAGAAATATTTTATTGAACAAAATATTTTAAGCATCTGATCCCATCACTTCATGGCAAATAGAGGAGGAAACAATGGAAACAGTGACAGACTTTATTTTCTTGGGCTACAAAATCACTGTGGATGGTGATCGCAACCATGAAATTAAAAGACGCTTGCTGCTTGCAAGAAAAGCTATGACAAATCTAGACAGTATACTAAAAAGAAGAGACATTACTTTGCTGGCAAAAGACTGTCGAGTCAAAGCTATGGTTTTTCCAGTGGTCGTGTATGGATGTAAGAGTTGGACTATAAAGAAAGCTGAGTGCTGAAGAATTGATGCTTTTGAACTGTGGTGTTGGAGAAGACTCTTGAGATTCCTTTGGACTGCAAGAAGATCCAACCAATCCATCCTAAAGGAAATAAATCCTGAATATTCATTGAAAGGACTGATGCTGAAGCTGATGCTCCAATACTTTGGCCACCTGATATGAAGAACTGACTCATTGGAAAAGAGACTAATGCTGGGCAAGATTGAAGGCGGGAGAAGGGTATGTCAGAGGATGAGATGGTTGAATGGCATCACCCACTCAATGGACATGAGTTTGAGTAAGCTCTGGTTGTTGGTGATGGACAGGGAAGCTTGACATACTAGGCTGCAAAGGGTTGGACATGACTGAGTGACTGAACTGAACTGATTGAGCAAAAACGAGCTGTTCTCAAGCTGGGTAACTTCAAACTCCAGACTGGTTTGAAGCCACCAGGCATGACATTACAGGCCAATTTAAATGAGGTTGCTTAACCTTTATGTGCATGCATGCTAAGTCACATCAATTGTGTTCAACTTTTTGCAACTGTAGCCCGGCAGTCTTCTCTGTCTGTGCGTTTCTCCAGGAAGGAATACTGGAGTGGTTTGCCACGTCATCCTCCAGAGTATCTTCCCAATGCGGGGACTGAGCCCGTGGCTCCTGCATTGCAGGTAGATTCTTTACTTCTGTGCCCCTGGGGAAACCCTTAACCTTTATCAGTTTAGCTCAGTTCAGTCACTCAGTCATGTCCTACTCTTTGCGACCCCATGAATCGCACCACGCCAGGCCTCCCTGTCCATCACCAGCTCCCGGAGTTCACTCAGACTCACGCCCATTGAGTCAGTGATGCCATCCAGCCATCTCATCCTCTGTCGTCCCCTTCTCCTCCTGCCCCCAATCCCTCCCAGCATCAGAGTCTTTTCCAATGAATCAACACTTCGCATGAGGTGGCCAAAGTACTGGAGCTTCAGCTTCAGCATCATTCCTTCCAAAGAAATCCCAGGGCCGATCTCCTTTGGAATGGACTGATTGGATCTCCTTGCGGTCCAAGGGACTCTCAAGAGTCTTCTCCAACACCGCAGTTCAAACGCATCCATTCTTTGGCGCTCAGCCTTCTTCACAGTCCAACTCTCACATCCATACATGACTACTGGAAAAACCATAGCCTTGACTAGACGGACCTTAGTCGGCAAAGTAATATCTCTGCTTTTGAATATGCTATCTAGGTTGGTCATAATTTTTCTTCCAAGAAGTAAGCGTCTTTTAATTTCATGGCTTTACCTTTATAATGATTGGCAATTAAATGGAGATTTCCAAAAACCAAGGGATTGGCTTATACAATTTTAGAAAGATGATTTAAGTTTTGCTTGTGATTAGTAGAGGCATTTAAAATAAATAGTTTATTTACTTTCAGCCAGGCCTTCTGCATTGCAGGCAGATTCTGAGATACCAAGGAAGCCCCTTCATAAAGTAAACTACATTAATTTTGCTTACTGGTTTAACTGGGCTTTTGTCTGCTCTAAGGATCTTTAAGTTTGATTTTCATCTTATTTTGACAGACTACAACAAAATATTGTTTGAAATTGTTAAGAGACCTAAATTTTGGTTGTGAATAGAGACATGTGGGCCACTACTAAAAACATATAAATTATATAACACTGATAAGAACATATCTTAATGATGTGAGACCAAAATATCTTAATGATGTGGGTGGTATTATACTAACTAGAGAGAAGGAAGACGTGTATATATGAAATTAACTATTCTAGCATCAGGGATCCTGAGAAAGCCAAGGAAAAGCAGTGCTATATTAGCAATGAAACATTCAATATCTAAAGTAAAAAGACTGAAATTTCAATATTATTCTCATTGTTTGTTGGACAACCTGGCAAGGAATTTTGCTTCCTTAATCTTACTGAGACATATTGAGGATGATCAAAGGTTTGAAAATCAGTCTGTCAAGGATTAGTTATCACTATTGCCTAAAACATCTCAGCTTTAACTCAAAGTTCTGATACTGAGGTTTACTTTTTATATCACTGGCATTTGCATCTGAAACTGGAATTGGAATTCTGCTTCTGTTATCCCCACAATAACTGAACATTTCCATATAACAATCCACAAGTCTCCCCTGATAAAAGAGAAAGAGATAGAGTGAGAATACTTACATACATACACATACATAGTATTTCTAAAGAAGAGGAAATAGCATTTACCTACTCACCTATTCAAATATCTGTAGCATTCTCAAATTGGAACTTTGATACATAAACAATGCTAAATTTATAGAGATAATTCATATTGAAAGTTAGCTATATGCTTAGTTAAAATTGCATAATATTGTGCAACCACAGAAATACATTTTCCTTCAATTTACTGTTTTTTTTTTTTTAATTTTTTGCAAGGAAGAGAACACGAAGCATATTAGTGTATAAAGAGCACTCATGATGACTCTTTTTTCCAGTTAAATCATCTTTTACTATGCATCCCTACTCAAAAATGGCAAAGCTTAGACTTCTGCTGATTCTCTAAACATGGTAATGAATTATCGCCAAAGCACAGATATATTATATGTGTGCAAGCGTCAGTTCAGTTTTGTCATTCAGTTGTATCCTACTCTTTGAGACCCCATGAACTGCAGCACGCCAGGCATCCCTGTCCATCACCAAATCCAGGAGTTTACTCAAACTCATGTCCAATGAGTCAGGGATATCATCCAACCATCTCACCCTCTGTCATCCCCTTCTCCTCCTGCCTTTAACCCTTCCCAGATTCAAGGTCTTTTCAGTGCATCAGTTCTTCGCATCAGGTGTCCAAAGTATTGGAGTTTCAGCTTCAGCATCAGTCCTTCCAACAACTATTTGGGACTGATTTCCTTTAGAATGGACTGGTTGGATCCCCTTGCAGTCCAAGGGACTCTCAAGGGTCTTCTCCACCACAAAGGCATCAGTTTATCAGCACTCAGCTTTCTTTATGGTTCAACTATCCCATCCATACATGACTACTGGAAAAACCATAGCTTTGACTAGACAGACCTTTTTTGGCAAAGTAACGCCTCTGCTTTTTAATACGTCTAGGTTGATCATAACTTTTTTTTTTTTTCCCTCAAGGAGCAAGCGTCTTTTAATTTCATGTCTGCAGTCACCATTGCCAGAGATTTTGGAGCACAAAAAAATAAAGTCTGTCACTGCTTCCATTGCTTCCCTGTCTATTTGCCATGAAGAGGTGGGACCAGATGCCATGATCTTAGTTTTCTGAATTTGAGTATTAAGCCAACTTTTTCACTCTCCTCTTTAACTTTCTTCAAGGGGCTCTTCATTTCTTCTTCACTTTCTGCCATAAGGGTGGTGTATCTGCATATCTAAGGTTATTGATATTTCTCTGGGAAATCTTGACTCCAGTTTATGCTTCATCCAGCCCAGTATTTCCCATGATGTACTCTGCATATAAGTTAAGTAAGCAAGGTGACAATATACAGCATTAATGTACTTTCCAGATTTGGAACAAGCTTGTTGTTCCATGTCCAGTTCTAACTGTTGCTTCCTGACCTGCACACAGATTTTTCAGGAGGTATGTCAGGTGGTCTGGTATTCCCATATCTTGAAGAATTTTCCACAGTTTGTTGCAATCCAAAAGTCAAAGGCTTTGACATAATCAATAAAGCAGAAGTAGATGTTTTTTCTGGAACTCTCTTGCTTCTTCAATGAGCCAATAGATCTTGGCAATTTGATCTCGATTCCTCTGCCTTTTCTCAATCCAGCTTGAATATCTGTAAGTTCATGTTTCATGTACTGTTGAAGCCTGGCTTGGAGGATTTTTAGTGTTACTTTGCTGGCACATGAGATGAGTGCCCCTTTGCGGTAGTTTGAGCATTCCTTGCTATTGCCTTTCTTTAGAATTGGAATGAAAACTGACCATTTCCAGTGCTATGGTCACAGCTGTTTACAAAATTCGCTGGCATATTGAGTGTAACACTTTCACAGCATCATCTTTTAGGATTTGAAATAGCTCAGCTGGAATTCCATCCCCTCCACTAGCTTTGTTCATAGTGATGCTTCCTAAGGCCCACTTGACTTCACATCCCAGAATATGTGGCTCTAAGTTGATCATACCATCGTGATTATATGGGTCATGAAGAATTTTTTATATAGTTCTTCTGTGTATTCTTGCCACCTCTTCTTAATATCTTCTGTTTCTGTTGGTCCATACCATTTCTGTCCTTTATTGTGCCCATCTCTGCTTGAAAAGTTCCTTTGCTATCTCTAATTTTCTTGAAGAGATCTCTAGTCTTCCCATTCTATAGTCTTCCTTTATTTCTTTGCACTTATCGCTGAGGAAGGCTTTCTTATCTCTTGTTGCTATTCTTTGGAACTCTGCATTCAAATGGATATGTCTTTCCTTTTCTTATTTGCCTTTTCCTTCTCTTCTTTCATAGCTATTTGTAAAGCCTCCTCAGACAACCATTTTGCCTTTTTTGCATTTCTTTTTCTTGCAGGTGGTCTTGATTACTGCCACCTGTACAATTTCCTGAACCTCTGTCCATAGTTCATCAGACATTCTATCCATCAGATCTAGGCCCTTAAATCTATTTCTCACTTCCACTGTATAATCATAAGTGATTTGATTTAGGTCATACCTAAATGGTCTAATGGTTTTCCCTACTTTTTTCAATTTAAATCTGAATTTTTTAAGGAGTTCATGATCTGAGTCACAGTCCGCTTCCAGTCTTGTTTTTGCTAACTGAGTAGAGCTTTTCCATATTTGACTACAAAGAATACAATCAATCTGATTTTGGTATTGACCATCTGGTAATGTCCATGTGTAGAGTCTTCTTTTGTGTTGTTGCATATATGCATGTAATCATATATATAATAATTGAAAATGCAAATTTTTATCATTTATTTATTTTAAGTACAGATTTGTCAGCTATGACAAAATTAGACAGTGACAGTGTATTTCAAAATAGAGACATTACTTTCAACAAAAATTCATATAGTCAAAGCTGTGGTTTTTCTAGTAGTCATGGAAGGATGTGAGAGTTGGACTATAAAGATGGTTAAAGTAGAAGAACTGATGCTTTCAAACCATAGTGCTGGAGAAAACTCTTGAGAGTCCCTTGGGCAGCAAGGAGATCAAACCAGTCAGTCCTAAAGGAAATCAGCCCTGAATATTCATTAGAAGGACTGACACTAAAGCTGAAGCTCCAATATTTTGGCTTCCTGATGCAGAGTCAACTCACTGGGAAAGACTGATGCTGGGAAAAATTGAAGGCAATAGAAGGGAAGAGCAGAGAATGAGATGGTTAGTTAGTATTACTGACTCAATTGGCATGAATCAGAGCAAATTCATGGAAGTTGCAAAGGAAGGGAAGTCTGGTGTGCTTCAGTTCATGGAGTCACAAAGAGTTGGAGATGACTTAGAGACTGAACGGCAACAGGTCACAGATGTTTGTGATATATTTGGCAACCCTTTTCTCATTTAGTAGCTTCATTGTCATGGTAGTAGCTTCATTTCACATAGCAAATACTACTCTATTCTAATGAGTTTTCCAGAATATTACAAGAAACTTCATCCACAAAGTTCCTTGTTCATTAAAAAAAAGAACATTTATTTGTGCTAATTTTATAAATTAATTTTATTTCTACAAATGATCATTACAATGATTTTAAAGTGCCTTGCTATTTATTTAACTTAGTTTATGTAAGTTATAGATAATCTTATATTTTCTCATTTTCCCTTATTTGTGTCCCAGTAGTTATAGTATTATCTACTGCAACATGTAGAATGATTTTTAAGGATAAAGTTAGAAGTATGTTATAAAGATTATTTTAAAAGCACTCCAACAATTTAATAGACTGAATTTCTATTGTTAGCTTGTTTAAAACAATGAAAAGTATATGGGGTAGAATGAAAACAATTTAAGGAAGAATATTTTACAAATTCTAAAAAATTCTAAGACTCAAGTGACTGAAGATTATTCACTTACCACTTAATTTAAAAAATAATTGTTAAGCTTTAATTCATCATAGAAAAGGGAAACTGGTAGAAGCCGCTGAATTGTATTTATATGTAGAACATTTTATTACTGTAATTCTTGGCTTTAGTCTAGCTTTATACATGGTAGCCAAAAGGATAGTCTTATGTCTCAAAGTGTAAGGCTTTCTTTCTGAAAGAAAACTATACAATATGTGATCTTTGAGCAAATAAATTTAGCTTCTTTTTTTTCACCTATGAAGTTTTGCTTTCTCTAGACAGCCCAAGCAAAGAGTTTAAAGAGAAGTAAGATCAATGCATTGCCACAGCAAGTTGCATTGTGATTTAACAACAAAAGGAGTGAGATTCAACTTGGGAAAATGGTGCAGTAACTAATATATTAAATACTATTTACATCAACATTTTTGAGGTACCAGTTTCAATCAGTTAAATATGCCCTTATCTGATTTATTTTTAACCTCTTTCCATTATTTCAGTTTACATGGTCTATTATATTCCAATATAATATATGTTACATGGTATATATAATTATGTGGTATACTATATTATATTTTGATTGTTTATTATAGAATATTTCAACTTCCTTCTTGTCAGTGTCATCCTAATCATCTCACCATTGTACTATTTTAATAGAAAATGTCCTCAGTTCTGTAAAATGAGAACAGCACCTCCCTGTTCTTTATCTCTATTTCAACTGTAATATTTTCTTTTAACATCTGCTTACAGATACATCTGACTCATCACAAAATAAGTTCTTGAGTGTGAAATATTGAATGATATTATAGTGGAAGCACATGTACTAAACACATGTATAGTTAATATTAACTTGAAAATCACTTCAAGTACTCAAAAGCAACAAAATAAATATAGTTAATTTGAACACAGTAAGTTTTTCTTCAGGTGTGATTAAATGTAACTTTTCACTAGGAAGGGAATCATATTAAATAATTATCTAACAATTAAAGTTAATGATATACAAAACCTACATATTATACCTAAAAACATTCTTAGTTAAAGCTGGATTAGTACAGTTGATTATATGTAAAATATTTATCTGACTTTACTTCTTTTTTTCTATTCATTAGTCTATCTTGATTGAATGTTCTTATAGTGTGACAAATCTCATTATCCTGTATATTCCAAAGAACACTCAAACATGAAACTTCAACATACTCTGTATTAATTTATCCAAATTTTATTTCTATAGTTTATTTTAAATACATTTATTGAATGCTTACTATGTAAGAAACAGTTTTCTATGTGCTCTAACTGCTTTTTGTTATTTAATTCTTTCAGCAAGTCCATGGGATAGGCGTTACTGAGACCCTATTTTACAGATAAGAGAACTGAAGCTATAAAAGACTCAGTAATCACAAGGCACTTCATTTTGGGAGCAGAAGTTTGACATCCAGAGCCTTTACTCAACCACTGCCTTGGAGTTACTCATGTGTCCCCAAACAAACTCACAATCAATTCACATGCATGCACTTTTTCACTGGTTTGTGAAGTTTATTTTTATTCTACAGCTGTGTCTTTTGAAATCTTATCACCATACTTGAATGCAATTCAGTAATTCTAAAATTCATGTAGATCAGTAAATGTTCTTTTTGCAACCGTGACTAACAGATTTGTCTAAATTTCATGAATATCACCAGACTAAAATGGAACCCAGATCCTATGATATAAAGATCACTGCATTATCTGTCATCTGCAGTACTCCTTATCATATCATTGAACAAAATATATTTATTTTTATTTTGGTAATTTCTATGGTAAACCAAAGGATAACAAAATTAGTGATCATTCAATCATGTTTCCTTGTATACTAGCACCATATTGCTTTAATAACTATAGTTTTACCATACAACTTGAAATCACTAGGCCTGATGCTTCCTGCTTTGTTTTTCTTTCTCACAATTTCTTTGACTATTAGAGGTCTTTTCTGATTTAATATAAACTTTAAGGATTTTTTTCCTACTTTCGTAAAAAATGCCATTGGAATTTCAATAGGAGTTGCATTGAATTTATAGACAATATTCTATAGATTGTATAGAATCTATACAATCAATAACATACTATAGGTAGTATTGACATTTTAATAAAGCTAATTATTTCAATTAATAAATATGAGATACCTTTCTATTTGTCTTCCTCTATTTCATTCATCAATGTCTTATAGTTTTCAGAGTAGAGATCTTTTCCTTCCGTGGTTACATTTATTCTGAAGTATCATAAGTTTTTATCATTTACTATCCAAGGCAAAGCGTTCAATATCACAGTAATCCAAGTCTATGTCCCAACCAGTAATTCTGAAGAAGCCAAAGTTGAACAATTCTATGAAGACCTACAAGACCTTTCAGAACTAACACCCATAAAAGATTTCCTTTTCATTATAGGGGACTGGAATGCAAAAGTAGGAAGTCAAGAAACACCTGGAGTAACAGGCAAATTTGGCCTTAGAATACAGAATGAAGCAGGGCAAACTAATAGAGTTTTGCCAAGAAAATGCACTGGTCATAGCAAACACCCTCTTCCAACAACACAAAAGAAGACTCTACGCATGGACATCACCAGATGGTCAACACCAAAATCAAATTGATTATATTCTTTGCAGTCAAAGATGAAGAAGCTTTATACAGTCAACAAAAACAAGACTGGGAGCTGACTGTGACTCAGATCATGATCTCCTTATCACCAAATTCAGCCTTAAATTGAAGAAAGTAGGGAAAACCACTAGACCATTCAGATATGACCTAAATCAAATCTCTTATGATTATACAGTGGAAGTGAGAAATAGATTTAAGGGCCTAGATCTGATAGATAGAGTGCCTGATGAACTATGGAATGCGGTTCATGACATTGTACAGAAGACAGGGATCAAGACCATCTCCATGGAAAAGAAATGCAAAAAAGCGAAATGGCTGTCTGGGGAGGCCTTACAAATAACTGTGAAAAGAAGAGAAGCAAAAAGCCAAGGAGAAAAGGAAAGATATAAGCGTCTGAATGCAGAGTTCCAAAGAATAGAAAGAAGAGTTAAGAAAGCCTTCTTTAGTGATCAATGCAAAGAAATAGAGGAAAAATGAGAATGAGAAAGACTAGAGATCTCTTCAAGAAAATTAGAGATACCAAGGGAACATTTCATGCAAAGATGGGCTCGATAAAGGACAGAAATGATATGGACCTAACAGAAGCAGAAGATATTAAGAAGTGGTGGCAAGAATACACAGAGGAACTGTACAAAAAAGGTCTTCCTGTTATTTGGCTATACCATAGGAGGAAAGACAGGAGTCAAGATTAGTAGAAGCTCTTTGAGCAGACACTGAAAGTATGGAGTTTCCATGAACTGATATAAGGAAAGTGTTAAGTGCAGTATGTTTTGGAAAGAGAGCCAGCAGTTTTGTTCATGTTTAATTTGAGCTGTCGATTAGATATTCAAGTAGCAGTAGAGAGTAGACAGTTGAAAATGCATGTGAAATTTGTGGGACAATATGTTGCTAAAAATGTGAATTTCAGTGTTCTTGGCTTAAAAATGATTTTTAAAGACATAACCCTGGATGAAGTCATCAGAGAACATAGGAAAGATAGAACAAATAAGAAGAACAAAGATGAGTCCTGGGCATTTCTTTATTAAAAAGTCAAGAAAAAGAACAAAGGAGACTGAATAGTAAAAAATAGGATAGAACAAAGAAAGAGTGTGATCATATGGAAACTGTGTATCAAGCAGGAAAGAATAATGAATCATGACAAATGCTACCAGGAGGTGAAGATGACTAAAACTAGGAAGTGAAAGTAACAACATGAAGGCTTAACTGCTGGGGATCAGTTAAAGTGTGAAAACCTGACAAACATCAGTTTAAGATTGAGTTGAAGAAAACATTAAAAACAGTTAAGGCTACTGCTTACAGAGACATTGGTAAAAAGAGTATGAAATAAAAATATCTTCTGCCATATCAATAAATAAAATGTCACAGCCATCAGTGAATTCTGGCTTTCAAATGTGAACTGTTATTGTTGCTCAGTTGCTAAGTCGTGTCTGACTCTGCAACCCCAGGGACTGCAGCACACCAGGCTTCCCTGTCCATCACTGTCTCCCAGAGTTTGCTTAAACTCATGTCCTTTGAGTCAGTGATGCCGTCCAACCATCTCATTCTCTGTTGCCTCCTTTTCCTCTTGCTCTCAATCTTTTCTAGCATCAGGGTCTTTTCCAATGATTTGGCTCTTCGCATCAAGTGACTAAAGTTTTGGAGCTTCAGCTTCAGCATCAGTCCTTCCAATGAATATTCAGGGTTGATTTCCTTTAGGATTGACTTCCTTGCTGTCCAAGGGACTCTCAAGAGTCTTCTCAAGCACCACAAATGTGAATGATGGCTCCCAAACTAGCAGATGCAGCCACTCACCACAGTGATTGCTGAGGAGCTCTGAGGAATGCGAGAAGCAGCCATCTGCCGCAACTGCCACTCCTTAAGGTGAACAAAGAAACAGGATTTTACTTCAGGCAGCTCAGATGCAAATGAAAGAGATGAATTCAGTGAGCTCTGAGACTCTCATTTTCCCATACATAGAATGCTAAATTCTTTAACTTGATATCTGATCTTTGACATTCAGACTGCCTGCTCCCTTCGTTACAAAACTGTACATTGTTCGACTCTCCCTCCTGTCTCCTTAGAGCAGTTTTCTCAGAGCTATTGAGATGATGTTTCCTGGGCTCAGAGTCCTAAACATTCCCACCAGATAAAATAACTCTCGACTTCCAGGCTGTGACCCTACTGACATAATTGGTTTAATTGACAAAGAAATGTAAAAGTGTAATTTCAAGAAGACATGGGTAAAGAATATAAGCTTTAAATATGAAAGATTGATCAGAAAATGGGATGTTTTAATATAAACAAAATGTGAATATGTGATGATTGTAAATTCTCCAGTTTGTTCTGATTTAAATAAATTATATTTGCTTAGTAGTTTTTCCTACAAAGTTCTGTTTTAAACACTTTCATATTAATAAGCCTTGAAGTAAAGTTGATCTCTGTTTAAATTTTCAAATGGAACTCTAATTCACTTATAAAGAACTACTGAAAACTTAAGAAGGTGGCAAAGACAGTGCTGTTGAGGTGAAAAACACAAAAGATACACATGTGAAGAAAGGCAGATGTAAATCACTGAAGAAGAGATGGATGTCTTGAGCAGGGATATCAGTGTACAAAAATGAAAGATATCCATGCTATTACAAAAGGAAATTTCATGAACAAAATGGAAATTAAAAAGAAGATATATTGAGTGCACTTTTCTCTTACAGTTTCAAGCTGAAGAAAAAGAAATGCTCCCTAAGCTACATAGCTAACAGGAAGAAATGCCTCTTTACATAGCACTTAAAAATGGAATAACAATATGTCTCCTGTGGAGAAGAAATGTGATAACAACTTTATTCACAGCATCATCTTAATTAGAAAAGTGAAAAATATTCCATATTTGAGATAATCTGTTTCTCATATACTTAACTTTTCTGAATTCATTCTCATTTTAGTATCACTGTGCAGAATCCAAATATCTAATATTTATTAAAGAAAATAAATTATTTCCACATTTATGTGAGTATTAAGAATAGCAGATGTGTAAACATAGAGTATCTGTCTAGAATATCTATGGAAAGTGTCCTCCCCACACACAATTTTCTGATCCCACTCCCTCCTCAATTCTTTGGGAAGGTAAAACAAGCCAAGTCCATTAGAGCAACCATCTCTCCTTGCCACAGAGACAGATAGAGGCATTTTGAACAAACAGTCTGATCATCATGTCACAGCAATTCCCAGAAATATTTGTATAGCTATTACTGAAAGGTCAATTCTCTCTCTCTCCCCCCTCCTCTGTCTCGTTGTGTTTGTTTCTCTCTCTGTCGCTGAATCATTTTATCAACTCTGATTGCCATCTGGATAAAATTGTACAAAAAGATTCTGCAGAACCCAGCTGAAAATAAAGTAGATTGCCACAGAATGAATAACAAAAATCTATTCTTAGTAAGATAATTTGACATATCTGTCCCTCCAAATGGAAAGGCTACAGGATATATAAAGGGGTGCCTGTGTGTTTAGTCACTCAGGCATGTTCAACTCTTTGCAACTACATGAACTGTAACCCATGAGGCTCCTCTGTTCATGAGATTCTCCACACAAGAATACTGGAGTGGACAGTCATTCCCTTCTCCAGGGATCTTCCTGACCCAGGGATCAAACCTGTGTCTCCTGCCTCACAGGTGAATTCTTAACCATCTGAGCCACCTGTGAAGCTGTATTTAAAGGGGCAAGAAGCTCCAACTAGTATTCAACATCATTCTAGAAGCACATATAAAACAATTCTCTCAAAATTACCATGCACTAAAACATAAAGGAAATCTCAAACATATAAAATATAATTATCAGACTGTAATTATAATAAGAAATAAAATGGAAGCATGGATTAAATATTCCCATATATGAAAATTAAAACACACATGTACAAACACACATGCTGATTTGTGGGATAGGGATATTTTGATTCCAGCAATGGCATGTTAACTTGATTTACATCAATCTCCTTGCCATGAATAACTACGAAGTTTGAGAAACGTATTATAAATACCCAGGTAAAGGCATTGGCAAATTACTTGGGAAGAAAGGTCTTGCAAGTCCAAATTCTGGGGACAGAAGAAAAATCTAGCTCAACAATTACAAAAAATTCAACTATTTTTCATGATAAAATCTTTCAGTAATCAACAGTGGAAGGTAACCCACTTCCTCAACCAGATAAATGATACCTATAGGAAACTCACAGCTAAAATTAGTGTTCAAAGACCAGATACTTCTCTTCAAAGATCAAGAAAGTAAAAACAATGATGTCCACTCATGACACTTCTATTCGACATGGTGCCAGAGGTTCGAGTCAAGGCAATTAGGCAACAAAAAAAGAAACATAAGAAATCCATTCTGGAAAATAAATCAAACTATCTTAATTTAAAGATGGCATTATCTTGTATATCGTAAATCCTAGGGAATCTATTAAAACTGATTAGATGGAATAGCCAAAGGTAAGGAGATGGCAGGTAAAATACCAATACACAAAAGTCAACTGCATTTCTTCAAACATGAATAAAACTTCAAAAACAGCACTATTAATATACTAAAAGCCATTGCATTGTACTTTAAAGGGGTGCATTGTATGGTATGTGAATTTTGTCTTAACAGATTTAAGAAGAAATATTTACAACTAAATAGTAAATGCCTGCAAAATGAAAGAAAGAAAAATGAAGAAATTTGTTTGTTTAAACTATAATCAAAAAGAGTAAAATACTTGCAAAAGTTGCACAAAGAACTTGAACCTTATATTCCAAATATGACAAAACTTTGCTGAAATAAATTAAAGAAGTTCAAACTATATGAGAAAATGTCCCAAGATCACGACTTGATATAGTAAAAAACTGCAATAAAAATTTCTCTGCAGTTTCAATGGAATCTTCATCAGAACCCCATATGTCTGTAGAAATTGTCAGGTTTATCTTAAAACTCACACGTCATTAAGGGACCCTAAAGACAAATCAAATAAAATAGCAATGAGAAAGAAAAAAAAAGTTAAAGAACCAAGTTTTTCTGACTTCTAAATTTGTAACAAAGTTCAGTTCAGTTCAGTTCAGTTGCTCAGTCGTGTCCGAATCTTTTTGACCCCATGTATTGCAGCATTCCAGGCCTCCCTGTCCATCACCAACTTCCAGAGTTCACTCAAACTCATATCCATTGAGTCAGTGATGCCATCCAGGCATCTCATGCTCTGTCAGCCCCTTCTCTTCCTGCCGCCAATCCCTTCCAACATTAGAGCCTTTTCCAGTGAGTCAGCTCTTCGCATGAGGTGGCCAAAGTACTGGAGTTTCAGCTTTAGCATCATTCCTTCAAAGAACACTCAGGACTGATCTCCTTTAGAATGGACTGGTTGGATCTTCTTGCACTCCAAGGGACTCTCAAGAGTCTTCTCCAACACCACAGTTCAAAAGCATCAGTTCTTCAGTGCTCAGCTTTCTTCACATCCATACATGACTACTGGAAAAACCATAGCCTTGACTAGAAGGACCTTAGTCGGCAAAGTAATGTCTGTGCTTTTCAATATGCTATCTAGTTGGCCATAACTTTCCTTCCAAGGAGTAAGCGCCTTTTAATTTCAGGGCTGCAATCACCATCTGAAGTGATTTTGGAGCCCCCCAAAATAAAGTCTGACACTGTTTCCACTGTTTCCCCATCTATTTCCCATGAAGTGATGGGACCAGATGCCATGATCTTAGGTTTTTGTTTTTTTTTTAGTTTTAAGCTGACTCTTTCATTCTCCTCCTTCACCCTCATNCTGAAGTGATTTTGGAGCCCCCCAAAATAAAGTCTGACACTGTTTCCACTGTTTCCCCATCTATTTCCCATGAAGTGATGGGACCAGATGCCATGATCTTCGTTTTCTGAATGTTGAGTTTTAAGCCAACTTTTTCGCCCTCCTCTTTCACTTTCATCAAGAGGCTCCTTAGTTCCTCTCACTTTCTGCCATAAGGGTGGTGTCATCTGCATATCTGATGTTATCAATATTTCTTCCAGCAATCTTGATTCCAGCTTGTGCTTCTTCCAGCCCAGCATTTCTCATGATGTACTCTACATATATGTTAAATAAGCAGGGTGACGATATACAGCTTTGACGTACTCCTTTTCCTCTTTGGAACCAAACATTGTTGTACTGGTAAGAACAGACTTACAGACCAATGGAACAGAATTGAGGGTCTATAAAGAACCTCATGTATCTGTGGTGAACTGATTTAGATAAGGGTTGAAAAACATTCATTGGGGAAATAATTGCCTTTTTAACAAAAGTACTGGGACAACTTGATATAAACATGCAAAAGAATGAAACGTGACTTTTAACTCACTGAATGCGAAATTGATGCAAAAGAGATCAAAGTCCTAAATATAAGAACAAAAACTATTGAACTTTTAGAAAAATCATAAAGTTAAAATTTTAATGATCTCAGAATTGGCAAAGGATTCTAGTTATGATATCAAAAGACCTGATCGATGACAATGACAATATCTACATAAATCAGACTTAAAACTGAAAACTTTTATATTTCAAGGAATACAGTTAAGAAAGTGTAAAAAACTTATGGAACTGGAAAAATATTTGCAGTCATAAATATGTTATGATTCTTATATCTAGAATATATAAAGAGCTTTTAGAAAGTAATTAAAATAAGACACCTCAATTAAAAATCATAGGTTAAAAATCTGACTTGATATTTTTTCAAAAAAGTTAAATAAATGGCAATAGCTTTAGTTATCAAGGAAATGCAAAAACCCACAACANAATATGTTATGATTCTTATATCTAGAATATATAAAAAGCTTTTAGAAAGTAATTAAAATAAGACACCTCAATTAAAAATCATAGGTTAAAAATCTGACTTGATATTTTTTCAAAAAAGTTAAATAAATGGCAATAGCTTTAGTTATCAAGGAAATGCAAAAACCCACAACAAGAAACAACTTCACATTCACTGGGCTTCCCTAATGGTTCAGCAGATAAAGAATCTGTATTTGATTCAAGAGACACAGGAGGTGTGAGTTAGATTCCTGGGTCAGGAAGATCTTCTGAAGGAGGAAATGGTGACCCACTCCATATTCTTATCTGGAAAATCTCATGGACAGAGGAGCCTGGCAGGCTACAGTTCAAAGGGTCACAAAGAGTCAGACATCACTGAGCACATCATACATTCATTCATTCACATTCACTATAAACAATAGCAACAAGAAGCACAATAAAGTGTTGGAAAGGGCATGAAATGTTCATATATCACTGCTGGGAATTTAAAATGAGGCAGCCCTTTTATAAAACACTCTAGCAGTTTCTCAGAGAGGCTAAACATACTAATGCATGGTCCAGCAATCTGCAGAAAACTTGCACACAAATATTCATAGTAATATTATACATAATAGTCAAAGGTGGAAACAGCTCCAAATCCGTTAGTGATGATAAATGTGGTATGTCCATACATTGAAATATTACTCAAATATTATAATAAGAATGAAGTACTGATAGATGTCACAGCACAAATGAACCTTGGAAACTTTAGGCAAAGAGAAAGGAGCTGGTCATGAAAGACTACATAAGATTCCATTTTCATGAAATGTCCAGAGAGAGAAATCTATAAAGACAGAGAAGAGATTAGTGGTTCCTTAGAGCTGCAGGGATTTGGGGCAATAAGGAGTGACAGATAAGTAAATGGCACAAGGTTTCCTTTTGAGATGATGAAAGTTTTATTTATTTTTTTTAATTTGACATTGATTATGGTCATGATTGTAACTGTTAATATAATACTAAAAAGCATTTGCTTATGCATTTTACATTGGTAAGTTTTAGGGTACATGAATAATAGCTCAATAAAATAAACTAAAACAAAAACAAAGCTGTTAAATAAAAAGAAGCTTTAAAGAAGGAACTGTAGATTTACAGTTACATCTATTTTAAAAAACAGTATTTTAGGACAGTGTTTCCTGACTTTCATTTTTCCCACATTTTTCTAACTCTATGTATTGGTGAATGTATCTGTTTATTAAGAACTTAATAGATGGAATGATAATGAAAGCAAAAAATGGCGTGATCACATTATAATGTGTCCAGTCTTCTGTTGAGTTTAACTGATACAATTTAACTAGTGTTTATCTTGTGGCTCAGTTGGTAAAAAATCTGCCTGCAATGTGGGAGACCTGGGTTTGATCCCTGGTTTGGGAAGATCCTCTGGAGAATGGAAAGGCTACCCACTCCAGTATTCTGGCCTGGAGAATTTCATGAACTGTATTGTCCACAGGATTGCAAAGAGTCACACATGACTGAGTGACTTTCACTTTCACTTTTAACTATATGAACACGTATAACTGCACTGAGAAATAGATTACCTATAAAATGATAATATGAATGGGCCATTATGTGCATACGTGCTAAGTCACTTCAGTCATGTCCGATTCTTTGCTACCCTATGAACTGTAGCCCACCAGGCTTCTCTGTCCATGGGATTCTCCAGTCAAGAATACTGCAGTGGGTCCCCATGCCCCCTTCAATGAGATTTTCCTGACCCTGGGATTGAACAATGCCTTTTATGTCTCCTTCATTGCAGGTAGGTTCTTTACCACTAGTGACACCTGGGAAGTCCAGTGGGACTATTATACATCTTGCCAATTAAACAGCTACACAATTATTGAAAATGGCTGAGAGTAATCCATTATTTTGGCACAATGATATATTTCTGACCATAGAAAAAATAGAATTTTAAAAATTATTACCTTATTTTTGATAGAACATTAAACCAAAACCCAAATAAACATAAAAATAATGGATTGTTGATATATAAATATATTTCAATTTGGAGTGAAATAAAATTGCTTATCAACAAAGCAATATTGATAACAAAATCTGGAATGCTCATGAATCATATTTTATTTATGCTTTGTAAGTTTCTACAAATTCTACTTCTAAAAACTATTTCTGTTCTATGCTCATTAACTGTGTAATGCTATTTCTATAGGTTGTCAATTCTTTACATGACTCTGTAATGATGCAAGCTTGATCATATCTCTGACTTCAAGATATGTGATTGAGAATTCCAGGGAACAGTTTGATATTGGCAAAAATCAACCATCTTTTTTTTTTTAGTTAGACAAAATTTAACATTTTATATACTTTTTATCAAGCAAAATACAAACACTATTGAAAGAAATAGAATTCATGCTTCTAGAAAAAATACTTAGACACAGTTATTGATCCCAAAACAAGCATTTACTTTGATATCATTTCTCAATTAGTTTCTACTGAACTCCCTCTTCTGTGGAACCACAGTACTGTAAAACAATTATAATGCTTCCTATGTTAAGGTTTCACAAGCTACTCTATAAACTTGACTTTAGAAGTAAAAAGACAACAAAGTCTCTCAAAGTTTAATTGCTATAATGTTAAGAAATGAGGTCATCACTGATGCTTTGGGTTTGCGTTTCTAGTTATACATGAGAAAGTAAAAGAATAGAAAAAGAACAAAAGCCAATTACATTCCTGAGAATTTTGAAATAGCCATTGTGGGGGTCTTTTAGAAATCTTTCTCTTTTATAGCCCAGAAGTATCTTCTCACTATTGAAAAACAATTGATCATACCTACCTACTTACCACAGCTGGCACTTTGGATATATTCCATTCTCAGCTGGTTAAGCATGGTCTTGAGTTCTGAAAACATGCATTATAAACGTTGAACCATTTGCTTCAGCCTCAAGTCTAATCTGATTTGTTTTGATATTTTACAAAACAATATCTTAGTTCTTTGAATAATCTTTCAATGCCTAATTTCCAACAGCACAAAATGAATTTTTTCAAATTCCAATGTACAAATAAAGCAAAATGGTTTCTGTATCATGACCACTGGCCATAACTAGCAAAATGTCCCTAGAGCTGTGCATGTTTATCAGTGCCTTCTAAGAGAATTTCTTCCTACTTGTCCTTAAAGACAAAACTAGGGTAGGGAATAATCTGATGGCATTTTCTTTAGAATGAGGATTTCACAGTCCAATGTGAATTTGCCTGTATCTTCTCTAACTCCTTTACTTGCATCTAGATCAGTGACAAAGTTCTGTATTGTCAAAGCTATGACTTTTCCAGTAGTTATGTACAGATGTGAGAGTTGGACCATAAAGAAGCCTGAATGCCAAAGAACTGATGTTTTTGAACTGTCCTGGAGAAGACTCTTGAGAATCCGTTGGACAAGGCAAAGAATAAAAGGCAAAGGAGAAAAGGAAAGATAAATTCATCTGAATGAAGAGTTCCAAAGGATAGCCAGGAGAGATAAGAAAGCCTTCCTAAATGATCAGTGAGGACAGAAACAGCATGGACCTAGCAGAAGCATAAGATATTAAGAAGAGGTGGCAAGAGTACACAAAAGATCTATACAAAAAAGGTCTTCATGATCCAGATAACCATGATGGTGTGATTACTCACCTAGAGCAAAATATACTAGAGTGCAAAGTCAAGGGGGACTTAGGAAGCATCATTATGAGTAAAGTCAGTGGAGGTGACTGTATTCCAGTTGAGCTATTTCAAATCCTCAAAGATGATGCTGTGAAAGTGCTACACTCAATATGCCAGCAAATTTGGAAAACCCAGCAGTGGTCACAAGACTTGAAAAGGTCAGTTTTCATTCCAATCCCAAAAAGATGCAATGCCAAAGAATGTTCAATCTGCTGCACAATTGCCAAAGCTTTTGACTGTGTGGATCACAACAAACTGTGGAAAATTTTTCAAGAGATGGGAATACCAGACTATCTGACCTGCCTTCTGAGAAACCTGTAGGCAGGTGAAGAAGCAACAGTTAGAACCAAGTATGAAATAATGGACTGCCTCCAAATCAGAAAAGGAGTACATCAAGCCTGTATATTGTCACCTTGCTTATTTAACTTATATGCAGAGTACCTCATGTAAATGCTGGGCTGGATGAAACACAAGCTGGAATCAAGATTTCCAGGAGAAATCTCAATAACATCAGATATACAGATGATACCACCCTTACAGCAGAAAGTGAAGAGGAACTGAAGAAGCTCTTGATAAAAATCAAAGAGGAGAGTGAAAAACTTAAAACTCAAAATTCATGAAACTAAGATCATGGCATCTGGTCCCATCACTCCATGGCAAATGGGAAAACAATGTAAACATTGAGAGACTGTATTTTCTTGGACTCCAAAATCACTGCAGATGATGACTGCAATCATAAAATTAAAAGACAATCACTTCTTGTAAGAAAAGCTGTGAGAAACCTAGATGGTATGTTAAAAAGCAGAGGTGTTACTTTATGGACAAAGGTCCCTATAGTCCATGGTTTTTCCAGTAGTCATGTATGGATGTGAGATTTGGACCATAAAGAAAGCTGAGCACCAAAGAGTTAATGCTTTTGAACTGTGGTGTTGGAGAAAATTATTGAGAGTCCCTTGGACAGAAAAGAAGTCAAACCAGGTGATACTAAAGGAAATCAGTCCTGAATATTCAATGGAATGAATAATGGTGAAGCTGAAGCTCCAATAGTTTGGCCATCTAATGGGAAGAACTGACTCATTGGAAAAGATTGAGGTCAGGAAGAGAAGGGGACAGCAGAGGATGAGATGGTCGGATGGCATAACCAACTTGATGGATATGAGTTTGAGCAAGCTCCAGGCATTGGTGATGGGTAGGGAAGCCTGGTATGATCCAGTCCACGGGGTCACAAAGAATCTAACATGACTGAGCAACTGAATTGACTGACTGGACAGCAAGAAGATCAAGCCAATAAATCCTAATGTAAACCCAGCCTGAATATTCATTGGAAGGACTGATGCTGAAGCTGAAGATCCAATACTTTGGCCATCTTATGTAAAGAGCTGATTCATTGGAAAAGACCCTGATTCTGTGAAAGACTGAAGGCAAGAGGAGAGGTGGGTGACAGAGGATAAGATGGTTGGATGCATCACTGACTCAATAGACATGAGTTTCAGCAAACCCAGGGATATATAGTAAAGGAAAAGTAAGCTTGGTGTGGTGCAGTCCAAGGATCACAAAGTGTTGAACATGGCTAACTAACTCAACATGATGTTACAACAACAACAAGATCAGCAGCTTAGCTCAGTTGACTGAGGCTACTATGATCTTAAGCATGACAGAATCTCTGCTAAGACAACTTCCAAATGAAAGAATTCTGTTCCTTCATGGTTGAAGATTGGAGATAAAATCAGGGACTTAGAGGGAAAATGCTGAGAGACTGGAAAGCAGAATAGTTTCTCTAGGCACATTATTATTGAAACCAGAACTTTACCATTTTAAAATAACTCTTGGAAGATGATTTACTTTCCAGAGGCAAACAGCATGAATTTAAATCAAATACTCAAATCACAAGTAATAGATTTTGTCATGATGATCAACTGTATGTTTCTTATATCAAAGTTATGGATTCAACTTTCTTATAATTTTGTAAAATGCCAGGTGCAACAATTGATCTTGGCCGCATCTCCAATAGCTTTTTCTCCAATAAATAAGATGTCTTAAGTCAATAAGAAATAAGAAAAAGTAGAGAGAGGAGATGGAATAAAAAAATGATCTACTTCCCTTTTTTTTTTCTTATGATTCATTGAAAGAATTTCATTAGGACAGTTGTGATTTATTTCAGTCCACATAATGAATTATAAGAGCTTTGGTTCGTGTTATATACTGCTCAGTAAATAAAGCAGGTGACCTATTGAGGCTCATAAATTAAGTCTAGCTTGAACAGTTTAATTGAATTGTCCTATGTAATAATACTAGTGCAATTATAGATGTAGTGGCACACACAGCAAAACATAAGAAAGTGTTCAGAAATAGATTATCAGAGAGGCCATATGACACAGGAAACCTCAGAGGATATTTCATCTTTTTAAGAGATAGCATCACAAAAGTCAGTTACTATACCCCAAAAACTGACCATTTTCACTGCTAATATATGCATAAGGATGATAAACCATTTATATTTTTGTTCAATAAACAGTGAACAAAATTACTTAACCTTTGAAGCTTATGCATTGCATTCCTGCATCCACCTTATAGCTACCATTTCTTCTAACTTTTCTCCCATTCTGAGTGGTTTTTAGACAATAGCTTAAGCGCCTGACAATTTTTAAAACTGTGTTTTCCTTAACTGGGTTCTGCCTGTAGCTTTGCCCCAGGGAACTGTGGCTCTAAACCTATTAAAGGTGCCTACTCAAAATATTGATAGCTGTGTATTCTCTTCACTTCTCATGTAAATTAACTTTATTTATTTTAGATTAAATTAATTCATATATGAATATCAGCTAAAGCTCTAGTACTTTGGTCACTTGATGAGAAGAGCTGACTCAATGGAAAAGATTCTGATGCTGGGAAAGACTGAGGTCAAGAAGAGAAGGGGGTGACCAAGGATGAAATGGTTGGATGGCATTACCAACACAATGGACATGAGTTTGAGCAAATTATGGCAGAGAGTGAAGGACAAGGAAGCCTGGCATGCAGCATTTCATGGGGTCCCCAAATGTCAGACATGACTTGGCAACTGAACAATAGAATGATTCGAAAATTGCCAAAGGGGCAGTGGAACAAGGGATTTTAGGGAAATTGAGCTTGTCAAAATTCTTTAAATCACATTAGCCATCTTATCTAGCAACTTGGATAAACTGTATGTACAAACTGTTCCTGACTTTGTACTAAGTAGATTTTCTCATTCTAGATCTCCCAAGTTTCTTACATTAGAAATGGATTCCTAATACCATTTATCACTTATACATTTAGATTTTATCAGAATTCATTATGATTAAGTTGAATTACTGCCAAGTAAAGTGAATTAGTTCAGTTCAGTCAGTTGCTCAGTCGTGTCAGACTTTGCCACCCCATGGACTGCAGCATGCCAGGCTTCCTTGTCCATCCCAACTCCCAGAGCTTGCTCAAACTCATGTCCATTGAGTGGGTGATACCATCCAGCCATCTCATCCTCTGTCGTCCCCTTCTCCTCTTGTCTTCAATTTTTCCCAGCATCAGGGTCTTTTCCAATGAGTCGACTTTTTGCATCAGGTGGCCAAAGTATTGGAGTTTCAGCTTCAGCATATGTCCTTCCAATGAAGATTCAGGACTGATTTCATTCAAGATTTATTTGCATGTACTTGAAGTTTAAAAATAGATTCAGTCTTAAGACTTATAATCAATTTTTTAGGACTATTAAAAGATTGCCATTAGAGATATTTTAAATCCTTGTTATATACAACAAGTGCTTAGAGATCAGCTTAACTAAGGAAGATAAATAAATACTTATACTCTGAAAACTACAAACTATTGATAAAAAAATACATTATAAACATCTACATACAGGTTTTTGTGTGGGCATGAGTTTTCAGTTCATTTGGCTTAATACCAGGGAACGCAATTGGCAGATCATACGATAGTTTTTTAGATTTTATAAATGCATTCAAACTATCTTCCAAACTGGCAGTGACATTTTGTATTCACACCAGTGAATAAGAATTCCCGCTGCTTCACATCCTTCTTAACATTTTGTGTTGTCAATGTTCAGTATTTGAGCCATTCTAATAACTGTGTAGTAGTATCTCATTGTTCTTTGAAGTTTCTAAGACATATGATATTGAGCATTTGTTCATATGATTATTTGTTGTTTTTATATCTTTGGTGAGATATTTATTCTAATGTTTTGCTCACTTTTTTTTTTAATTGGGTTTTCTTATTCTTGAGTTTCTTGTACAATGTTATGAACCTCCGTCCATAGTTCATCAGGCACTCTATCTATCAGATCTAGGCCCTTAAATCTATTTCTCACTTCCACTGTATAGTCATAAGGGATTTGATTTAGGTCATACCTGAATGGTCTAGGGATTTTCTCCACTTTCTTCAATTTAAGTCTGAATTTGGCAATAAGCAGCTCACGATCTGAGCCACAGTCAGCTCCTGGTCTTGTTTTTGTTGACTGTATAGAGCTTCTCCATCTTTGGCTGCAAAGAATATAATCAATCTGATTTCAGTGTTGCCCATCTGGTGATGTCCATATGTAGAGTCTTCTCTTGTGTGGTTGGAAGAGGGTGTTTGCTATGACCAGTGCATTTTCTTGACAAAACTCTATTATTCTTTGCACTGCTTCATTTCGTATTCCAAGGCCAAATTTGCCTGTTACTCCAGGTGTTTCTTGACTTCCTACTTTTGCATTCCAGTCCCCTATAATGAAAAGGACATCTTTTTTGGGTGTTAGTTCTAAAAGGTCTTGTAGGTCTTCATAGAAC
>SJYA01002533.1:371345-472216 GCA_006410615.1 Neotragus moschatus
TTACTCCAGGTGTTTCTTGACTTCCTACTTTTGCATTCCAGTCCCCTATAATGAAGAGGACATCTTTTTCTGGGTGTTAGTTGTACAAGATCTTGTAGGTCATCATAGAACCGTTCAACTTCAGCTTCTTCAGCATTACTGGTTGGGGCATAGACTTGGATTACTGTGATATTGAATAGTTTGCCTTGGAGATGAACAGAGATCATTCTGTCATTTTTGAGATTGCATCCAAGTACTGCATTTTGAACTCTTTTGTTGACCATGGATGGCTACTCCATTTCTTCTAAGGGATTCCTGCCCACAGTAGTAGATATAATGGTCATCTGAGTTAAATTCACCCATTCCAGTCCATTTTAGTTCACTGATTCCTAGAATGTCGATGTTCACTATTACCATCTCCTGTTTGTCCACTTCCAATTTGCCTTGATTCATGGACCTGACACTCCAGGTTCCTATGCAATATTGCTCTTTATAGCATCAGATCTTGCTTCTATCACCAGTCACATCCACAACTGGCTATTGTTTTTGCTTTGGCTCCATCCCTTCATTCTTTCTGGAGTTATTCTTCCCTAATCTCCAGTAGCATATTGGGCACCTACGGACCTGGGGAGTTCCTCTTTCAGTATCCAATCATTTTGTCTTTTCTTACTGTTCATGGGGTTCTCAAGGCAAGAATACTGAAGTGGTTTGTCATTTCCTTCTCCAGTGGACCACATTCTGGCAGACCTCTCCACCATGCCCGCCTGTCTTAGATGGCCCCACAGGGCATGGCTTAGTTTCATTGAGTTAGACAAGGCTGTGGTCCTAGTGTGATTAGACTGATTAGTTTTCTGAGTATGGTTTCAGTGTGTCTGTCTTCTTGCAACACATACCATCTTGCTTGGGTCTCTCTTACCTTGGACGTGGGGTATCTCTTCACAGCTGCTCCAGCAAAGTACAGCCACTGCTCCTTACTTTGGATGACGGGTATCTCCTAACTGCCACCCCTTCCGACCTTGAACATGCGTCAAGACCATCCCCATGGAAAATAAATGCAAAAAAGCAAAATGGCTATCTGAGCAGGCCTTATAAATAGCTATGAAAAGAAGAGAAGTGAAAAGCAAAGGAGAAAAGAAAAGATACAAGCATCTGAATGCACAGTTCCAAAGAACAGCAAGCAAGAAGAGATAAGAAAGCCTTCCTCAGTGATCAGTTCAAAGAAATAGAGGAAAAGAACAGAATGGGAAAGACTAGGGATATCTTCAAGAAAATTACCAAGGGAACATTTCATGCAAAGATGGGCTCAATAAAGGACAGAAATGGTGTGGACCTAACAGAAGCAGAAGATATTTAGAAGAGGTGGCAAGAATACACAAAAGAACTATACAAAAAAGATCTTTGTGACCTAGATAATCACGATGGTGTGATCACTCATCTAGAGCCAGACATCCTGGAATGTGAAGTCAAGTGGGCCTTAGAAAGCATCACTATAAACAAAGCAAGCGGAGGTGATGGAATTCCAGTTGAGCTATTTCAAATCCTGAAACGTGATGCTGTGAAAGTGCTGCACTCAATATGCCAGCAAAATTGGAAAACAGCAGTGGCCACAGGACTGGAAAAGGTCAGTTTTCATTCCAGTCTCAAAGAAAAGCAATGTCAAAGAATGCTCAAACTACCACACAATTGCACTCATTTCACACTCTAGTAAAGTAATGCTCAAAATTCTGCAAGCCAGGCTTCAGCAATATGTTAACTGTGAACTTCCTGATATTCAAGCTGGTTTTAGAAAAGGCAGAGGAACCAGAGATCAAATTGCCAACATCCGCTGGATCATGGAAAAAGCAAGAGATTTCCAGAAAAACATCTATTTCTACTTTATTAACTATGCCAAAGCCTTTGACTGTGTGGATCATAATAAACTGTGGAAAATTCTGAAAGAGATGGCACCACCAGACCACCTGACCTGCCTCTTGAGAAACCTATGTGCAGGTCAGGAAGCAACAGTTAGAACTGCACATGAACAACAGACTGCTTCCAAATAGATAAAGAAGTATGTCAAGATTGTATATTGTTACCCTGCTTATTTCACTTATATACAGAGTATATCATGAGAAACGCTGGGCTGAAGAAGCATAAGCTGGAATCAAGATTGCTGGGGGAAATATCAATAACCTCAGATATGCAGATGACACCACCCTTATGGCAGAAAGTGAAGAGGAACTAAAAAACCTCTTGATGAAAGTGAAAGAGGAGAATGAAAAAGTTGGCTTCAAGCTCAACATTCAGAAAATGAAGATCATGGCATCCGGTCCCATTACTTCATGGGAAATAGATGAGGAAACAATGGAAACATGTCAGACTTATTTTTTGGGGCTCCAAAATCACTGCAGATGGTGACTGCAGCCATGAAATTAAAAGACACTTATTCCTTGGAAGAAAAGTTATGACCAATCTATATAGCATATTGAAAAACAGAGACACTACTTTGCCAACAAAGGTCCATCTAGACGAGGCTATGGTTTTTCCAGTGGTCATGTATGTATGTGAGAGGTGGACTGTGAAGAAAGCTGAGTGCTGAAGAATTGATGCTTTTGAACTGTGGTGTTGGAGAAGATTTTTGAGATCCCTTGGACTGCAAGGAGATCCAACCAGTCCATTCTGAAGGAGATTAGCCCTATGATTTCTTTGGACGGAATGATGCTAAAGCTGAAACTCTAGTACTTTGCCCACCTCATGTGAAGGGTTGACTCACTGGAAAAGACTATAATGCTGGGAGGGATTGGGGGCAGGAGGAAAAGGGGATGACAGAGGATGAGATGGCTGGATGGTATCACTGACTCGATGGACTTGAATTTGAGCAAACTCTGGGAGTTGGTGATGGACAGGGAGGCCTGGTGTGCTGCGATTCATGGGGTAGCAAAGAGTCGAACACAACTGAGTGACTGAACTGCACTGAACTGAGCTGATTCTTTAGTTTTAACTCTTCTTGTATTAATATATTGTAGATGCCAGTGATTTATCACTTATGTATATTGGAAATATTATTTTCCCATCTGTAGTATTTTTAATTGAAATATTCTCTAAATGAATAATGCTTTAAAATTTTCAAAAATCACCCACACATGATTTCATATAATCCCATGAAAACTTTTTCCCCCTATACCTATATATCCCCTGCTTCTCTCCTTCTCCCCAATGATAACCAGCAGTTTGTTCTCTAAATCTCTGAAACTTGTTGCTTGTTTTTTTCATTATCTAACAGTGTCTTTCACAAAGAAAACGGTTGTTTTTTAATCTAATCAACTGCAATTTTTTTTTCTTTCATGGATTGTATTTTTGTGGTTATTTCCAAAAAAGTCGTTGCCAAACCAATTGCTTAGATTTTCCTAAGTCGCCTTTCTTATATTTTATAAGCTTGCACTTTACATTTAATTATTTAATGGATTTATGGTCCATTTTGATTTAGTTTTGTGAAAGATGTAAGATCAGTAACTAGATTCATGTTTTTGCCTATGAATGTCCAGCTCTTCCCACACCAGTTACTACCGGGGAAAAAATCCACTTTTTATTGAATTGACTTTTTCCTGTCTTTCAAAATCAGCTGATTAAATTTGTTTGGATCTATTTCTGTTATTTCTATTTGGCTTCATTACTTATCTGCCTATCTTTTGGCCAGTACTACCCCATCATAATTACTATATATGTATAGCAAGTCTTGTGAGCTTCCCAGGCGGCTCAGAGGTAAAAAAGTCTGCCTGCCAATGGAGTCATAAGAAATGTGGATTTGATCACTGGGTTGAGAAATATTTCAAATTTTGAGTGTTAATATAAATGGTACTGTTTTATTAATTCCATATTCTGATTGGTTACTGTTGGTCTTGAATTTGAATTGAATGTGTCATTAATTCATAAAATCTTGTGATAAATACTTTTTATTTTCAGGAGTTTTTGGTTGTTGTTGTTTATTCTTAAAGATTTCCTATATAAACAATTATGTCATCTTCAAAGAAAGATAGCTTATATCTTCTTTGCCAGTTTTCACACATTTTCCTGCTTTGCTCCAACTGCATTAACTGAGACTTCCAGTATAAAGCTGAATAGAAGTAATGAGTGGATATCCTTGAGTTGTTCTGGATCTTAATAGGAAAGCATTGAGTTTCTCACCATGAAATATGATGTCAATTATAGGGTTTTGGCTAGATATTCTTCATCAAGTAGAGGAAGTTCTTTATTCCTAATTTCCTGAGACTTTTTATGGTAAATGGGCTTTGAATATTGTTGGATGATTTCCCTACACCTATTGACATGGTCATATGGTTTTTCTTACTTATGTGATAATTTTTTAATGTTAAACTATCCTTGCATGCCTGTGATAGATCTTATTTTGTTATAGTAAATGATTGCTTTAAAAATATTGGATTGGATATGTTAATATCTTGTTGAGGAGGTTTGTTTTTTTTTTGTTTTTTTTTTTTTTTTTTTGCACACATATAGTATTTTGGAATTGCACCTTTTGCTGCTATTCAAAGTTATGGGTGAGAAAAATTTTATATTTAGATTTTTAAAAGTTGGAGGAGCTTCATAGCATTTTAGTGTTCTTTAATTGTATGCTCAAGCAAAATTGCTTGAGGATCCTACATCTATGTCTCATTGCAACTAGATTGCTGCCTAAAAACCCTTTCTGTGTAGAATTATAAACATTTGCTTCTGAGAAAAGAATGACCTTGTTTAGAATTTCCTGATAATTTCTAAATGGTTGGATGTTGTCTATGGGAGCCCCCAAAAATCAGCTGAACTTTTGTCTGCATAAAGAGTGGAGAAGGTTAAACTTCAGATGAGGATAAAATAGGAGAGCTTTTCAATTTAAGTGTAAACAGTAACAGATTATATGAAGAAACATGTGTAAGAATAGTGATAATGTATGCCCATCTTTTTTCTACTTTTCATGAAGTTCTCCTTTTTTCTCAATAAAGACTAAAAGTATTATTTCTTATTCTGTGCATATTTGACATTGTCATGTGGAGATAATCTTGCTGAGACAATTATACTCTACAAGCTTTTCTTGGACCCAAAAGAAAGAAACGTTTCCATTCATTTGTATTTTTTCAAATAGACTTTTGGCATTCCCAGTTATGAACTACAATCATTCTTCTATAGCTGGACAGTTTGGCAGTGCTTTTAAATGAAACACTGTACAGATTTTAGGCTTGTTACCTTAAAAAAATGAGATATAATTGATATATAATGGTCTCAGGTGTGCAACACTATTATTCCATATTTGTATGTGTTGGGAAATAGTTACCACAATAAATCTAGTTTTCATCCATCACCACACATAGTTACACATGCTGTTCTTCTTGTGATAAGAACTTTTAACATTTACACACTGCTATATCTAAAATAGATAACCAACAAGAAGTTACTATATAGCACAGAGAATGCTGCTCAATATTCTATAATAACCTAAATGGAAAAGAATTTGAAAAATAATAGATGCATATATATGTATAACTGAATCACTTTACTGTGCACCTAAAATAAACACAACATTGTCAAACAACTATGCTTCATTTAAAATGAAAATTAAAAAATTTCTTTCTTAAAATTTTGAAATATATAATACAGTATTACTCTCTGTGTTGTGCATTACATTCCAGGATTTATTTATTTTGTAACTAGAAGCTTGTACCTTTTTATCACCTTCATCCATTTCACTTATCTTCTATATCCTACCCCTGGCAATTACCAATCTTATATTTGTATTTATGAGCTAGTTTTTTGTTTCTGAATCTTACAGCATTTATCTTTCACCATCTGTCTCATTTCACATAGCATAATGTCCTTAAGGTCCATTCATGTTGTCACAAATGGCAAGATTTCCATATTTTTATGGCTGAATAACATTCCATTGTATAATATACACACTGCATTTTCTTCATTCATTCATCTGTGGAGAGGATTTTTGCATCTATATTTATGAGAGATATCTGTTTGCTGTTCACCTTTTTTGTAATGTCCATGTCTGCTTTTGATATCAGGGTAATGCTGGCTTCATAGAGTAAGTTACAGCAGATGCATAAATTTTTAAAGGAAAAATGAGAGTTTTATTTTGAAACTTTTCATCACTATTCTAAGAGAAGTATTCTCATAAAATATGTATTCTCTTTAAAATATAACCATACCCTTGGCCTTGGAAACAAATCTTTCTTAAATGTACTTAATTACTTATTATGAAAGTGAAGTCACTCAAGTAGTGTCTGACTCTATGTGACCTCATGGACCCCATGGAGCCTGCCAGGCTCCTCGATTCATAGGATCAGGCAAGAATACTGGAGTGTGTTACCATTTCCTTCTCGAGGGGATCTTCCTGACCCAGGGTTTGAATCTGGGTCTCCTGCATTGCAAACAGACTCTTTACCATTTGAGCTAGCAGCTAATCCCAATAATTTATTATAAATGACTTATAAAAGTATATCTTTTCTTTTATTTTTTAGAACATATACTGAATTAAAATTATATTCCTGCATAAGAAATTTCAAGAAAATATTATGGTGTTCAACTATTGTTAATTTCTTAAGGCATGAATCAACATATTAATTCATTTCTTATTATAAAATTATCTTTAACAATTTAATTCCCAGTTAGAATTATGGGATTTATTACTTCAAAGGGATTAATAATTTTTCAGTTATTATAAATTTAACTTAATTCTTTTGATGCATTTCTTATTTTACTCTTTTTTAAATGTGTTTTAAGCCACTAAATTTTGGAACTATTTTTTACATGAGTGACTATTAGTTACTCAGTTGTGTCAGACTCTTTGCAACCCAGTGGACTGTAACCCACCAAATTCCTCTGTCGCTGGAATTCTCCAGGCAAGAATACTGGAGTGTGTTGCTATTCCTTTTTCCAGGAGATCATCCCCTGACCCAGGGATCAAAACTGGGTCTCCTTCATTGCAGGCAAATTCTTTACCATCTGACCCACCAGAGAAGCTTGAAGTTTTCTCTTGGCTTTGGTTATTATTAATTTAAAATATATTTTTATGATGGTTAAAATAGTTTTTAAATATATGAATTCCTCCATTAATTTGAGGTTTAGAAAGTTTTATTAAACCCAAGGTTAAGGAAATAGTGTTTTATATGCAGTTTTGCTTTTAAATAAGAGGAAGGTAGTGATATCATTTTCCTTATAATAAGCCCAGGATATAGTTTCTATAATTGCAAGTCATATTCAGACCCAGAGATCACACCAAATATACCAGAACAATGCTTTGTTCTTTAAAAATCAGAGAAGTTTAGGGAGGAGGAATTAAGAATTGCTAAGTCGCCCGACATCAGATTTTGGTGTTTGGACTAAATTCCAAATGACAACTAACCATAGCAACAGATGATGTAAGATTACATGTCTCTAAGACTAATAGAGTTTTGCCAAGAAAATGCACTGGTCATAGCAAACACCCTCTTCCAACAACACAAGAGAAGACTCTACACATGGACATCACCAGATGGGCAACACTGAAATCAGATTGATTATATTCTCTGCAGCAAAAGATGGAGAAGCTCTATACAGTCAACAANTTTCTGGAACTCTCTTGCTTTTTCCATGATCCAGCAGATGTTGGCAATTTGATCTCTGGTTCCTCTGCCTTTTCTAAAACCAGCTTGAACTTTAGGAAGTTCACGATTCATGTATTGCTGAAGCCTGGCTTGGAGAATTTTGAGCATTACTTTACTAGCATGTGAGATGAGTGCAATTATGTGGTAGTTTGAGCATTCTTTGACATTGCCTTTCTTTGGGATTGGAATGAAAACTGACCTTTTCCAGTTCTGTGGCCACTGCTGAGTTTTCCAAATTTGCTGGCATATTGAGTGCAGCACTTTCACAGCATCATCTTTCAGGATTTGAAAGAGCTCAACTGGAATTCCATCACCTCCACTAGCTTTGTAGTGATGCTTTCTAAGGCCCACTTGACTTCACATTCCAGGATGTCTGGCTATAGATGAGTGATCACACCATCATGATTATCTGGGTCGTGAAGATCTGTTTTGTACAGTTCTTCTGTGTATTCTTGCCACCTCTTCTTAATATCTTCTGCTTCTGTTAGGTCCAGACCATTTCTGTCCTTTATCAAGCCCATCTTTGCATGAAATGTTTCCTTGGTATGTTTAATTTTCTTGAAGAGATCTCTAGTCTTTCCCATTCTGTTCTTTTCCTCTATTTCTTTGCATTGATTCTCATTTCTCTATAAATACAAGACTTATTATTCTCTGTGACCCTGATCGTGTACTCTTTAACAGTTAATTTCCAGGTACCTTTGTACACAAGGTGACTATCTTTGAGCAAATTTTAGTTTCCTGATAAATAAGTTTTGAGCTGATACTTTTAGAGATTTTAGAGTGAAATGAACAATCTATGTACAATTGAATGGCTGTGAAACTGCTCTTATCCTGACACATTTAGCACAGTATCAGTTTTTTGTTGACTGTCTATTTTTTAAAAAAAACTTCTTTGAACTAAAATATTGTTCTTCATATTATGGCTGCTGGTGATTTTTTTCCGAGAATGCATTGTTTGTTGTAAGCGACAGAACATTCTTATGTGGTTTTATGAATTCCGCTTCCCATTATCAGTGAGCCTTATACATTTATGACATATTGAAAACTAGAAGCAGTTATTCAGAAGTTAGGAAATATATGAAGAAATGAAATGAAGTCACTCAGTCATGTCCGACTTTTTATGACCCTATGATCTGTAGCCTCCCAGGCTCCTTGGTCCATGGGATTTTCCAGGCATGACTACTGTAGTGGATTGCCATTTCCTTCTACAGGGAGGGGATCTTCCCGACCCAGGGATCGAACCCATGTCTCCCGCATTGTAAGCAGACGCTTTACCATCTGAGCTACCAGGGAAGCCAAGGAAATATATAGCTGCTTCAAAATTTAGAATTTTGTCTCAGTGATTTAGTCATTAAATCTTATTTTTAATACAATTTGCATATATTTCAGATATACAAGATGATACTTTGCTATACATATACACAGTGAAATGATTACTATAGTCACACTAAATATATACCATCACTTTATATAGGTACCTTTCTTTTAAGATAATTTGTTGACTCAGTTAAATTTGTTTCTCCAAAAACTGAAGGAAATGTGGCCTTGAAAATTTATCTTAAGAACTACAGTAGGTTGAGGACTCAGTTCCTCCAAATATGTCCAATTTAAAAATTACCTGTGATGCTGTAAAAGTGAAAGAGTCTAGACCCCAAATCTTGATTTCTTTTATCTGAATTTCTATAATTTGATGGTGATATTTGTTATAAAGAACCACTCTGGAGTTCAGTCAGCATGAAAATTTAGAGAACACAAGATTAAAGGAAATTACCAAAAAAAAAAGAAAAAGCTTTTTGGCTTTGGAAGATTAAGGTAGAACAGATTTCTTAAATGTTTCTTGTTGTTTGTCATGATCAAGAGAAAAGAGCAGAATGACATCTCTAAGAATCAAGCACTATTTACACTGTTACTAATCTTCTTAGTAAACTTTAAGCTCACGCATATGATATATGCAAGAATTGAAATTATAATCAAGGCTAATAGAATGCCAAACCCTATGTTGTTTCCACCATTGTAAGCTATATCCTGGTTGCTGCTGCTAAGTCGCTTCAATTGTGTCCGACTCTGTGCGACCCCACAGACGGCAGCCCACCGGGCTCCTCTGTCCCTGGGATTCTCCAGGGAAGAACACTGGAGTGGGTTGCCATATCCTTCTCCAATGCATGAAAGTGAAAAGTGAAAGGGAAGTTGCTCAGTCATGTCTGACTCTTCGCAACACCAAGGACTGCAGCCTATCAGGCTCCTCTGTCCATGGGATTTTCCAGGCAAGAGTACCGGAGTGGGGTGCCATTGCCTTCTCTGATATCCTGGTTAGCAGGGAGATAATAACCACAGATCACCACCCTCATATTCTGTTGTGCAGTGGATCCTATCTATGAATGTGCCAGGCCTCAAAGAAGCCTTCCCACAGGTTCAGAGCCATCTTTCTCTGATCCATAGGACAAAAGGTTTCTCTCATAACTATCCTGTTTTCTCTAGCTGTGGCAAACACAGGTACTCTTCATTGTGGTGCTCTGACTTCTCAGAGTGGTGGCTTCTCTAGTTGTGGACCATAGGCTCTAGGCACGTGAGCTTCAGGCGTTGCAGCTCTTGGGCTCTAGAGTGAGGGCTCAGCATCCCTGGGGCACAGGTTCAGTTGCTTCACAGCTTGTGGAATCCTCCCAGACCAGAGGTGGAATCTGTGTCCCCTGCACGGACAGGCAGATTCCCATACACTGCACCACCAGAGCAATTTGAAGCATTGCCACTTGATTTAAAGAGTTTCTCTCGTCTCTGTTTTTCGTATAACCTCCTGGTGATTCTAGCATCCATGGGATAAACTGTCAGACTTTTGACCTTACAGTAATTTAAATTTTCCATGTTTAAAATTGTTCTCATTGTGTCTGGTAATAAAACACATAAAACATCATAAACATGGATTTTATCCATTGTCTTGTTTCCATTTTTGAAGCTGCTCAAACCACCCAGATCTTACAAACTCATTCTTATATCTTTTTTTTTTTTTCCTTCACTCAACTTCATCAAGCTTGTTCAGAGCTTTCCTACTTCCACTATATCCATTCATTTCATATTTCTCTTTATTAATTTCAGATTTTCTGGTCCATAATTTTTAAAATAGCTTTCCATTAAACCAAATAAAGAAAGCTGAGTGCTGAAGAATTGATGCTTTTGAACTGTGATGTTGGAGAGGACGCTTGAGAGTCCCTTGTACTGTAAGGAGGTCCAACCAGTCCATCCTAAAGGAGATCAGTTCTGGGTGTTCCTCGGAAGGACTGATGTTGAAGCTGAAACTCCAATAATTTGGCCACCTGATGCGAAGGGCTGACTCATTTGGAAAGACCCTGATGCTGGGTAAAATTGATGGCAGGAGGAGAAGGGGATGACAGAGGATGAGATGGTTGGATGGCATCACCGACTCAATGGACACGAGTTTGGGTGGGCTCCGGAGTTGGTGTTGGACAGAGAGGCCTGGCGTGCTGCAGTTCATGGGGTCTCAAAGAGTCAGACATGACTGAGCGACCGAAATGAACTGAACTGAAACCAAATTCTAACTACTCTATCATTTTGCTTCATAACTTGAACAAATCTCAAATCCTACATGAATTCAACTTTCTGTTCTCTCCGTTTCAAAATAGCGTTGCCTAGTGTTGATAGAAGAAGTAATACAACAGACAGTGTGGACAAGGAGCTTCATATATATGTTATATTGGCAATAAACCAATCTCAACAATCCCATTTTTTTTCCTGAAGTACACAATTTTATAATCAAATTTTTTTATGATTCAACTCTCCCATCCATGCATGACTACTAGAAAACTTGTAACTTTGACTAGACACACCTTTGCTGGCAAAATAATGTCTCTCTTTTAATATGCTGTCTAGATTTGTCATAGCCTTTAATCCAAGGAGCAAGCATCTTTTAATTTCAAGGCTACAGTCACCATCTGCAGTGATTTTGGAGCCCGAGAAAATAAAGCCTGTCACTATTTCCATTGTTTCCTCATATACTTGCCATGAAGATGTAGGACCAGATACCATGACTTTTGTTTTTTGAATGGTGAGTTTTAAGCCCACTTTTATGTGGTGTTTACTATATGCAGATATTACACCAGTTCTGTGTCTGGATTATCTCATTCTATCCTCATTATAAATTAATTTTATCATATTCTCAAATATAATTCTTTTCTAATGGAAGGTGATGAGAAATTATAGAGAGTATATGAGGATATGGGCGCTTCAGAAAAAAGAAGTCAAACCAATGTGGTGTGTAGGAGTGGAATACTGGGAGAAAATTGTTAAGTCATCAATTATTAGTGATCTCATAAAGGTCATCTTGTATATTTTGTGTAATTCATCCTTTAGAAGAATAAGATAAAAATAACATATCTTTTTTTTTTTTTTTTTACTGTTTAATGATAATGGAAATAGATTTGAACCAACTTAATGGAATTGGAATTGTGTCAATAGCAACACAAAGAACACTATTATCACTCTAATTACTATTATGCTAATAATGTTTTATCAAGAATGCTTAATTTTTACATAACATTGTAATTTTCAAACTTTCTTCTTATTGCTACCACAGTGCAAATCTATTCTGTATTTTTTAAGACTATTATTTGTTGTTTGAAGAAAATTGATAAACTAAATATTCTTATCCATAACATTTTTAAAAGGGGAACTAATCCAGAAAATTAAAAGAAAACATTTGCAAAATTGCATTTCCCTTTATCTTAGTGATGACTATAAGCTTATATACACCATTATAGTTTTAAGTACCTAAACTTTCTAAAACCAATTTAGACTCTTTAGTAATATGCATACTGAGTAAGAACAATGAGCACTGAATGTTCTATGAATTAGAAATCAGTGCTGCAAACACTGTGCTCACAAAAATAAGCTCCATAGAAACAGCTGGAAAAAAATTATGCTTATCCAGCCTTATGAAATGTAGTTTAAAATGAAAGAAATGAGGAAAAATCTATTCATAATTTCTTTTAGACACAAAAGAATCATAAAAACCCTCCCAGAGGACTAGTAGGTACTCAATTCTCCCTAATGTAAAAGAATAGATTTTAGAAAGAGTCCGTAAAAATATAACATGACTTGTCAAAACTGGACTTGTTTTTAGTTCTTATAATTTAGGGGAAAAAAAGTATAGTTCTTGTTCGGAAATACAGAACAAAATTAAAGTTATAATTATACAAAAGACTACACAGTGGCAGCTGCAAATTCCCTTATATTATTCCCCAACTTTAATTCCCAGAATTAATCCTGATCTTATTGACTGCCTTATTAGCTGCTGTAAATAGCAAAGTGTGTTTGTGGGAGGAAGTTGGAGGCATCTGAGTATAGGATGACAAATAGCATTATGATAATATATTCTTTCCATCCTGAATGGTATATTCAATTCCCAAGCATATGGAAAGAAATATGTCAAAAATATTGATAGTAATATCAAAAGTTTATTACTTTCATAATTAAACCTGAAATATTTAATATTTTTTAACTTTACATGGGCTAGGAGCATCTGTTCTTCTGATTTGCTAAAGAACACAACAGAGTACAATGTAATTATTGTTTTTCTCCCATGTAATTCTATCTTAATTTTTCCTGAGTTAAACTCGTTTTCCTTTGCCCTTCATTTATACAATGTTAATTGCTCACAACTATAGATTGTGGTTTATCCCAAAAACATTATTTTCATTCAGCTTATATTAGTCTACCCCCTTGAAATAATGCAGTATAACACCTTCATTTGTTTATTATTTCTTCATCGGATGCCCATTTTGGATCTGTGTAGTGGGTACTTTGAATAAGTTTCTATTATGTGCGTTATTTCTCCCATATGTTTCTGGAAGAATTGCTCCAGGATAAGCAATTGCTTGAGGAACTGCTCTAGGGTGGTACATAATCAGTCTTAGCAAATCACTAAACATTCCTCTTGGTAGATGAGTTAGGAAACCAAGCCTACATAAGCCAATATAGGCATTATACCCACTTTTGTATAACCATTGGTTTGGGAAAAGATGTGTGATATGGGTTGGCCAATTTTAATATGTCGAATTTGGTTCTTCAGGTTACGATAATTACAGTTCTTCAGATCCCAATAATTGACTAGGACTGATATTAAGTATTGCGTGACTAATAATTGAAAATAAGTTACCTTTTGTATTGAGACATAATTGGCACACACCATTACATTATTTTTTAGTTGTACATGATTTGATGATTATATATATTGCAAAATGATCACTACAATCTGTCTAGTTAACATCCATCACTACACAGTTTTTTTTTTTTCTTGTCTTGAGAACTTTTAACATCTACTATCTTAGCAGCTTTCAAATATATGATACAGCATTAACTATAGTCACCATGATGTATATTACATGCCTAGGACGTATTTATTTTAGCACTGGAAGTTTGTACCTTTTGGCCACATTTACCCATTTCAAATATCCCCTCCTTCCCTGACTCTGGCGACCATCAATCTAAATGTTTGTCTTAAAACAGTAAAGGAATATCTTAACATATATAACTATAAAATAAGGGACATAACATTAAGGAAGACTCAAAACCCAGTGAGGAAGTTTTTTTTTTTTTTTCTTCAGATAATATTCCACTTATTCCAAAATTACTTTTTCTGCATCACTCAACTAACTCATACAAATTATCCATTTACTCACTGTTGCCCCAAAATATATATTCCACCCCCTTAATAATCGTGTTATTTATTAGTTGCATTTAATATATATGACATCTTCCTCCTTTAGATCTTCTGGCCTTTTAGTTTTGTTTTGAGATCAGTGAAATATTCTTATTCTGTTATGCAAACTTACTCCTGATGATGAAATCTAGTCCTCATTCCCTCTCTCCCCTATTTTTTCCTGTTGATATTATCATATTATATGCTTGCAATTGCCTAATTTGTCTTCTACCCCGCTCTCCAGTTTCTTATATCCATTTGCATGCATAAGCCCCCACTTGTATTTCTAATAGTATTTGAAACCTAACACATTACAAAATAAATTTACATCTTTTTTATTGTTGCTGTTTTTCAGTTGCTAAGTCATGTCTGCTCTCTGTGACTTCATGGACTGCAACACGCCAGGCTTCCCTGTCCTTCACTATCTCCCAGAGTTTTCTCAGACTCATGTCCCTTGAGCTGATGGTGCCACCCAGCCATCTCATCCTTTGCCACCCCCTTCTTGTGCGCTCAACTTTTCCCAGCATCAGGGCTTTTGCAATGGGTCAGCTCTTCACACTGGGTCGCCAGAGTATTTTTTTTTTCCATTTATATGATATAGCTCATGCCGTCTTCCACCATACAATCTGCACTCTCAGTATTATGCACAGATGGCTGCAAACAGTGAAGTTTGATCGTGTGTTAAATCACTTCAGTCGTGTCTGACTCTTAGCGACCCCATGAACTGTAGCCCACCAGGTTCCTCTGCCCATAGAATTCTCCAGGCAAGAATACTAGAGTGGGTTGCCATACCCTCTTCCAGAGGATCTTTGGAACCCAGGGATCTAACCCACGTTTCTTGTCTCCTGCATTGGCAGGAGGGTTCTTTAAGGCAGATTCTTTACCACTAGCACTACCTGGGAAGAAGTGGATAGTGCTAGCTAATGGAAAGTCACAGTTTTCTACACGGTGGGGCTTTTCATTCTCTGCAGGGTGTTTTTTATAGCTCTTTTGCTGGAATGAATCTATTACCTTGGAAGATATTAAAATCATGTACCTAGTTAGCATACTATCACAAATACTGTACGTATATATAGTGTTTATTCTCTAATAAAAGAGCAAGACTGACAAGTGCATAAGACATTATCACCAAATTACTATGTAAGCCAGAAAATAGATAATATCCTCTAAAAGGATGACAATGTGTATTGAAAGCAACCCAAGCTAAAACTTCAAGTGAGAAAGAAAGAAAAATTGTTTTCAGAGAAAATAGAACAAGAACACACACTGAAGAGGTGGATTAAAATCTTAGCATTTTAATTTTACAAACCAAGAGGATGTATTTGATAAAAGAGGATTGTGAGTGATGCTAATTGCTGCTATTTTGGGACAGAAACAGTGCTTGCTGTTTTTACACAGCTTACATTAGAGACAAAACAACAAACTAAAAATCAGCACCATAGAAGTTCTAATCTATATGTATTTTTCACCAACCAAAATATTTTATTTATTTCATTACTTGTTCTGATATAAAGGGACCCAAGAAAACTATTTTTCAAAAATAAAACTTTTGGCAATTCATATATTCAGCTCCAAAATAAAAGAGTTTGTATAGAAAATAATATTGAAATTCTGGGGCCTGGACCATTATGTTTTTAAACATAAAATTAAGTTGCAACATTTGTCTGGATAGTGAATTTCTAGTTAGCCTTCATGAAAACCTTAACAATATCAAGTGGAAATCAAAACTGTCAGCAAATACATTTAGAGATGAGGAAAGAAATATTCCTAAAACAATTGGATTAAGACCAATTTTAAGTTAAAATTAGATTCTTACTCATGGTAAAATTGTACATCTTTTCCGGGTTAAATATTTCCCTAGAAAGAAACTAAGTATCATCATAACATAAATCTTTCAGCACAAAAGTGCTAAGAGAGAAACTTTCTACTCAGACTGTATGCCTTTAGCTCCTAGGGACTGAGTAATTCGCCTGAATGAAATGTATATTGTTTCTCAATAAGATATAATGCTGTGTTGCTGTAAATATATTACAGCAATTTTGTAGCCAAACTAAGGTGCAAATCCAGATTCAATACCCATTCTTGATGCAATATTATTTAGCTGATTAACATAGTAATTAATGTTTGTTATAGATGCCTCATAGAATTACAGTAATAAATACCAAATGCATTTTGTTAAGTATAAAACTGATGTAAGATATTATCATATATAAATTATCTTAAGTTTAGAAATTTCACATTTTGCATTGTTTATTAAATGCAGTGATCATTTATGATAAAACCAAGATAATCCTGATTTTCTGCCATAGGTTTGAAATTATACTACAATCACATTAAGAAAGAACTGTTCCTCATCTAGCCTAAGTAATTACATATGATTGGCAAACATTTGTATAATGAGGAATCATATCAGGTTTCCTAGGGCTCAAATGCTATTTAATAATATTATTTAATTAACTTGAAAAGATTAGAAGGAGTCTATTGACTTAGTGGTAGTTTTTGCATAAAGCCATTACATCATCCATTCAATACTTAAGAATTTAAAACTGCTATGTTGAGAATAAAAAATTTAGGTAAATTTTTGTTTATAAGTGTGATTTTTTGATTTGAAAAACAGAAAGTAAAGAAGAATATATATATATAATGAGAAAATTTCATACAATAATATGATGTACTACTGGATGTGACAAATTAAAAAAAGGATAATGTGACAAAAAATGACTATAGTCAAAGGGAGGGAATCTTTGACATTGCTTATTTAGAGAAGGCAGCTTCTGAGGAATTAATATTAATATTTTTTGAAAGGAGCCAACCTTGAGATGATATGAGGCTGATGAAATAGTAAGTGTAAGATACAAAAGCACTGATGTAATAAAGGTCAAAAGACCAGGTGCTGCAGGGCCACCATCTTGGGATGCTTGGTTCAATTAGAGGCTAGGGGAGGAGGTGAGAAGAGAGGAGCCTGATTCTGAAAATAATGAAATCTATAGACATGGTCATAGGTTTGAAGTTCAGGAAAGACACAAATTTTGAAAAAATTTAAACTCAGGAAACTACTTACAGCATTTAAAGGATAACCACCCTTCTGCACAAAAAAGAAAATCAGAATCTAGAAAGCTTCAGCTATAAATTTTCAAGACTGAACTTTATTTAACACAAGTAGAGAATACCAATCATAACTTCGCATAGATATTTATTTAAAAGAAAGTAGAATCTAGAAATTAGAAATAAAATTAATGAACTCTGGCTGCAATGTTAGAAGAGAAATATTCAAGTAAAAAGGGAGAAAAAAAAACGCTCAAGGAAGAAAATAAAAACTAAGAAAGCAAACAGGCAAAGAGAAGTCACTTCTACATTTTTGTTCTAAATAATGACATACACGATAACATGGAACAATTTAGAAAATAATAATCATCTAGGCTATCTGAATTTTAGAACTCATCTATTTATGTACTCATAATCCTTTGGTCTTCTTTTCTTCCAAATTAAGCTAGAAAGTCACAATAATTCAAATCTATAACAATTAAAAATTCTTAGTATGCATGTTTATCTCAGATGATTGGAAAAGATGTTTACCTTCCTTGGTAACTGGATTCTTAGTCTCCATCTCGTAAATCATTTATGTCCATGTATTTCAAACACAGCACACACCTATAATAGGTAGATATCTACTATCCACTGAAGTTTTTCATAACTTTTGAAAGATATGAATGATCAATAATAGAATGATTATTTTGCCTTTAATTAACAAAATCCAAAATATGCAAAGAACTTAGACTCTAAATGCAGATGTTTATTTTGTCCTCTATACAGGCTTGAGGTAAATACAAAAGGCAATGTATTATTAAATGTGCAAATGCTTTAAGGTAAATTTTGGTTAGAAAAGAGAAACTGGCTCTTTCTAATATAGAATATTAAAATTATGGCATTCTTTGATTTAACATAAAATTAAATATACATTTTGTAAGTGTTGGTTATAGCAGCAACAAATTACATGCTATACAAATGGCTTTAAAGGTAAAGCACCAACAGCATAATTTGGAAAAATAAATATTTTTCCCCCCATAGGGCTTTATAAGAATATAAAAGTCTCTACCACTGTCAATGATATTTTTTATGTCACCAATAAAAAACAGATATTTTCTAAGCATTGTGAGGCATTGTATTTATGAGTCAGGCCTTGAATTCTTGACAGATTTGTGACCATTTGAGACAGGACATCATTGTGTATTTTCCTCATCTAAAAAGAGTAAGCAACTACTGCAACTTCTAGCCAAGATTTAGAGAATATTATAGCTGAAATTTTAATAATTTAAATGACAGAAATGACTGCAACATTTCACTAGAATCACATTTTAATGGGCTACATAAGAAATATATGAAAGCAACCGGAAGCATCATCAATTGTGAAGAAATTGTCTTAATGTATTGAATACATATAAGTTTCACCTCTTGGCTGAGGAAATAATGAAGTTTTCTATAATAGTTAATGTCTTAAAACACTGGAATGTTTGATCCTATTATTTATAACTGTGTTCTAATAATCAGTTGCATCATTTTGCTCTATCTTGATTTTGTAGTTAAATTGTTATTTTTGAAGTTATTAGTATTATTAGATTGCAAAAAGCCTGGGACCAAACCATGTGTCTACTTGAGCAGAGTCCAAGATCATATCATTTTGTGCCTCTTGGTGCAAAGCATACTTGTATTCAGAGTAACTGACCTGAAGTACTGTGTCCAAGTGTCCAAAAAAAAGTTACAAAGACAGTAATATGGAATACCTACAAAAATTAGAAAATCACTACTGTAATAGCTCCCTCACCTTTATTTGAAACAAAACAAAACAAAAAAAAATTGTGCTTATATTGCAAGACAATTCTCAGTGTAGAACAGCAGCTCCAAGGATAATCCCAAGCCTTCTTGGGGCTAAGAAAATAAGCAAAAAGCACAATTGCACATGATATTTTGATGAACTCTTTGTATTAATAAATTGAAAGATATACTTGTAGTAAACTTTGAATATTCACAGCTTCCAACTAACAGGGGACCAACACTGAAAATCTGAACATTCCAACAAGGTAGAACCTAGGAAAAATACACAGAAATGTCAAAGGAGGCCAAAAGACAGAGATTCAAGAAAGACAACCAGTCTACCAATATATAAAAAATGCTTCATAATGTAAGAAATTTCCCTAGATGTTGGAACAATTAAAGAAGGAGAAAAATTTCTCTGGTAGTTGAGGAAATGTATAATTAGAACAACAATGGGCTATAGCTATATAATCAGGAGAGTAATGAGAAAAAAAATTAAAAAAAATATAAGGCCTGCCATTAAGGGGGATGGAGATGAGAAGGAGAAATAGAATCTCACGGATCATTGGTAGAAATGTGAGCTGTTATAATTTTTCATAAAGCAATCTGAAAAATATGTAATATAAATGCAAAGAGCTGACTCATTTGAAAAGACTCTGAGGCTGGGAAAGACTGAAGGCAGGAGAAGAGGATGACAAAGGATGAGTTGGTTGGACGACATCAAAGCCTCAATGGACATGAGTTTGAGTAAATAAGGAGTTGGTGATGGACAGGGAGGCCTGGCGTGCTGTGGTCCATGGGGTCACGAAGAGTCGGACACGACTAGGCGACTGAACTGAACTGATGTATAAATTTGAGTTTGCATGGGATACATAGTTATATAAACAGATATGCATAGCAGTTTGTAGTGGAAAAATATTTTATATCAAACAATGTTATAGGTGACTGAATAATAAATGATTAATGCATAACATATAATATCATTTAGATGTATAGTTGGTTCACATATGAGTTTGTCTATTATATGTTATAAACTGAGAAAATTTTACATAATAAAAACCCCTTAAAATGCTGTTAAGTCACTTCAGTCGTGTCGGACTCTGTGCGACCCAATAGACAGCAGCCCTCCAGGCTCCCCCGACCCTGGGATTCTCCAGGCAAGAATATTGGAGTGAGCTGCCATTTCCTTCTCCAATGCATGAAAGTGAAAAGTGAAAGTGAAGTCGCTCAGTTTTCGCGAACCCATGGGCTGCGGCCCACCAGTCTCCTCCATCCATGAGATTTTCCAGGCAAGAGTACTAGAGCCATCGCCTTCTCTGAGTGAGGGCAATATTTTAGTATATGTGACTATATATTTGTGTGTATATTATTATCAGCATGAGAAGACTTTGGGATACCACAGAAAATATTATTAAATAGGAAGAGCCTGGGTATACCCAAAAGGGAATAAGAGAAGAGGAGAGATGAGTTATTAGTGAAAGAAGACTAATTAAATTATACATTCAAAACTAAACCACATTAAGGTTCCAACAATCTTCAGGTAGGACATGGGGAAGAACCTGCCTTCGAGTGCTGGATACACAAGAGACTCAAGTTCAATCCCTGGGCCGGGAAGATCCCTTGGTGAAGGAAATGGCAACTTAGTCCAGTATTCTTGCCTGGAAAATGCCATGGACAGAGGAACCTGGCAGGCTCTGGGGTCTATGGGGTTATAAAGAGTCAGACACAACTGAGCAACTGAGCACAGCAACAACAATGATCCTACTAAGTTAAATCCCCTTGAGTCTTTTCACACTCACTCCATGTTAACATCCCTAAAATTTCTCCTGAACTCCAGACTCGTATCCAACCGTGTTTTCTATTTCCATTTGTGCATTTAATAGTTATCTCATATGCACTATGTTTTAGATGTTACACCTGATTTTGTCTACAAACCCATTCCTCTCCATCTTTTCCACGTGAGGAAATTACAAGGAACATTCTTTCTAATTGTAGAGCTCCTCTCTGAAAGTGTCCTGTTCTTTACCCTTCAATTTCCTCTTGATTCTGATTATTCTCACTTTCTCATATAGGCAACTTCGCAGATTCAAAGTGTCACAATTTCTCACCAGCGCAACTGCAAACGCCTCTGGATCTCTCTTCTCTAACTTCTTTGCTCTCTAGTGTCGATTCTCTAAAAAAAAGGATAGTCATTCTGTTAAAATATAAGTAATATATTAAGTTTTCTGCTAAGCTCTTGCTGGAGTTTTTAACCTTAGAGAGATACCTATCGACCTGTCAGAGCCTTAGAAGTTCACCTTCCACATTTACACTCTGATCTCTATTTCTCTGATTTTCCGATTACTCTGTCTTTTATTCATTCTGGCGCAACCACTCTGGCTGCATTGCTGCTAGTCAGACTCATCAAGCATATTCATCCCCAAACCAGGGCCTTCATTCTTGCATCTGGTATATTTTTCTTCCTGATGTTCATGTCTTAATCCCTTATTACCTTCAGATCTCTGCTCAAACTTCACTTTTCAGAGTATGTCTCCTTTGTGACCTACATTAAATGGATTCTCTACTCCATCTCTTATGCAGCTTATTATCGCTACTTCAGGCACACACACACTCACTCACTCATAAAAAATTATAGATAGAAGAACAGATAAATAAATAGAAAACCTCTCCCAGTAACCCTACCCCGTCACCATTTCTATGAAACATTTTTATGAAACACTGTTTGGGGAAAAGACATGCATAATATTTTTTATTTATTTAAAAGCTATTATTGAAAATGCTCAATGATTTTATTGTTTTAGGAGTGGCTTTTTTCCTGGCTATCCAGCCTTGCTAGTCTATAAACATCTCCTTTGTCTCCCTAGTACAGCCCGAGGCACACTAGGTCTTCATCACCTCACTCCCACGCTTGCAATGTCAGCATCTATCTCCTCTTTTTCGTTTTCCCTGCCACTGTTACAGGAGAACTATTTCTTGTTATTAACATCTCTCTTCTCGATTCCATGGGTTCCTTCTATTTTCCCTTTGTGAGCATATCTGTCACAATTTTCCTAAATACTTTGCAAGCTCTAGTGCAATTTTTCACCTTGTTTTGAGCTTTCTTCCTCTCAAAATACCATATCTGTATCTCCAGTTCCAAATTCTATCCTTCAGTTGAAATGTCAATATTATTATTAATATAGTTCTCACAAGAAACACTGGCTAAAATTGACCTGTTAATTGAACTTAGAATATTTAAAGCTTTTTATCATATTCAGCAAGATATGAGTTATTTACATTTATTATAAAAGCAGTCATACTTTAAAAAATATAAACTGTTGTTTTCCAAAAAGGTTTGAGCTCAAAGAGAAATATATATAAATACAAAATCCTATAAGAAAATCAATGTTTAAGTGATAAATTGAATGAAATATTTTCACAAGAAGACCAAAGATTGGCTAATTTTACTTACAAAAATTAGAAAATAGATAATGACAATATATTCAAAACCATAAATATATAATTATAAGCATAATAAAATATATTGTTTAACAGTTTATTAACATGGAAGCTTTGTTTAATCTATTTTTTCTCTGGCTAGATTCCTAACATATCTATAGTTAAAAGACATTAACAATACTAACTTTCTTATTTTATGTTTTGCCCGTGTGTTTGTAAAAATCAGCCTAGTTTTACTACAGGTCAGAGTTACCAAAAAGGAAGGCACTTCCTTTCCTCCAAGACACGGCTTTCATCTTTGAGGTCTACTTTAATCTAGGCTGACATTAATGACACTGCTCAGTTGAAACCATTGATTATTTTCACTGAACGTGAATATGTTGTACATGGCAGCATTATAAGCATGCTACCTTCTGCTGAGAAAGTTTGTAGAACTTTATGGAAAAAATATCCTATCTTTCTCTATTTTCGGACATAAATATGTACTCTGAGGACAGCCTCATTCAAGAGAAATCTGATATCATGATATCTGAAAAACAGGCATTTTATCTTTACTTAGGGGCTCCCAGGTGGCATAATGGTAAAGAATCTGCCTGCCAACACAGGAGACACAGGAGACATGGGTTCAATCCCTGCACTGGGATGATCCCCAACCCAGTAGGGGAATGGAGTAGGATGTGGTAACTTTAGCATTCTTTCCTAGAAAATTCCATGGGCAGAGGAGACTGCTGGGCTACAGTCCATGGGGTCACAAAAGATCAGATATGACTGATCGTGCATGCGTGCACACACACACACACCTCTACTTAATGCATTCTGTACATACCTTACTTCCTTAGCATACTAAATATAAATAGGTGTTGCATACTAAACATGAATAGGAAGTATGAACTCAGTTATGTAAATTAATCCTTAAATGACTCCAGTTTACAGAAGTAACCCAGTGGATATATTATGTACCAGCCATCCCATCCTATCAACTTATAGTCCCATATGAGTAAAACACTGTTTGGTAGAGATGTATTAATTCATGATTATTATAATATATACCTTCATACACACTATGGAGTAACTTTGGCTTAATTAAGCTTCCTTACTCTCCCCATGATTCAAATACACACACATATGACTCTGAAGCACTCTCCAAATATTTTCCCCTTTGCATTTCTTTTGAGAAGACATATTTAAAATGTTTACATATACTGACTTGTTGTTTCCATTTATTTTGTCACAGAAAACATGTTATAGTTATAAGGAATATAATTCATCATTTAGAAATTGATATGTCCAAGATAAAGATAGCATGAGAACACATATTCAATTCCATATACCTAAAAACTAAATAGAATGCAAAAAAAGGAAAGTTAAAAAAATAAAAGGAATATAATATTTTTATTCCAGAAAGATCTACTTGGTTCAATAAACATTCACTTTTGAAGTTACTAAAATTATAATTATTTGGGGGTGGGAGAGGAGAGTGTGAGGTTACCCAGGAGACAAAGAGAACAGTATAATTAGATCCACAGGCTGTGCTTTGTGGCTTCAGGTCTTTAGGGGGGGTGGGGGTAAACACAGATCCGGATTGATCACAGGGAAAGGCTGTGTTGTGATGTGGTGAGTTTCAGGGGTGGCCCAGAGGACAGCAGAATCAGATCAGAAGAGGCCGTGCTGTCTGGACCACTCTATCCAGAGAAGCCCTTTCTGAGGGACCCAGGATGTTCAATGGGAGTAGCAGGGTCTCCTGAGGTGAAACATACCTGGATACCCCAGATGCCAGAGTCTCCTCCCCTCAGACTCATCTATACAGTCTGGCTGATGCCACCTACCAAGAACACTCTGATCCTTCTTGATGCCTCCCTCCACTTTGAGTCACATTTCAAGAAATCAGTTAATGATTATGCAAAAGACTTTAGGAAGATAAAATTATAGAACTCCCAGAAATACTCAAATAAAAATAAATAATTCAAAAAATTCAAAAAATAGAGAAACTGTGATTGAAAGGGGCAGATAATAAGCTGTGAGAAAAAACAAAGCATTAGTTAATTATAGGATGTGTGGTTATAAACGAGAAGGTAAATATTCCTCTTAAAAGAAAAGATGCAAACCATTGCACTTATAAGCAGTTATAGATATATCGATATATCCATATACACCAGAAGAAAGACCAGTTTCTCACTGAGTGTACAAAAAGAAACACAGAAAGACAAGTAGATGAGAGAAACACTATTAGTGAATTATTTTCACCATTCTAAATTTAAGAATCCTCGTGTACTATTATTGTATGTTAACCATTGAACAGCAAGAAGAATACAAAAAAAGGTCATAATATATAAGAGCAAAATGTAAGAGAAGAAAATATAAAACAGCAGAACAACAAAAGTAAGTTCAAAGAATCGAATAGCAACATATGTACATGTATTTTTCACCTCTCTCCTAGCTACTACTTGATCTTAACTCCATCAATTCTCATCAAGATTATTACAAGGGTTTTGTTTTCTTGTTTGCCCATGTCTCCCTATAGCTTAGACTTAATACAGCAGCCAAGGTAGTCCTCATAAAATATTTGATTATCTTGAATTGAGATTTTATATTAGTCATTATCTTGACCGAAAGATCTATGTGGTTTATCCACTTGGCACCACCCTTACCTGTCAAAACTTATCTACTGTACCTCCCACTCTTTTCTAGACACCCTGATGCTCTTGCAGTACCTTAAACACTGTCTGATAACAGCATCCCTATGGGTAAGCACTCTCTTATACAGTCTTAACAGAAGGATACAAGTAAGGAACAATTCCTTCCTTTTCTCTCTATCCAACAGTATAATGCTTACAATGGATTTGATAAAAACAGTAAAAAGAACAGAAAACTACATGCCAATCTCATTTGTCAGCATGGGCACACTATACCGGGAGGGTTTCTGTGTTCTGTGTCCTTTGCATTTGCTAAGATGTTTCTTACAGATTGTCTCACTGGTGCCTTCTGCAGGGTGATAGGATCCTCCAGTCCTCACTGATGCCATTCTAGTACTCTTGTCTGTTTCCCCAAGTCTGTTCATTGCCCCTGGTATCTTTCCCTCCCTCTAATTACTATCTATTTTCTATGGAGCAGGGCAGCTTATTATGCTAAAACTTAAGTCATTTCATGTCTTTTCACTGTTCAGAACTTAATGTACTCAGAATAAAATTCAAAACCATAATGATGTCCTGAAAAGGCATCTAGGATTTGCCTCCCACTGTCTTTCTGAGTTCGTGCCCTGGTGCTTTCTTTTCACTCTCTCCACTGTAGTCACAGAGCTCCTCTTCATCCTTCACCCAAGCACCCTGCCACCTCCCGGTGCTCATATCATTTTCCAAAAATAGCATTTTCTCCTAGTACCTGAATGTTACCCTCTCCACTAGTTATACCTTACTCCCTTTATATCCTTGTTCAGATGTTGATTTTCAGTGGGGTACCTCCAGAGCTCTCTCTTCCCCTTGCACTTGATATCTCCTATATATGTTGGCTGTACATTTTGTCCTCAGTACAATCTGTTGTTGTTGCTTAGTTGCTAAGTCATATCCAATTCTTTGTGACCCCATAGACTGTAGCCTGCCAGGCTCCTCTGTCCATAGGATTCCCCAGTCAAGAATACTGGAGTGGGTTGCCATTTTCCTCTCCAGGTTATCTTCCCAACCCAGGGCTCAAACTCACATCTCCAGAATGGACAGGCAGATTCTTCACACTGAGCAATCACCACAGTACACGAATGGAGCTGGATCAATGTTTACTGAATGAATAACTGGTCATATGTCACTTTATCAATGATTTTAGGTGCTTGGATTGCCCTTAACCCTTAATAATCCTTTCCAGTAATGTCGTCCTTACTTTGATGTTGTCCTAATTCTATTCTATCTGGTCTTCACGTCATTCACTTTACTATAGAGACTTAGTTTTCACAAATAGAAACCAAGTCACAGAGAACACTAACATTAACCATCTGAGCATGAGAGGTGCTAAGAAAAGGAAAGTCTTAGAAGAATCGTGGCTTCTTAGTAAGGATTTAAATTTTTCCTGCATTTACAGGATCCTTTGAACGAGTTAAAGTGACTCTTCCTCAAAGCATCATGTTTTCCATAGATATAAGATGGTTCAGTTCAGTTCAGTTCAGCTCAGTCATGTCCAACTCTTTGTGACCCCATGGACCGCAGCATGCCAGGCCTCCCTGTCCATCACCAACTCCTGGAGTTTACCCAAACTCATGTGCATTGAGTTGGTGATGCCATCCAACCATCTCATCCTCTGTCGTCCCCTTCTCCTCCTACCTTCAGTCCTTTCCAGCATCAGGGTCTTTTCAAATGAGTCAGCTCTTTGAATCAGATGGCCAAAGTATTAGACTTTCAGCTTCAACATGAGTTCTTTCAATGAACACCGAGGACTGATCTCGTTTAAGATGGACTCGTTGGATCTCCTTGCAGTCCAAGGGACTCTCAAGAGTCTTTTCCAACACTACAGTTCAAAAACATCAATTCTTCTGCGCTCAGCTTTCTTTACTCAAAATTAAATGCTCCATGAATTACAAAGTACAATACAGATTTAATTTAGATAAACTTAATTTAGATTCTTTGAGCCACTGTTTACCAAATACAGTAGAGATATCCAAGAGATGCCTTTATTATCAAAGTGAAGTTTTATATGAAAAATGGTGTGAACCATGTGGAGGTTTTGTTAATAGATATTGGTTTATTTTTTAATTTAGAAAATTGCACTATGAACTAATATGTCTTAGTCTAATTTTCCTTGATAAAAGGGTATACTATTCTTTCACTGTTCATTTATTGATGTCTTCATTAAATGAAGAAATCATTACTGAGCATCTACTTGTGCCAGGCAGCAGAGTTTTATAAGGTTGAAGCTCACCATGGGAATTCAGTGATAAAGTAGGACATAACCATTTAATCTAACTAATCAGACACTCTATGGAGAACTTGGGATATAAATAAGAAGAGATAGGGTTTAACTAATTTAATTGTCACCACAATTCAATAACTTAGGGCTATTAATACCCTCTTTTACAAATAGGAAACAGAAGAAGAAAGATAGAAGCTAATTTGTTCAAGGTCATGTAGCTAATATTTTGAAAGCTCAATTCAAGGCCACTGACTCCAGAATTCTTGTGCTAAAAGATGAAAGTCTATTTTCTTGAATATGAATAAATACAATTTCTACCACAAAAGACTTCATAGTACAAGAAAAGATGAACTTATAAAATATTTAACACTGGTATAAGCTGGTATAAGTGTGATAATAAAATTTTATATGGAATTTTAAAGAAACTCAGTTTAAGAAATAATTTTATTCTTCTTCTATGTAATAAGTAACACAGTAGTATGGAAAGCTAACAAGTGTTAGTGACCTAACTGAGTTTGAGGGATAAATTAGTAAGGAGGCCAAGTACATTCTAGGAGATAAGAAACAATTATGATGAATTGTTAGATGAGTTTCCAATTCTTTGTGAACTGGATTTCTCTACCTTTGTCTCCAGTCTTCACAATTGAGGTGTGAATATCTGTTCTTGGAACATATCACCTTATAAACTTTTGATGACAGGAATAGAACATATTAACATTCATTAGATGAATTCTTTATTCACTGTTAATATGTATCATTTCCGCCCCCCCTCTAAACACAAATGGAACCTTTAAATTTCACATACAAGAACACATGATTGGGTACTTCGAAATAACATAACCCAAGATGAGAACCAACAGCATTCCATTATCAGTCGTCACATTAACAAAATGCAATCATCTTGCTTTATTTTAAGTAGACCTGTGTGCGAAAAAGCAGCATCCCTCATAGGTACAATTGTTATTTTTATTTCAGGTTATTCTCTAGTGCAAAAATCGCAGATGTTAATCAAAATTAAAGTAATAGTTCACGCTCATGAAACTAGTGCTTTAGAGATTACTTAGATAATGTGATAACTAGGAATACAGCCATATGGTTTATGTCCAGTCGTTAGTAATGTTACTGCATTTACTTGATTTAAAACATTATATAATTATCCACTCAAATCGTTTTTTAAAAAAATATTTTTATATTAGATGAGATTGTACCTTATGTTTTCAACCTTGAATATTATCCTATATGCTTTCAATTAATTTTCAGGACAGCTGAGATTACTGAAGGTTTTTCTGGTGTGTACATCTATTTTGCTAGGCAGGTTGCTGAAACATGTAGTTTAGTAGAAACAAAAGAAATAAAATGTGTCAACTTTCAATTTTTGTAATTGATGAAAATTAAGAAAAACAGATATCATGATTTAACTCCTCCCTCTTTTTTCTAATTCTGGATAGACATTTGCATTACACATTTCAAATACCAATTCCACGATTTTGCTTTCAGTTCCCACTTTATGTCAGTGACCCTCTGATGCTGCAAATTCAGGTGCAAAAGAAAGCATGAAAATCTCCTTTCACATGGAGCTTCAGAGAAATAAAAACATACAGCCAAACAAAATAATATCATGTAGTTTTGAATTCTGTGTAGAGACAATGAACCAGTGATGACAGATAGTGAAATCTTGGTTGATTTGGAGTTCTTTGGGTATGAATGGCCTCTCTGAGAAAATGGCATTTCAACTGAGATTTCCTATCTGTAAAATTGAAAAAAAAAAAAAAAAAAAAAAAAAGAAAGAGAGAGAGAGATCACCTTTCTTCCAGTAAGAATACATTCTAAACTTGTGCTATAGCAAATGAGAGCCAATAAGACTGGACCAAGTCAATTTCTGTGAACTTGTAGCACCATTCTGTTCTTACTATGCTTAGTCACCTTGACCTCTGCACTGATATTTTGATGTGGAGCCATTATATGTGGATTAATGGGGAAGCAACGCTTGTCTATGATTGGAAGTGAAATATAATGGAAAAAGAAGAAATGGGTTTGGGCTTGATGGGCTTGAGTCACTGGGAGCACTTAAGAGCCACCGGGAAGGACTTATACTCCCTTCTTTCTTTGGTCCCTCTGTCTTTCCTTTGCTCCTTCTTTCCTTGCTCCCTTTCATTTTCCTTCCCCTCCCCTCCCTCTTCCTCTACTTCCCTGCTTCCTTCCCCTGTTTATTCTTTCTTTCCTTTTCCCCTCCTCCTTCTCTCTCTCTCTTTCTTTCTGGAAGAAAAGATTGAAATGAACTAATTTTTGAATAATTGTATATATTCTAGCAACTTTTATCCCCCTCACCCATTTATCTCTGCCTCTGTTTTCCTTAACTCAGTGTACTCCAACATTTTGTCTTTGAAATAATCTGGCATTCTGCCATTTTTATCCACTTATGTACTTATTAGTAAATGCAGATATATTCAAATTAAGAGCTAAAATAGAGAAATTTCAGAGTAAAGAAGACTTTGGTGACACATATAACTTAGCAAGTATAAAAATTCAATCTTAAAGAAAATTCCATATGAGATTGACAAGAGAAATGAATAGCCATTCATACAAGAAGCTATCCATATGGTCAAATAATTTTATGAAAAGATGTTCAAAATCATTGATTATTAGAGATATACAGATTAAAACCACAAAAAGGCGCTAATACAAACTCACTGAGTGCCTAAAATTAAAAGACTGTCAGTTACAAATATAGAGGGGAGTTAGAACAACAAAACCCTCAGAGTAAACTCAAGGTGCTGGTAGGATTTTTCAAATTGATATGTTTGCTTTGGGAAAGCTGTTTATCTTAGCTACTAGAGTTGAAAACTAGTGTCTGGGACTCAGTCGTTTCATATTGGGGTACGTATCCAAGTGGAATGCATGCACAAGTAAGCCCGAAGCTAGGCAGAACATGCACAATAACATCTTCATAGTAACCTAAAACTGAAAACAATCTGGGCTTATCTACCGTTAAATACATTTTGATTTATTAGTGCAATGGAGTATTATATAAAATATAGATAAATAAGGGCTTCCCAGGTTCAGTTAGTGGTAAAGAACCCTCCTGCTAATGCAGGAGATGTAAGAGATGTGGATTTGATCCCTGGATCAGGATGATCCCCTGGAGGAGAGGATGGCAACCCACTGCAGTGTTCTTGCCTGAAGAATCCCATGGACAGAGGAGACTGGCAGCTTCTTTCAATAGGGTTGCAAAGAGTCAGACACAACTGAAATAAATTTGCACATATAGATAAATAAACTGTAGGTGCACATCACAAAGCAAATAAAACGCACAAGCACAGTATTAAAAATTGAACCCAATAGCAAAAATACGCTTTGTAAACTACATTTTATTCCATTTGGAAAAGAGTCTGGATTGATTCTGCATTTTAATTGAGGTTGATCACTTAGCCATAACTATAGCTGCACCAAATTAACAGATGACCTGAACAACCTGTTTCAAACTGAGGGTTAATTGATTCATTGACCCATAAAATAAGACGTGCCCTCAAAAATGTAGCTCCAAAAAGTGAATATTAAATAGATGACCAGTATGAAAAGGTTCAAATAGTCTGAGTAGATTCAGATTTCTATTATACCTGTTCCTACATGTATTAGATTGCTAGGACTACCATAACAAAATACCGCAGACTGAGTGGCTTAAATAACAGAATTAAATTGTATTGGAGTTCTGAAAGTAAGACACGCAAGATCAATGTATCAGATTTGTTTTCTTCTGAAGGCCTTTCCTTGGCTTCAAGATGACTGTTTTTTTACTATGTCCTCACACGATTTTTCCTGTGTGTTGTACTTCTCTGGTAATCCTTTGTGTTTACAAATTTCCTCTTCTTATAAGGACACAATCAGGTTGGATTCCGATTCACCCTAAGGCCTCATTTGAATTCAATCACATTTTTAACAGTTCTATTTCAAAACAGTCATATTCTGAGATACTAGGGAATAGGATTTCAACGTGTGAATATTAAGGGACACAATTCAGCTTTTGTCATCATATCTTAAACTCATTCTATAGTCTCAAGGAATGATATCTATGACTACTGAAAGGAGGAAAAATAAATATAGCCTGATTTTTGGATCAATCATGGTACACTGTTCATGAAAAGGTAGTATTCCATCACAAAGGTCAATATTGTCTTCCTGTATATTTGTTGCTGTTCAGCCGCTTAGTCATGTTTGACTCTTTGTGATCCCATGGACTATAGCACACCAGGCTTCCCAGTCCTTCACTGTCTCCTGGACTTTGCTCAAACTCATGTCCGTCGAGTCAGTGATGCCATCCAACTATCTCTTCCTCTGTCATCCCCTTCTCCTCCTGCCTTCAATCTTTCCCAGCATCAGGATCTTTTCTAATGAATCGGCTCTTCACATCAGGTGGTCCTAAGTATTGGAACTTTAGGTGCGGCACCAGTCCTTCTAGTGAGTAGTCAGGATCAATTTCCTTTAGGATTGACTAATTTGATCTTCTTGCAGTCCAAGGGACTCTCAAGAGTCTTCTCCAACACCACAGTTCAAAAGCATCAATTCTTCAGCGCTCAGCTTTCTTCATAGTCCAACTCTCACATCCATACATGACTACTGGAAAAACCATAGCCTTGACTAGATGAACCTTTGTTGGCAAAGTCTCTGCTTTTTAATACGTTGTCTAGGTTTGTTATACATTTACTTCCAAGGAGCAAGTGGTTTTCATTTCATGAGTTCAGTCCCAATTTGCAGTAATTTTGGAGTCGAAGAAAATAAGTCTGTCACTCTATTGCTTCCCCGTCTATTTGCCATGAAGTGATGGGACTGGATGCCATGGCCTTCGTTTTCTGAATGTTGAGTTTTAAGCCAACTTTTTCACTCTCCTCTTTCACTTTCATCAAGGGGCTCTTTAGTTCTTCTTTGCTTTCTGCCATAAGGGTGGTGTCATCTGCATATCTGAGATTATTGATATTTCTCCGGGCAATCTTGATTCCAGCTTGTGCTTCATCCAGCCCAACATTTACCATGATATACTCTGTACATAAGTTAAATAAGCAGGGTGACAATATACAGCCTTGACGTACTTGTTGTACATAGATATAGAATTATATGATTGAAAAAGTGGCAGCAGAGTATGGAGATGGCGTTTCTTTCTTTAATGCCTACCCCAGAATGTATATATTTGTGGGAAAAGATCTAAATAATAATGTAAACATTAAGGCTCATCTTGCCAATGTAAATTAGCCCCTTTCTCTATTCAACGGGCCTGTGTACAGAGTAGCCTGGATTACTAGGATCACATAACCAATGCTGAGCTCATCAGTGTGAATTTCTGCTAACCAATTCCCAACTTACATCACCACTGCTGAGTGCTCACCACTGCAGAGGCTAAGATGCAACTCCACATGTGACAACAATCCATGGACATTCTTGAATGAATATTAATCCAACAACTCTGGCAAAAGAGTTATACTGGACATTTTTTATGATGGATTTTTTTGTACTTTCCCTTCATTGGGATGGGCACATATTCAGGGAACAGAGTCCCATTCTTTGGCTGCAGGGTTTCTGCTAGCACTAATATTCATGGATATGCCGTATAGTTTATATATCCCACAACAATCACAAATAAGATCTTTTCTATCTAAACAATTCATTTTACACTATCATGATGGATTCACATCTAAAGAAATCAGTGATCTTGGACTCAGCTAATTTGACAGGATAATAAAATAGCTTGCTGCATATCCAATTACCAGTCACTTGGGAAATATGATAGAACTTGAAGATTTATCTCAGAGGATAGTTTCAACATGCCTTAAATTAGAACCGAGAGTCTGATGCTATCGTCATCAAAAGAAGGAAATAAGGATCTATCTAGCAGTGTTTCTATCACAATTATTAAAATAAACCCTTGGTGATAATTTTCCTTCCTACATGGTAACTTTGAGCACAGTTAGTTTAGAGACATCAGTAGCCTAAAGGAATGCTTGCATTAGGGAATATAGTAATTCTGGAACCATGTGTTCCAGAGCTATTGATTTCCTACTGAATAGGCAGATATGAGCGATACTAACCAGGAAATCTTAATTTCCAGAAGTAAAATGAATTTCTGGTAGACATTGCAGGATAAAGGGTTGTACCAGAAATACAGAAAATTCACCGAGAGTCTTCTAAAACTTTCTTGTACTATGATCTTAGTCAGTTGATAAATACGGCAACTCATCTCCTATAAGATTTGTGAGCCCTGTTCGGTGAGGTGCTGGTAGAAAATAAAGGGACTATGAAGAGGCTGATAGGAGAAAACAATAATGGTTACCAACGTAGGCTGAAGAGCAGTTGCAGAAATGACACAGCAGACACTGTCTGAGATGTTATTTACAATGCCCTTTATCTCCCTGCTGTTTGATGTGAAGAGCATGATGGTAGCTAACGTTTTACATTTCAGGTGAATATGTCACACGACTGCGTTTATATCAGGATGATTTGATAGTTGATTGGCATTTTTATGCTTTCTGCTGTATAATTTTTTAACCGAAAAGAGTAAAATAATGAATGTTGTGGTGCAAAAGGGGTGTAACTAGTAGGATATTTTCCATCAATCCAAGTTCACTTTTTCTTTCACACTGACATATTTTAAGTAGGTCAAAAGACCTCCCTGCTTTTTGTTCTCTGGTGGCTGATGACCAAGGAAAGTTACCAGAAAGATGATAAAGAAAAGAAGGTGAGTGAGGCTGGCAGATTTATTGCTTCAGCTCTCTGTGAGAGTTTATGATATTCTGGTGATATCTTCTTACCAAAGAGCATTGCTTATGTAGGTGTCTCTCTTTCTGTAATTCTCTCTTTGGGTTCTGGTAGCATTTCTCCCTTCATTTTCCTTGCTCCTTTGGATCTCTAGTAGTTAAAGTTTCCTACTGTTAATAGTTCCAGGAAACTATCCGGTTCCTACAGTCATACTTAGGCCATTTATTAACCTATTTTAAAATGACATATTTTATTGGTTCTTGTGATGGATTCAGGTATTAAGAATAAATACATTAATAAATTATTTATAAAATAATTAGCTTCATATTAATATGCTCATATGAAGTCAACTAACATCTCAAAAAACTTGACATTTTCTTCATTGGCATATATTACTTTTATTTGACACATAAAGTTATTATTGATAGGCAGATTGGCTACCAAAAGCCTACTAACACACAAAAGAATCAGGCAAAGAAAAACGTGCCATTTGGGGGGAGGAAATTTAGCAACTAATGGCACTTTGCCAAGCAAGAAGCAGATGTTTAACTATAACTGTCAACAAAACATGAATAGAAAAAGAAACAGCATCATATGAAAGTTTTAGTTTAGAAAGTGCAAAATCTGAAACTTGACATAAACACCAAGATGGAATAGAGCATGTGTAGAGGAATCAGTCACTTTTTTGGTGATGTTTCTAAGGAGTAGATGGCTCTTTTTTTTTAATTCAAAGGCAAATCCAAAGTCAATGAAGTAGACGGCTCACAAGATTTTTCAACAGTTTTGAATAAAACTCCTGGCAAGCAGTGAGAGCAAAGTTCACTGACATGGCTAGACTATATGAACATTTGGAACAAATGTGAACTTTAAATGGATACAGAATCCAAAAATCAGTGTACTAGTTTTAGAGCTTAACCAAAACTACCGTTCTAGAAAGATTCTTTAATGAAAACAGTCTTTTGCCAGAGAATTAATATTTTTCACCAGCGAGATTATTCAATAAACTGAAAAATAAAATCTCTTATATAAAAAGTATCTGTTCAAAGATCATTCTATGCTCAATTTAGGGGTCATTTCACGAACAAATGGAGAAACCTCTTTTCCTCTTGGCCACATAGCATGCGCCTGTTATGCTTTCATGGATATTGAATAGGATCTACAATATGGTTATTCCTCAAAAGGCAAAATTTTATATTTCGTAATGTAACCATGCCAAATATGCAGCAGCAATCTTATAAAGATAGCTAGGTTATTTATTATACTGGTATTGAATACCCCTTGATTTGTTGAAATATTTTCTTCATTGTTTGAGGCATTTCCAAAACTAAATAATATTCAAGTGAGTGTAAATGTGGATATGTGTAACCAAGGGCTAAACAAGCATTTTATGTGATAATTTCTGAAAATAAAAAATCAAAGAATCAGTATACTTTAATGATTATTATACATTCCAAACTCACAGGTATGATTGCACACTATTGTCTCTGGTAATAACCTATGCTACTCTTACAGTCTACTCCCTAACAGATGGTGAAACAGATAGTTTTATTCCCCCATGGCTACACACTAGGCTTTTAGAAGTGTAAGAGTGAATTTTTAAAAGAAGTACAAACTTCCAAACCTCTTCTCATGCATAAACATTTGTTTGAGTTTAAATTATCCAGTTAAAATGGTAGTGTGATTTTTTTTTTGGTAAAACATTGTTAGCAGTTTTAATGTTTATGTAGGTATGCACTTGAAGTCTAAGGGGATTTTTCCATTCTGTTTAAAACGTAGTTAAGTATAAGAAGTTTAAAAAAAAAAAGGCCTGGTATTATTTAAATCAACAAGCTAAGTTTTATATCTGGGCTATTTATATAGGCATAGAATATTTTTAAAAGACAATGAAGACAGCAAATTCCATCATTTTGTTCTATAAATGTGAGAATTGAGTCTCAGAGTTGAAGTGACATGTTAAGAACACACTGCTAATTAACAATAGCGTGTCACCAAGTATAAATATCTTATTTTTCATAATGGTTTCAGCAATTTGTAGTCCAACTAAAATTATATGTGTTCCCTTTTCTTCACAACCCCATTAACAGTTTTTGTCTTTTTCATACTAGTACTTATATTGTTTTTATTACAGTATATTTATTTTACAATGCTGTGTCATTTCCTGCTGTACAGCAAAGTGAATCAGCCATCAGTTAAGTCATTTAGTCATATCTGACTCTGCGATCGCATGGACTGCATGCCAGTTCTCCCTGTTCATCACCAACTCCTGGAGTTTATGCAAACTCATCTCCACTGAGTCAGTGATGCCATACAACCATCTCATCTTCTGTCATTCCCTTCTCCTCCTGCCTTCAATATTTCCCAGCATCAGGGTCTTTTTAAATGAGTCAGTTCTTCGTATCAGGTGGCCAAAGTATGGGGGCTTCAGTTTTAGCATCCACTTCTTCCACTGAATATTCAGTACTGATTTCCTTTAGGAGTGACTGGTTTGATCTTGCAGTCCAAGGGACTCTCAAGAGTCTTCTCCAGCATCACAGTTCAAAAGCATCAATTCTTTAGCGTTCAGCTTTCTTTATAGTCCAACTCTTAAATCCATACCTGACTACTGGAAAAACCATAGCTTTGACTAGATGGACCTTTGTTGGCAAAGTAATGTCTCAGCTTTTTAATATGCTGTCTAGGTTTGTCATAGCTTTGCTTCCAAAGAGGAAGTGGCTTTTAATTTCATGGCTGCAGTCACCATCCACAGTAATTTTGGAGCCCAAGAAAATAAATGTTGTCACGGTTTCCATTGTTTCCCCAAGCTCCCACTCACCACAACTAGAGAAAAGCCCACACAGCAACAGAGACCCAGCACAGCCAAAAATAAAGACTAAAATTATTTTAAAAAGAACACAGAGAAAAAAATGACAGGCTTTTATTAACAAGATGAAGTCATAGGAAACTGACTGTGGTCTTGCTAGCAGACTGTCTCTATTGCCTTCTCTATTCAGACACTTCAAAGAAGCTTGATGGGCTACAGAGGCTCACATAGCCAAAAAACAAACAAAAACAAAACAATAAAATAAAACTGAGACTGGCCTCCAGCCAAAAACCAACAAAGAATAGAGGGATTCTGTTCCACTGCCCTGATGACTGAATTCTGCCAGTACTCACAAGAGCTTGGAAGCAGAGCCTCTGCAAATTGAATGTTCAGAAGACACCCTGTCATAAACCCTGAGGAGAAGGCCCAGTGAAGCCACTGCCAGATTCCTGACATATAGAAAGGGTGACCTAAAAGACACACTGTTTAAAGCACTAAGTTTGTGGTAATTTGTTATGCACAATCCACCATAAATATAACGAATATTTAATAAATATTGAATATCACATCCAATCAGTCAGTATTGATTGGTCAGGACTAACTTGAAAATGGTTTATCTCATATGAAATAAAGAAATAATCATTAAATATGAGAAAAATTGTAAATATTCTTCAGACATTTGTTTTTTTTCTTCTTATATGTCCAAATTATCTTACACTGCAGTCCTTAGTCTCCATAGCTAGTTCTTTACTTTTACCTTGAGCTTGGACAGTTGCAAATTTCGTGGTTAACTGTCTCATGGGGTAACACTATGATTATGACATTTTCCAAAACACACAGGAGCATTGGATGGCAGTGGGAGACAGTTCTTGTTTTCAATACTCATCTTAAGGTGACATGATTAGGGTCTCCTTCCTTCCTGGGTGTTGCTTTTATTTTAACCAATTCTTTATATAGCAGCAATGGAATAGTATCAGTTGTCATTTCCCTGTCATTTTGACTCTATATTTCTACTAATTTAGCCATTTGCAAAAGGATCATATGAAAAATTTGTGTCATATGCCACAAAATTTTCACTACCTCAAAACTTTGGATGTGTTGGCAACCATCCCAGCATAAAGATATTGTAAGTACTTCCCTACTTATCATACTTTAAATCTAATAAAACTTTTCTCATATTTACTGAGGGGGGTCATCACATTAAATGAGCTTTCCCCATGGCTCAATGGTAAAATATCTGCTTGCTAACGCAGGAGACACAGGAGACATGGGTATGATGCCTGTGTCAGGAGGAAGGAGGAGGAGGAAATGGCAACCCACTCCAGTATTCTTGCCTGGAAAATCACATGGACAGAGGAGCTTGGTGGGCTACAGTCCATTAGGTCACAAAGAGTGAGACAAGACAGAGCAAACGCACAACAACATTGAATCAACTATCACCACTGTTAACAACTCATGTTTTAGAGTCATTAACTTGATATCATTTACTTGTGTGTTAGAAATTCATATAAGCATCCAAAAGACACTTGATATAAAAGTTCAGATGTGCTTTCTCCTCAGAAGAAAAGCTATGACAAACTTAGACAGTATGTTAAAAAGCACAGACATCACTTCACTGCCAAAGTTGCGTATAGTAAAGCTATCATCTTTCCAGTAGTCATGTACGGATGTGAGAGTTGGGCCATAAAGAAGGCTGAGCACCAAAGAACTGATGCTTTCAAAATGTGGTGCTGGAGAAGACTCTTGAGAGTCTCTTGGACGGCACGGAGACCAAAGCAGTCAATCCTAAAGGAAATCAACCCTGAATATTCATTGAAAGGACTGATGCTGAAGATCCAATACTTTGGCTACTTGATGTGAAGAGCCAGCTTATTGGAAAAGACCCTGAGGCTGAGAAATTTTGAGGACAAGAGAAGAGGGCAACAAAGATGAGATGACATGATGGACATGAGTTTGAACTAGTTCTGGGAGAAGGTGAAGGAGAGGGAAGCCTGGTATACTGCAGTTCATGGGGCCACAAAGAGTCAGACACAACTTAGCAACGGAACAAAAACAACAGAATTTGAACTATTTTTCAAATTCAGCTTCCAGGCTTATCTATGACAAGACAAACATTTGATTGACAGTGATGAGCTAGAAGATGAAGATAATCTCAACATCCAGAAGCTATCACTTCAAAACATCAATCATCTTTTTTATTGTGCTTATTATATAATCTCTCTGAGTACATACTACCTACACTTTTCCTAGTTCAGCTTTACATCATCAGTTAGCAAGTTCAGATTAATCAATTCCAGTAATCAAGTACAATATGAATGCTTCATTTTTACATTAATTTGATATTTTGCAGAGCAGTTTTATAAGAAGGTAGATCAATGGTTATAATATCAAGCCTCTCTCTACTATTCTAAAATGGAAGAGGGAACAAGAACAAAGACAAATAAAATTTAATGTAATAGTCATCATAAATGCAAAACAATAAAATGGTCTGTAGTCTGTAATTTTTTTTTTCAAATGAAAATGTGTTTAGTAAGTAGGAATAGAAACTAATAGAAATAACAAGTCATGTCCAAAAGATCAGTAGAAATTTATTGTATCTCTGCTATTCACTTATCACTTTGCTAAACTGAGAAAATATGAAAATACAAATTCAAAAAATTACTTTTTCAATATTTATAAGATTATCAGTTTATGTTTATTCTTGTTTATAGGACTTAGACTCTTTTTATCAAAACACTTTATAAGAAGTAAGAAATATAGGCATACCATAAAAGCATTAGCACAATTGAAATTCCTCAGATGCAATACACAAAATAGAACAAATAGAACAAATAATAAAATGATAGTCACATATTTTTAGCTAGTGGCTTCTCCAGGTATCACTTCACCTTTAGAATGGGCAGCACTCTTTGTAATTAGCATCTCCATCAGCCTAGAGCTAAAACAGGAGCAGCAAACACACTATGAAAAATGTTATCCCCTTATCCAAAGTTCAGCCCATAATAATGGAGACTAAATTGGCTGAATCCAAAGATAATGCCATTGGTAGCTACATGGCATTGTATGTTAGCTACATTCAGCCAATATAGTCACCATAATTAGCGCTAAGCTTTGGAAAATGGGATAACATTTTTCATAGTGTGTTTTGCTGCCTCTGTTTTGCCCTAGGCTGATGGAGATGCTAATTACAAACATTACTGATCAAGAGGAAACTGTTTATTTTGTTTTTTTGTTGTTGTTTTGGCTTAAACAACAAATATTTATTTCTCACAGCATTGGTGGCTGCATAGTTCAATATCAAGGACCTGGCTAACTTAGTGACAAGAGCTCCTTTTCTGGCTTGCAGAAGACCACCTTCTCACTGCATCCTCACATGATAAAGATGGAGCTTGAGAACAAGCTGTCTTGTGTCTCCACTTACAAAGGCTCTAATCTCAACTTGAAGGTTCCATCCTCATGACCTCATGTAATCCTGATTACCTCTTATAAGTCCCATCTCTCAATGCTATAGCACCTGGGATTTGGGTTTCAGTGTATACATTTTGGGGAGACATAGCAGTATTTTAAAAATTCCAAGTTTACTGAGGTTACTAAGCTGTAAATAAGTCTGATGAATAAAGTGACTTTTCTTTAGATTTTTCAACCTTTGGAATGAGAAAGATGCATTGGAAGGGGGTTGGGAGATGCTGGCACGATACAGGTAGGCATCTCCTGAAGGCTGCATTAGAGATTTCATGAAAAGTTTATTTCCCCAACCATGGACACCATCACCATCCATCACCAACAGGAACCTATACTGATCCTGTTTTGCGGTTCTTGCAGACTCTTCATCAGTATCTATTAACAACCAGAAAACAAATTTGCGATTATCCTCAACATAGAGCACCATGACTTGTTTTCCCATTTGATATACTATTGTAGCTTTTCTCATGTTCTTAAACATGTGCCTCATCAATTTTAATAGTTCCCTGATATTTTGCAGTCTGGATAAGACATCATTTATTTAACTTTATGCCTATGGTTGGGATTTTTTAAGAACATTTGTAAATGGTTCCCAATTTTCCTCATTAGAAACACAAATATAAAAAGAATTTCAGAAGTTAAATCTAACAATAAATGACGGAGAGCAAAACTGCTCAAAAAGTTTTAAAGGCTTTGAATAAACATTATTTAATTGCCTTCAGGAAAACTATCAAATTATACCCATGTGAAATGTTAGAGAGTGCTTAATTCCCCAGGTATTCAATAGCATTATATATTATCATTAAATTTTCCTCTATAGTGAAAAATCTCACTCAGTCACAGTTTTTTTTTTTAATTGAGATGTAACTGATGTATAACATTGTGCAAATTTTAAGCGTATAATATGTTCATTTATATATTGCAACATTATCGGGTTACTATTAGCTCACAATTGTATCACCTCGTGTAATTATAATTTGTGTGAATGTGCTAAGAACTTTTTTAAGATCTAGTCTCTTAGCAGCTTTGAAGTTTATAATGCAGTTTTGGTGACTATAATCACCATTTTGTACATTAAATCTCCAGAATCTATTCATCTTCTAACTGAAAGTTTATACCTTTTGACCAAAATCTAGTTTTGGAAGCTTGTTTTTATTTATTTATTTTATTTTATTTCTTTGCAAGGTCATTCAAGACTTGGACTTCCTGGGTGGCTCAGATGCTAAAGAATCTACCTGCAGTGCAGGAGACTCAGGTTTAATTCTTGGGTTAGGAAAATCCCTTGGAGAAGGGAATGGCTTCCTACTCAAGTATTCTTGCCTGGAGAAATCCACGGACAGAGGAGCCTGGTGGACTACATTTGATGGGGTCACAAAGAGTAAGGATCACAGCGTGAAGATGATATAAAGTTGGTAATTAGCACATTTTAAGCTCTAAACCTCAAACTAAAACAATAAATAATTCGCAAATGTCACATGAGGAAAATCTATCCACAAGAGAGAAAAACTAAAGAAACTATTTATACCCACATGGGTTTACATATTTTAAATAACATTATGCTGTTAAAACATCATGAGATGTTTGCATACTCAACATGTTCTAAGTAATTTACGTGTATTCAACTAATAATTCCAACAATTGCATAAGACAGGTAAATCAGTATTCCCACTTTCCTGATGAAAGAACCAGAGTACAGAGAAGATAAGTAACATGGACAAACTCACTCAGCTTAGATTTGAACACAATCTATTTAAAGCTCCAGAGCTCATGCTCTTGTATCTTAATAGGGGGAGCAGTGATTGCCATTTGAGCATTAGATGTCAGAGACAATGATAGTGTTTTTACAACTAGTGAACTATTAACAAAATACTAATTCTAATGATTGGTTTTATATCATAATAAACACTTTCCCACACACATTATAACAGAACATATATAAAAGTAATAGAAAATAATTTGATGAAAAATTGTAAGATGTATTGTTTTTTGAAACTTCATTTTTATTGATAAAACATTATTCTTAAGAGCATTGCAAAAACAAAACAATAAAAATACACAACATCCAATAGTTACTTGTAACATTGGAGTAGTAGGCAGATGAGAGATAAGGATAATGTGCCCAGAAACCAGTTCACTGAGCATTAACAAGTTTCCTATGTGTATAAATTTCAAAAGTCTATTTCTATTGTGGTATATTTTTATGGAAACATTTTTATGTGTTTTACATTACTTAGATATTAATATTTTTTTTCTTCTTAAAATCTATTCCTGGGCAAAGGGCTAATTTTATATTTTCAATCAAAATTATCTATGAAAAAGATTTTGCAAAGTTAAGCCTAATTTTTCATATAATTTTACCAATATATTTTTTGTAACTACATGAGTTTATTACAGATACCACAATAGGGACCAATTCATATCAGAGCTGTTGAAATGTAAATCGACTGTGTTTTAATGATGAAATAATAGTGAAGACAATGTTTTGTATACTCTTCCTTTCACAGAGGTTACCATTTTATCTGTGACTCTTATCAGATTTTGATTTATTGCTTTACCCATTCTTTCAGCTAATGGGGAACAAATTACTTATTACTCATGGAAGACACTAACTACCTGGTATTGCAGAAAAAGAGAATATTACAATTTACATTTAAATGAGATTTGAAATGTTAATGAACATATCTAGTATTCTAATTATCTCTACAAATACTTTAAATTAAGGTGAACTTTTGTAGATGGATCACTCCTTGAGACTTACTCTAGAGTGCCCGTTCCTTGATAGCATGAGAACTGTATAATATGCATATTATATAGACATGTGTATTGTTATAATGCAAAAATGTACACTAAATAGCTGTGGTTATTAATAAATATATAATTTACTGTAATAAGTGTATTGACATAATTTTTTTTAATGTAAAATTATCTTATGAGAGTATATTTATTTTCTTCTGGCTAAAAACATTGAAATATCACTGGTTGAAAACAGATGTTAAGATAAAAATGTCCAGTACAGCAAAGATATTTGCCTTTTACTTCAGCGCAGTATTTTCTGTAATGTGTAAATTTCTTTGTAAGCAGCAAATAACAACATGGAAAATGAGGTCATGTGTGCTTTTTCATCAGTTCACTATGCTTTGGGCTACCAACAAACATGAGTTCAAAATCAAACCTTCAATATTACTAAATATAGTGACACAAGAAAACAAATATCTCATTTATTCTTTTCATATTCTAGCTTTAAAATTTTCACTGGCCTACAACAGGTCAATATGTTATTCTCCTAAAGGTAGGCAATTTTCTTAAATAATGTATTGAAGTAATGCTGAAAATTCTCCAAGCCAGGCTTCAGCAATACATGAACCATGAACTTCCAGATGTTCAAGCTGGATTTAGAAAAGGCAGGGGAACCAGAGATCAAATTGCCAACATCCACTGGATCATCAAAAAAGCAAGAGAGTTCCAGAAAAACATCTATTCCTGCTTTATTGACTATACCAAAGGCTTTGACTGTGTGGATCACAATAAACTGTGGAAAATTCTGAGAGAGATGGAAATACCAGACCACCTGACCTGCCTCTTGAAACACCTATATGCAGGTCAGGAAGCAACAGTTAGAACTGGACATGGAACAACAGACTCGTTCCAAGTAGGAAAAGGAGTACATCAAGGCTGTATATTGTCACCCTGGTTATTTAACTTATATGCAGAATACATCATGAGAAACATTGGGCTGGAAGAAGCACAAGCTGGAATCAAGATTGCCGGGAGAAATATCGATAATCTCAAATAAGCACATGACACCACCCTTAGGGCCGAAAGTGAAGAGGAACTAAAAAGGCTCTTGATGAAAGTGAAAGAGGAGAGTGAAAAAAATGGCTTAAAGCGTAACATTGAGAAAACGAAGATCATGGTATCTGGTCCCATCACTTCACGGGAAATAGATGAGGAAACAGTGGAAACAGTGTCAGACTTTACTTTTTGGGGCTCCAAAATCACTTCAGATGGTGATTGCAGCCATGAAATTAAAAGAGGCTTAATCCTTGCAAGGAAAGTTATGACCAACCTAGATAGCATATTGAAAAGCAGAGACATTACTTTGCCAACAAAGGTCCATCTAGTCAAGACTATGGTTTTTCCAGTGGTCATGTATGGATGTGAGTGTTGGACTGCGAAGAAAGCTGAGTGCCGAAGAACTGATGCTTTTGAACTGTGGTGTTGGAGAAGACTCTCGAGAGTCCCTTGGACTGCAAGGAGATCCACCCAGTCCATTCTGAAGGAGATCAGTCCTGGGTATTTATTGGAAGGAATGATGCTGAAGCTGAAACTTCAGTACTTTGGCCATCTCATGTGAAGAGCTGACTCACTGGAAAAGACTCTGATGCTGGGAGGGATTGAGGGCAGAATTGAGGGTAGGAGGAGAAGGAGATGACAAAGGATGAGATGTCTGGATGGCATCACTGACTGGATGGACATGAGTTTGAGTGAACTCCAGGAGTTGATGATGAACAGGGAGGCCTGGCNTTTGGCCATCTCATGTGAAGAGCTGACTCACTGGAAAAGACTCTGATGCTGGGAGGGATTGAGGGCAGAATTGAGGGTAGGAGGAGAAGGAGATGACAAAGGATGAGATGTCTGGATGGCATCACTGACTGGATGGACATGAGTTTGAGTGAACTCCAGGAGTTGATGATGAACAGGGAGGCCTGGCGTGCTGCAATTCATGGGGTCGCAATGAGTCGGATACGACTGAGCGACTGAGCTGAACTGAACTGAATGTATTGAATGAACCATCCCCAATAGGGGAGAATTTCCAGGCTATAAGAACTTACACAGTGACTGAAAAAGAGAGGCCATAAGTACTCAAGAGAAGCTAATACAACATTTTGAAAGAAATTATATAGAGTAATAAACCTAAAGGACTCTACATGGGCTGTAGAAAATAACAGTGAGGGTAAGGTTGGCAGAAACAAAAACTTAATACATCAAGATATCAAAGTTATTATTTGTTTTGAATGATTTTGAAAATAAAACTTGCAGTGGATTGAAGGTGTTGGTTACAATACCTGACTCTGCACAATAAAATTTCATGGTATTTGTTTTCATGAACAGACATATGAATAGCTTCCTTTTCATTGGTGGAGAAAAGAAGCAGAACAAACATTGGGTTTAGATTTTAAATCGGAGCAAAGAAGGAAAAGAAAGTGAGCTGGAGTCATCAAGATTCCCTGATGCTACAAAACCTCATCCAAAGCATGCTAATGTCCTTTTTTATCAGTTTGTTCAGGCTTCTATAACAAAATGCCATAGACTGAGTGGCTTAAATCTGAACAGTTTACTTCTCATAGTCTTGGAGAATAGAAAGTCCAAGATCAGGATGCAAGTGTTGTGAGATCCTGGTGAAAACTTCTTCCTCGCTTATAGAAGGCTGCCTTCTTGCAATATTCTCATATTGCACAGAGAGAGAGTGAGAGAGAAAGAGAGGGTAAGGAGGGAATTGTTGAGAGTTAATAAGCTCTGATCTCTTACTATAAGGACACTAATCCCATCATCATTAGGCCCCAGTCTCATAATTTCATCTAACTATAATTATTTCCCAAAGAATCCATCTCCAAATACCTTACCTTGGTGGTTAAAGCATTAACATATAAGTTTTGGAGGGAGGCAATTAAGTCCATAGCATTCCATCCCTGACTGCACCCCACCTCCCACCCCAAATTCATGTTCTTAAATGCAAAACAGGTACATTCCAACAGCCTCATAGTCTTAACTCAATGTATTATCAACTCTAAAATCTAAAGTCCAAAGTCTCTCCTAAATATCACCCTAATCTAAGACTCTAGGTACATTTCATCTTGAGGTAAAATTACTCTCCCACTGAAAACTCGTGAAACTGGAGAAGTTATATGATTCCAAAATACAGTGATGAGACAGGCACAAGATAGACAGTCCCATTCCAAAAGGGAGAAATAGGAGAGAGAGAAGAGGTGATGGGTCCCAAAAGAATTCAAAACCTAGCAAGGAAAATTCCATTTGATATTAAGGCATGGGATTAATTAATCTCCCTTGGTTCCATGATCTCCCCTTTGAGACCACTGAAGTGGCAACCAGCCCAAAGAAGCCAGAGAGGCAGAGCTCCACCATTTGAAACTGAAGAGGAACTAGTTATGCTTCTTGGGCCTGTAGCAGAAGTAGCAATTCTGATGATCTCTGAATTACCTTGGCATTATTTTTCCTTTTCTTGAGGAATTGTGCCTGCACTCACAGTAGAATAGTTTCATGTCCTGTCTTGTAGAGTCTAACAAGTCTGGCAGCCTTCCACCATTCAGCCCCACCTGATCTGCTGCTTTCAGTTCAAACTGGCAGCTTCAGTGCTGGTACAAACGCATCTCTATTCCAAGCCTCTGCCAAAATGGTTGATTAAGTTTATGAATGGCATACACTATCTCTTTAGGAAATGGACAGAGAGTCATATTTCAGTGTCTCTTCAATACAAACTTTCTCATATTTTGCAATATAAATAAGTTGGTTCTTTTGGTTTTAATTAATTTAATTTCTATCTCTCCAACCACAACAAACTCTGGAAAATTCTGAAAGAGATGGGAATACCAGACCATCTGACCTGCCTCTTGAGAAGCTTATATGCAGGTCAGGAAGCAACAATTAGAGCTAGACATGAACCAACAGACTGGTTACAAATAAAGAAAGGAGTATGTCAAGGCTGTATATTTTCCCTCTGCTTATTTAACTTATATGCACAGTACATAATGAGAAATGCTGGGCTGGATGAAGCACAAGCTGCAATCAAGATTGCTGAGAGAAGTATCAATAATCTCAGATATGCAGATGATACCACCCTTCTGGCGGAAAGTGAAGAAGAACTAAAGAGACTCTTGATGAAAGTAATGGAGGAGAGTATAAAAGTTGGCTTAAAGCTCAACATTCAGAATACTAAGATCATGGCATCCGGTCCCATCACTTTACAGCAAACAGATGGGGAAACAGTGGAAATAGTGACAGACTTTATTTTGGGGGCCTCAAAAATCACTGCATATGATAACTGCAGCCATGAAATTAAAAGATGCTTGCTCTTTGGAAGATAAGCTATGACCAACCTAGACAGCATATTAAAAAGCAGAGATATTATTTTGCCAACAAAGTTCTGTCTAGTAAAGGCTATGGTTTTTCCAGGAGTCTTGTATGGATGTGAGAGTTGGACTATAAAGAAAGCTGAGCGCTGAAGAATTGGTGGTTTTGAAATGTAGTGCTGGAGCAGACTTTTGAAAGTTGGACTACAAGGAGATCCAACCACTCCACCCTAAAGGAAATAAGTCCTGAATATTCATTGGAAGGACTGATGATAAAACTGAAATTCTAATACTTTGGCCAACTAATGTGAAGAACTGACTCATTTGAAAAGAGCCTGATGTTGGGAAAGATTGAAGGGAGGAGGACAAAGGGATAAAAGGTGAGAAGGTTGGATGGCATCTCCAACTTGATAGACATGAGTTTGAGTAAGCTCCAGGAGTTGGTGATGGACAGAGAGACCTGGCATACTGCAGTCCACGAGGTCGCAAAGAGTCAGACATGACTGAGCAACTGAACTGAAATGAACTGAACTGAATCACATTTTACCATAAGCAATCAGTAGAAATCAAGTTGTTTCTTCAACACTTGCTTAGAAATCTCCTCAATTATCCAAGTTCATCCCTTGAAAATTTTACCTTACACAAAAATCAAAACTCAGTACAACCAAGTTCTTTGGTACTTATAACAAGAATTATGCTTGCTCCAGGTTCCAATAACATATTATTCATTTCTACCTAAAATCTCACCAGAAAGGCCATATCTCTATCAATGTTCTTTTCATAATTACTTCAGCCTCTACCCATTACCTAGTTTCAAAGCTATTTCTACATTTTTAGTTATTTGTTATAGCAGTATCCAACTTGTGGTACCAAGCCCTGTTTTAGCTCAGACTACTATAACGAGATGTCATCTATCAGTTCAGTTCAGTCACTCAGTCGTGTCCGACTCTTTGCGACCCCATAAATCGCAGCACACCAGGCCTCCCTGTCCATCATCAACTTCCGAAGTTCACTCAGACTCACGTCCATTGAGTCAGTGATGCCTTCCAACCATCTCATCCTCTGTCGTCCCCTTCTCCTCCNGTCCATACCATTTCTGTCCTTTATCGAGCCCATCTTTGCATGAAATGTTCCCTTGGTATCTCTAATTTAAATAACCTGTTATTTATATCTAATGAAGAATTGATTTGCTTCAAATTCTCTTTGGCAAAGGCATTCAGCACACATGATTGTCAATTCGGCTATCTAGCCAGTAAAATTTGGGAAACAGTCCTTCTAGGTCACTGCAGTTGCTTCCCTCATCTTTGGCAGCTTATCATTAACTATTATTAATATGATTAATGTGTCTTTTAGCATAGTAGAGAACTCAACAGTAATGGTGTATGATTACATTCCTTCAAGGAATGCTTAGTGATTTCTGAATTCTCATACATTTTGTGAATTTTCAGTGAATCAATACTATGTTTCTTTTCTTTTCATCACTTCCTCTTCCACCTTGAAATATATTCTGGCTTTGTAACAATTATCCTTCACCAGAGGCAGGTCTAAAACATTACCTAACCCACGAGTTTTCCAAATCAAATATGTGAATGATCAGAGTCCAGAGGTTGGTAGGATAAATTATTTTCCTCCTTCTGTAGTCCCACTAATATACATTCCTTGGTAAATTATTGTCTTTCTTTCTATTCTATGTGCAATGGGAACATAGAGCTCTGTGAACATTTATTCTAAAAAAGAAAACCAATAAGGCTATGGCCATTTCTGATTTTTTGTTTGTTTGTTTGTTTGTTTTGTGCGTTACACTTACAGCTTTTTTAATTGAGCTTTTATTTCAAAGTGTATAACAGGACAAATAAGTGTGAATAGATTGGGCTACATCTAGGTTACATACTGCTCTTGAAATCCAACACATTGTTCCAGGGATTATTGCAACATTAAAATTGAGCTAATAGGGTATGAAAAAGATGCACTAGACATGCACAAGCAATTATTATTATTAATTTTAAAGTTTTCTTTTCTTAATAGCAAGAGAGGATTCATCTATAATGCTCTTGAATGTGCATGAAAAAGGATGAACAAAAGGTATTGAGTGATGCTGCTACCAAGCAAAAAATGGTGCCTTGTATGTATATTTGATTACATAGCTACATTTTCAAAAGTATTTTCTACATAAAATCTCATTGACTTCAATTAGAATTTGCAATCTAAGTACGCCATATGGCTTTGCTAAAAAGCAATGAGACTATTAAATTTAATTACTTTTATATGCCTCTTGCATGGTAAAGGTGCTTGTTAAAGGAGCAGCAGTATATGAGAATTGTTTCTAGTAAAAATTGAAAACTAAGAAGATGGCTACCGTCTGGTGGTTACTAATTGGCAGTCTATGCTGTAAGAAAAGTAATTTTCAGTAATGCTAAAAAATAGCAGGCAGAAAACAATGTAACTTTGCTAATTTTATTGCCTGTGTATCTAGTAATGTTCGAATGTAATGTAAATTAACACTACTGCTAGAAAACAAAGTACAGGTTTCCCCCACTATCAGAAAGCAGAGCCTTCCTATGAAACCTTTCATAAGACAAAACTGGCCAAAAGTGAAGAAGCAATTACTTTAGGACACATGTTGCTGAGGAACACAAAAGCTAAGTTAAGAAAGCAGGATGCTCACAGACAGTTCAAAGCTATGACCTCTGGATCCTGAGACGATGAGTGTGGTTCAGGGGAAGGAGCTTGTAAGGTCTATTGTCATTGCTTAGGATGCATGCTACCTCTATAATTTCTTTCTTCAAAGCAAACGTTGAATTCAATGTACACTTTTTTGACTTTTTTCATAAAAATTAAAGTTATCTTCAGATTTTTTTTTTCCCCAATTAGGGAAAACAGGTGCTAATGCAGATCTTTTCAAAAGCAAAATGGCACTGGGAATTCCCTGGCAGCCCAGTGGTTAGGACTCAGTGCTTGCACTGCAGGGAATGTGTGTTCCATCCCTCGTCTGGGAGCTGAGATACTGTTTGCTGTGTGGCATGGCCAAAAAAAAAAAAAAGGCACCATAACCAGAACTTTTTGAAAAGCAGGGAATATTTGCACCTCCTATACCTATAGACCTTGTTCTCTTTTATCTCTTTCCCATAACAAAAAAAAGGCATATATACATATATGTGTGTGTGTGTGTGTGTGTGAGTGTTAAGTGGCTTCTGCTACTGCTAAATGGCTTCAGTCGTGTCCAACTCTGTGTGACCCCATAAGCAGCCTCCTACCAGGCTCCTCNATAGACCTTGTTCTCTTTTATCTCTTTCCCATAACAAAAAAAAGGCATATATACATATATGTGTGTGTGTGTGTGTGTGTGAGTGTTAAGTGGCTTCTGCTACTGCTAAATGGCTTCAGTCGTGTCCAACTCTGTGTGACCCCATAAGCAGCCTCCTACCAGGCTCCTCTGTCCCTAGGATTCTCTAGGCAAGAACACTGGAGTGGGTTGCCATTTCCTTCTCCAATGCATGAAAGTGAAAAGTGAAAGTGAAGTTGCTTAGTCATGTCTGACTCCTAGCGACCCCACGGACTGCAGCCTACTAGGCTTCTCTGTCCATGGTATTTGCCAGGTAAGAGTACTGGAGTGAGTGCTATTGCCTTCTCCGTAAGTAGCTTCAGTTGTGTCCAATTCTTTGTGACCTCATGGACTGTAGCCTCCCACACTCTTCTGTCCATGGGATTCTCCAGGCAAGAATACTAGATTTGGGAATCTATATTTTCTTGCTTTCTTCCATGGGTTCTTCCCACTCCCTGGACTGAATCCGAGTCTCTTATGTCTGGCACCACCTGGAAAACCCATAAATATTGATGACAATGAAGTTACTTCCTTCATCTTGTTCCATTATAGAAAGTGTTACAAAGTCAAATCCCTAATAAAATCACATATAAAATGTAAAGAATAGAAGTTATTGTTGTATAAATACATATTGTTGGACCTTCAACAAGCACTACAAAAGTCTGTGGCAAATTGGAAAGCAGACACCATTTAGAAGTATATTTGTTATCTCCAGCTAATTTTTCCATATGGTAATTGAATTTCACCCACTGTTGCCAGGTCTGTTGAGTTCATTTCTTTTAAAAAGTTGGAAAATTAGAAAGAAAATAAAATCTTCAAATTTTAAAATACAGAAATAAACATTTTATGAGTAAAACAAGCATATCTGCAAGCTAAATATGCCTCGTGGGCTGTTTTGTTTGTTTGTTTGTTTTCTTTTTTTTTTTTTTTTAGTATTCAGAGTATATTACCAATCAAATTTTTAAGAAATTAAACTAAACCCATTATTTCCCTACTTGTTCATGCAAGCAATAAAATCAGAAATCCTAAGGAGTGAAAAGTAGCCATTTTTCCTTTAGACAAAATAAAACATAAGTCATTGAGAAAACACTATATTCAAACAATTTCTATAAAGCAATATATAGTAATTTCCTTTATGTTCATGGAAAACTGTTTTTTTTTTCTTCTTCTGATTCTAACTTCCTTTAAAATTCAGTGGTCATTCTTAGTTCAAAATCAATTAAATAAACATGGATGGCTATCACACCCCCTGCCAGAATCTAATGAAATCATGTAAATATTTTAAAATATCAGCACAGGGCTTTCCTTGGTGGTACAGTGGTTGAGAGTCTGCCTTCTGATGCAGAGGACACAGGTTCCATCCCTGGCCGGGGAACTAAGATCCTACATGCTGAGGGACAACTAAGCCTATAAGGCAACCACCGAGCCCTTGCACTCTGGATCCCGGATGCCACAAAGAGGATCCTGCATGCTGCTGCTAAGACCCAATGCAACCAAATAAGTAAATAATTTTTTTTTTTAAATTCAGCACAAAGTTCAGTTTTGAAAAATCATTAAGCATGCATTCTAAGAACACGAACAGGTATTTCTTGAAATATAATGCATATGATAATTACAGAAATAGCTAAATTCAATAAAAACATAAATCTGCTATACTGAACAAGCTAAAAAAGCAAACAAAAACAGTTTCTCTTTCCCCTGTCCACTCACTGCCCAACCTCAAAAAAAAAAGAGAAAAAGAATGAGTCTTTCCATCTTCACAGAATACTTAAAAGATGAGAGGTAAGAAATCAGAAGTTTTTGTTATTTTTATTTCTTCTGTTTATTTTGTTTTTGTATTGTTATTTATTTTTAGAAGTGGCACTGATGTTCCTGACAGGGTAAATGTTTAAAGGTTATGAAACAGTCATCCCTGAAACTATATGCACAGCAATCTAAATTAGAGAAATAATGTGTCTGAAAACACCCAGGGTAGATCTTGAGACCTAGCAAAAACCCTGGATACCGTGCCCATAGGAAATGGCCTTTTCTGCATTCCCTTAAAAGCAGCCTATGATGTATACCACCAACACACTATTAGCAGAGCTCCTTTAATTATTGACAGAGGAGAAAAAAGTATTACTTATCCTAAAGAAATAAATGTTAGCAAAGCATATGTCTCAGAAGAAGCACATATTTGTAAATATTAGCAAACAATTATAGATAAAATTGAAGTTCCCCAGGTGGCACTAGTAGTAAAGAACCTGCCTGCCAAAGCAGGAGACATAAGAAATCTAAGTTCAATCCCTGGGTAAGGAGGATCCCCTGGAGGAGGGAACAGCAACCCATTCCAGTGTTCTTGCCTGGAGAAGCCCATGGACAGAAGATCCTGGTGGTTTACAGTCCTAGGGTAGCAAAGAGTCAGACAAGACTGAAGTAATGTAGCAAACATGCAGGCATAGATAAAATTGCTTGATATTTGGGGGAAGTCAATAGTATGAAAGAAAAAAAAAACTTTCAAGGAAAGAACAAAGAATGCTGGGAAAATAGCAGAATTTTATGTAAATAAAATTAATACCCTCAAAGTAACTTACAATAACATCTCATGCACAACCAAAATTAAGCTGTCATCAATAAGATTGGCCAGATCTTTTAAAATACTAAAGAATACAATTTTTTGAAGCAAAAATTCCTGAGTGGCATTGTCAAAATTTATTACAGAAAGTCAAATAGATTTTAAAATGTGAAAAAGTAATACACAGGGATAATTGATTCAATCCAATAGAAGTTACAGAGAGAGAGGAAGGAGATAAATAGGATTGGGGAAAAAAAATCCCTGTGCTAATGAGTTTCATAAACCTTCAATACAGAAGACTTATTCTGTCATAGGAAGAGGAAAAACAGAAAGCAAAAAGTCGTGTGTTTACATACATCTTGGTGTGTTTACTAAATGCGGAGGTCATAGAAACATTGTTCATAGGAGTCTTTGGGGAAGGAATTAATTCCAGTCCAGGAGACTAAAAGATGAGTCTGGAGAATTCTATGAGAGCAGAAATAAAGGAAGCATTCATAACAAAACAAGATATGTCATAAGTGCAAAAGAACCAAACTTAGAGTCCCCAGTGGTCAGATAATCTGAACAGCAAAATAAGTAGCAGCAATACTAATTATAATCCATCAGATAAATATATATAAAATTATACTGCTATTAATACATGAGTAAATAGATAGAGGAGACGGGACACCTCTCTCTTACTGAAGAATCCCATCCATTTATTTTGAAAGAAATGAGGAAAAATAGAACACCATCATTAGAACACTGATGTTGTAATTGTTGCAAGACCAGAACTTGAAGAGACGGAATCACTGCAACATCTCGACCTGTCTCTTTCAAAATGCCTATTAACTGCAAAGAGAAAAGTAGTCATTTTGCAATGGAAGAAGCTAGAAAATACTATGATGGAAATGACTTAAAGGGCACTGCTGCTGCTAAGTCGCTTCAGTTGTGTCTGACTCTGTGCGACCCCACAGACGGCAGCCCACCAGGCTCTGTCGCCCCTGGGATTCTCCAGCCAAGAACACTGGAGTGGGTTGCCATTTTCTTCTCCAATGCATGAAAGTGAAAAGTGAAAGTGAAGTCGCTCAGTCGTGTCACACTCTTCTTCGCGACACCACGGACGGCAGCCCACCAGGCTCCTCTGTCCATGGGATTTGCCAGGCAAGAGTACTGGAGTGGGGTGTCATTGCCTTCTCCTAGTGACATGTAAATAAAATCTGGTAGGAAAAGTAGCTTACATTATAACTGTAAGATACATAAAATTTAAGTTGGAAGAGAGTCTGAGATTTAGGCCAAAGATGTATGAGTTACAAAAGGAGTACATTTATCTTTAAATGTTGATTCCCTTAGACTTATAACAATCCTTACCCCAAAATCATTGAATTAATTAAAAGAATCTTCAGGCAGCTAGAGAAAACATCAAATTTTCAATAGTCAATAATCCTGTTCTCTGTCATTCACCTTAAAATTATGAAGAATAATTCTTTGTTAGTAAAATGAGTTGAAGTAACTCATATAAAAGATCAAGTATATTGTTTTGGTTTATAGAAACATAATTATTAAATACCTGTGCAATTTTTCTGTTTTAAAATTTGAGGGGACTTTTTTTTTCTCCTTTTGTATATTACACATACAAACTCCAGTAAACAGACTCCAACCTACTGGAAAACCAGTATATTCTTTAGATACCTTAGAGATTAGCATCATATTTATGGCCTTTAATTGGCAAGAGTTTTCATTTTGTATCACAATTTGTATCACAATTCTATAACAACCCATGGAGTCAATCATGAATTCTGTGAAGATAAGATGTGGAACCAAATCTTAAAATACATTTTATGTCTTTGGCATAGATGATAAACAATGTAAGGATTTATTCTTAATATTAAATTATGTGAACCTAGACAGTGTATTAAAAAGCAGAGATATCATTTTGCTCACAAAGGTCCACGTAGTCAAAGCTATAGTTTTTCCAGTTGTCATGTATGGATGTGAGAGTTGGGCCATACAGAAGACTGAGTTATGAAGAACTGGTGCTTTTGAACTGTGGTGCTGGGAAAGATTTTTGAGAGTCTCTTGGACTGCAAGGTCAAATCAGTCAATCCTGAAGGAAATTAATCCTGAATACTCATGGGAATGACAGAGGTGGAAGCTGAAGCTCTAATACTTTGGCCACCTGATATGAAAAGCCGACTCACTGGAAAATATCCTGATGTTGGGAAAGATTGAGGGCAGGAGGAAAAGCAGGCAGCAGACATTAAGATGGCTGGATGGCATCACCAACTCAATGGACATGGGTTTGAGCAAACTCCGGGTGATGGTGAAGGACAGGAAAGCTTGGTGTACTGCAGTCCATGACCACAGAGTATAACACCACTGAGTGACTTAACAAAAACAACAACACGTGTCTTTCCCCCTAGGTAAGTGTATATTTCTCCTAATTTTGCAAAGGTATTCAATTCAGGCTAAAGACGTTATAAATCTATTTCAAGTTATAGTCTACCCTCTATTCTATACTACCAAATATTTTATATGAGGTTCCTTGCCATTTTTCTAAAGTTGAACTATATCTCCTGCTTTAGAAAGGCCTTGAATCACATTGTTTACTATGATGATATATCTTCAAATTTAATATAAGTTGTTCTACCAACAGAATATAATGTTATCAATTATATGGTAGATGCCATAATAACTCAATCATTTCAAAGAAGAAACAAGCAGGCATGGATTTATTTTGGAGTAAAATCATGACTTGGCAAAGAACATAGATAGGAACAGACATACTAAATCATTTGATTGAAATTTGGATACCATAAAAGCTAGCATCGAAGAGTTTTAAGTCAAGCATATTTAGGTTTATTTGTTGTGGCTAATTGAAACATTTTTTCTCTGTTCCTTAACCAATAAAATGCATTATTAAATGGGTAGAGTTAATTTTATGCTCGTAACAAAAAGTTACATTTAGCTTCGGTTTCAATATCTTTAAAAACAATAAAAATTTAACATTATTTCTTTTGACTACATGTGGTTTGAATATGCATGTACTGTGCTTAGTCGCTCAGTTGTGTCTGACTCTGTGACTCCAATGGCTGTAGCCCTCTGTCCATGGGATTCTCCAGGCAAGGATACTAGAGTAGGATGCCTTTCCCTTTTCCAGCAAATCTTCCCACCCCAGGGGTCAAACCCAGTTCTCCCACATACAAGTGGATTCTTTACCATCTGAGCCACCAGGGAAGACCTATGAATATGCATATATATGTACAAGTATACACATATATGTGAAGAAATATAGCTATGAAACTTTTTGGTTCAAATATTATATTGCTTTTTTCCCCTTTAACAAAATGTGGGATCCCCTCTTAAATACTAGTGCCTAATTCTTCTGCATTCCTTTTTGCAGCAATAGATTTCAATGGGTACTCTTCTACTTGGGCTCCAGACTGCAGACAGTGACTACAACCATGAAGTTAAAAGACATATACTCCTTGGAAGAAAATCCATGACAAACTTGGACAGCATGTTAAAAAGCAGAGATATCACTTTGCCAACAAAGGTCCATATAGTCAAAGATGTGTTTTTTCCAATAGTCATGTACAGATGTGAGACTGGACCATAAAGAATGCTGAACTTTGAAAAAATGGTACTTTTGAACTGTGGTGCTGAGAATGATATTTGAGAGCCCCTTGACTTTGAGTGAATTTCAGGAGTTGGTAATGGACAGGGAGACCTGGCGTGCTGCAACTCATGGGGTCACAAAGAGTCAGACATGACTGAGTGACTGAACTGAACTGGACAGCTAGATTAAACCAGTCAGTCCTAAAGGAAATCATGTCTTAATACTCCTTGGAAGGACTGACACGAAAGCTGAAGCTCCAATACTTCTGCCACCTGATGCGAACAGTTGACTCATTGGAAAAAAACCCTGATGTAGGGAAAGCCTTAGGGTAAGAGAAGGGCAACAGAGGATGAGATGGGTGGATGGCATCATCAACCCAATGGGCATAAGTTTGAACAAACTAAGGGAGATAGTGAAGGACTGGAAAGACTGGTGTGCTGCAGTCCATGGGGTTGCAAAGTGTCAAACATGACTGAGGGACTGAAAATTCTTCTTTTCTGATAACAAATATTGATTGAGTAGGTCTAAATGTATAGTTTTTCATCAGTTGCCTTTGTTTATTCAACAAATTCTCATAATAACTCCTTTTCTGTGGGCATAATTGATTTCATTATACAGATGATGAAAGTATGACTCAGATACTAAAGAAAATCATTCATAGTAAAATTAATTGTTTGAAATAAAAAGGTAAGACTTCAGTCAGGATATCTCAATCTATAGTATACTGATAATTACAGAATTGTGACTCAGTCCATATCTCTCAGAAATACAAGTACCTTTTAGCTTACATATGGCATCCTCAATTTTGTTTGCATTTTTAAGCTATTTTATAAGGATGTGAAAATTGGACCATGATGAAGGCTGAGTACTGAAGAATTGGTGCTTTCAAATTCTGGTGCCTGAGAGTCGCTTGGACTACAAGAAGATCAAAATAGTCAATTCTAAAGGAAATCAGTCTTCAATATTCATAAAATTACTAATGCTGAACCAAACCTTCAATACTTGGCCACCTGATGGGAAGAACCAACTCAATGGAAAAGACCCTGATGCTGGGAAAGACTGAAGGCAAAAGGAGAAGAGGTGGACAGAGGATGAGATGATTATATAGCATCACTGACTCAATGGAAGTGAGTTTGAGCAAACTCCGAGAGATAGTGAAGAATAGGGAAGTCTGGAGCTTTGCAGTCCATGGGGTCACAAAAAGTAGGACACAACTTGTAGACTAAACAATAATAATGACAAAAATTTTAAATTTCTCCTTGTCCTCTACCATTAGGCATACATCAAAACCCAATATCGGCTAAGTGTCATATCAATGCTTGGGTTATAAATCACCGGGACTATAGGTGTAAAAACTGCTCTATTGGATACACTGTAACCTGACACCAGGAAGAGTGAGCTGACTCAAGATAAATCTAGTAAAATTGAAACTCAATTCTCAGAGGCAGAAACTGAAAAAGTGGTAAAAGACAAGAAATAATCTGGGATAAAAACATGTAGTGAATCTTCAAGGATGGTTTGGCTAAGTTCAGTTTAGTTCAGTCACTCAGTTGTGTCCGACTCTTTGCAACCCCATGAATCACAGCATGCCAGGCTTCCCTGTCCATCACCATCTTCCAGAGGTCACTCAAACTCATGTCCATCGAGTCAGTGATGGCATCCAGCCATCTCATACTCTGTCGTCCCCTCCTTCTCCTCATGCTGCCAATCCCTCCGAGCATCAGGATCTTTTCCAATGAGTCAATACTTCTCATGAGGTGGCCAAAGTACTGGAGTTTCAGCTTCAGCATCATTCGTTTCAAAGAACACCCAGGGCTGATCTCCTTTAGAATGGACTGGTTGGATCTCCTTGTAGTCCAAGGGACTCTCAAGAGTCTTCTCCAACCCCACAGTTCAAAAACATCAATGCTTTGGTGCTCAGCCTTTTTCACAGTCCAACTCTCCCATCCATACATGACTACTGGAAAAACCATAGCCTTGGCTAGATGGACCTTTGTTGGCAAAGTAATGTCTCTGCTTTTCAATATGCTATCTAGGTTGGTCATAACTTTTCTTCCAAGGACTAAATGTCTTTTAATTTCATGGCTGCAGTCACCATCTGCAGTGATTTTGGAGCCCCCCAAAATAAAATCTGACACTGTTTCCCCTGTTAACCCATCTATTTCCCATGAAGCGATGGGACCAGATGCCATGATCTTCGTTTTCTGAATGTTGAGTTTTAAGCCAACTTTTTCATTCTCCTCTTTGACTTTCATCAAGAGGCTCCTTAGTTCCTCTTCACTTTCTGCCATAAGGTGATGTCATCTGCATATCTGAGTTTATTGATATTTCTCCTGGCAATCTTGATTCCAGCTTGTGCTTTTTCAAGCCCAGCGTTTCTCATGATGTACTCTGCATATAAGTTAAAAAAGTAAGGTGACTATGCAGAAGATGTACTCTTTTTCCTATTTGAAACCAGTCTGTTGTTCCATGTCCAGTTCTAACTGTTGCTTCCTGACTGCATACAGATTTCTGAATAGGCAGGTAAGGTGCTCTGGTATTCCCACCCTTTCAGAATTTTCCACAGTTTATTGTGATCCACACAGTCAAAGACTTTGGCATAGTCAATAAAGCAGAAATAGATGTTTTTCTGGAGCTCTCTTACTTTTTCCATGATCCAGCAGGTGTTGGAAATTTGATCTCTGGTTCCTTTCCCTTTTCTAAAACCAGCTTGAACATCAGGAAGTTCACGGTTCACGTATTGCTGAAGCCTGGCTTGGAGAATTTTGAGCATTACTTTACTAGTGTGTGAGATGAGTGCAATTGTGTGGTAGTTTATGCATTCTTTGGCATTGTCTTTCTTTGAGATTGGAATGAAAACTGACCTTTTCCAGTCCTGTAGCCACTGCTGAGTTTTCCAAATTTGTTGGCATATTGAGTGCAGCACTTGCACAGCATCATCTTTCAGTATTTGAAATAGCTCAACTGGAATTCCATCACCTCCACTAGCTTTGTTCATAGTGATGCTTTTTAAGAGGATACATCAAACTCCAGAAGATGTACTTAAACAGAAATTATCTGGTTAATGCTTTTATATCTCTATTTGGAACATTATCTTCTGATCAGAACATGATTAGGACACAATATCTTAGTATTAGACCTTTATTGGACACTACTGAGTGATTGAACTAACTGATGCAAAATATTTTAATATCATCATTACCAAAGATTTCAATTCTTACTATTAAGCTAGATTTTATGTAAAAGCAGCATTCATCCCATTTTCTTCCTGAAAAACATAACAAGAATGCAACGTGACTTTCTAAAAAGCCTGTCTTTATCCTATGGCAAAATTAAATTAATTTGGAGAACATTCTTTATTATGGACAGCATATGTTAATGAAAAATATATTTAACTAATTTAAAGTGTTTCCTATTTCATAATCAAAATCCATAGAACAAATCTATAATGTTAAGGAAACTAAAGCAACATGTATGATTTGCAAGTTGTCTTGTCAGAGTTTTCCTAGAAAACTTTTTGACATGCAAACTTACACGCTGTACAACAGAGGGAGAGAGAGAGAGAGAGACCTTTCAAAAATATTCTTTATATAAGAATTGAAACTATTTTTTTTAACTATGTAAATTTCTAGTGCAATGATGGTCCTTTTGCTATACAGCACAGATGTATCCAACCTAGTGAATCATGTAGCATCTGAAAAAGAGCATTATTTATTTTAATTACTAATTCCAAAGCAGGTTGTGTATTAGCAGATGTTTGTGACTTTTTGCCAAGCAATTAAAAGATATTAACACAGCTGAGTTTTGCACCTGATTGCAAAGATCAACAAAGTGGTCGTCAAGATTTACAACACTTGACAACTGGTCACTGGGCACAACAATCTTCATGAACTAAGACTATTCACATGTATTCCATTGTCCTCGCATAAAAAAAGAAACAAATACAGATTATTAAAAATCCGTGGTGGGTAAAGCCCAAATTCACAGTTCTGATGTATACTGCTAGGTAAGCAGAGGTACCTCAGTACAAATGAGGAGCATAGCTGTGGCCAACTATCACAGAAATGATTGTACCTGGAGAAATTCCTGGAATATCATGTGTCTCTGTATATCTCAGTTTCCTTGTTGAAACATCTGTCTTCACTAATCAAATGTACATTGAATTAGATACACTTGTTTATCCTAAAGATACTTAATCAATGTTAGCATTTCCCCCCTTAAAGGAAAAGAATAAGCAAAAATAATATTGAAGTAAAGAGGACAAAGGGATATTTATACCAACCAAAACTACTTACATATTTTATATGTTCTATATTATAGCAAAATTATTACATATTGGAAATTCAATGTAAATTTAATACCATAAAAGTAAGTTAATTTCTTTCATTGTTACACAATTTTCAGGCTAATAAAACTACATGTTAGACTTAAATGTTTTCATCTTTATGTCTTAGAATATTAATAATTTGTCTCAGTTATGTTACTATTTTTATAGGACTTTTTATACAATGCAGACTTTTAGTAAATATTCAAATTATTTTCAAAGCAAGCACATACACATATAAGTGTGTATGTACATATGGATAAATGCAAATATATAAACATAAATATGCTTTGGTCACAGTCCTGTCAGAGTTACAACTTTCACTAATTTATCTATTATTCAAAAATACCTACTGATTGCTTTCTACATGTCAGGTTCTATTGTGGGTGCCAGGAACAGAGTTTCAGTGGTTGCTGAAAGGAAGGAAGACAAGTACATATTTAGCATAATTTCAGGTAATGAAAAAATGCAATGAGAATTAGGCAGGGTAAAATATTGGAAAGTGGTGGCAGGGTGGAACATTTTTCTTTCGATAGAATTCTCAAAAGAAACATATTTGATGAGAGAAAAATTAAGGGGAGATATGACAATGATACTTCCAACCTTGAGTAGTCACTGGAAGGACCAATGCTGAAGCTGAAACTCCAATACTTTGGTCATCTGATGCAAAGAGCCAACTCACTGGAAAAGTCCCTGATGCTGGGAAAGATTGAAGGAAGAAGGAGAAGAGGGTAACAGAGGATGAGATGGTTGGATGGGATCACCAAATCAATGAACTTGAACTTGGATGAACTCTGGGAGATGGTGAGGGACAGAGAAACCTGATATGCTGAAGTCCATTGGGTTGCAAAGAGTCAGACATGACTTGGTGGCTGAACAACAACATAAAAGAAATAAGTAAGTTAGCTATGTGATTATCTAGAGGGAGTGGCTTCAGGGTAAAGATTCTTGCTCAGCAAGTGCATGATCAGTTGCGTGCAACTCTTCGAAGCCCCGTGACCTATAAGCCCACCAAGTTCCTCTGTCCACGGAATTATCCAGGCAAGAATATTGGAATGAGTTTCTGTTTCCTACCCCAGAGAATCTTCCCTATTCAGGGATCAAACTTGTGTCTCCTGAATTGGCAGGAGGATTCTTTACCACTGAGCCACCTGGGGCTCAAAGATTAACAATTGGAAATTAAAAAGCTGCACCTTTCTAAGCATGCCTGTGTGAGGGGAAAAAAAAAAAAAAAAACAGTATGGTAAGAGCACCGTAAACAAGAGGAGTGTTATGTAAGATGAGGTTAGAAAAATAAGATAGTGAGTCTTTCTAGAACATGAAATAACATTCTATAAGCTCCTTCTTTGATCCATCTAGGACTTCAACTCCATCACCAATAATCTGGGAGTCTACTGTTCTTGTGTGTTCCCTTTTCCAATATTATGGGCAGGAAACTCTTGAGCCAGTGGCATCATTGGGCTCATTTTGCTTCTTTTATTTATTTACGTCTCAAGCCTCAGGGGTTGGTATACTTCATTGCCTGATATCTAGTTACTTGAAGACTACTGTTTCACATATATCATCCAATTGAAAAAAAAAAAAAAGATTCAAGTGGGAGGACAAATTGAGACGCTATAAGTCTATTTTTGTCAGAAAGTGAAAGCTGAATCAGAAGTCAAAAACATTTGAGATGTCAGCAGCAACTTATTTTGAAATGAAATTCTAAAATACTAAGTTACTGTAACATAAAAAAGAATAAAATAGCCAGGAATAATTTAATAAAATATATATATAATCTGGCTAAACTTAACAATTATAAAATGTGGCTGATAAAAAACAAATAAGGCCATATAAATAGAAAGGTACTTTTGTTTGTGTATTGGGAGAATCAGCATTATGTCATTGTTTTCTAATTCGATGTATGGTTTATTATAATTCCAATACTTTTCCCAGCAGATTTTCTTGGGGTAGACATTGACCAGCTGATTCTGAAATATGTGTGAAAATACAATGAATATAAGGTATACAAGGGGGGTTCAGGATGGGAAACACATGTACACCCGTGGCAGATTCATGTTGATGTATGGCAAAACCAATGCAATATTGTAAAGTAGTCAGTCTCCAATTAAAATAAATAAATTTAAATTTAAAAAAGTTTAAAAATGGAGATTTAATTCCTGGCTTAAAAAAAAATGTCTACAAAGTGATCATGTAAAATAACAAATTTGGGAAAGTCAGGCTTATTGATTTCCAGCCTGATATAAAGCTGTAGAAAATTAGAGAGAGTAATATCAACAGAAATATTGACAAATAGAACAGAGTGGAATAGAGAGGCCACAAATAGATCATACTTCTATGACCATTTGATTTGTGACATAATTTATTTTCTCCTTTAATTTAGCTCAAGCCCTCCAATGAGGAAAGAAATGTCATTTTAAAAATGGTGTTAGAACAGGTGGGTAGCCACATGTAACAAAAATGAACTTTGAATCTTACCTTACATAAAACATAAAAATTTTAATCTGGTATAGATCTTAAATTGAAACATCAGTTAAATTTATAATTTAAAAAAATTATAGACTTTTGCAAATTGGGCAGAACAAAAGTTTTCTTTTAATTCCAAATTATATGTTTTTTGTTTTATTTATTCATTAATTTACCTGGAGGATAATTGCTTTACAAGTAGTGGTGGTCTCTGCAGTACATCAATGCAAATCAGTCAAAACTGTATATATATCTGCTCCATTATGAGCCTCACTCCCTGACCCATTCCACCCCTCTAGGTTGTCACTAAGTGCCAGGCATAAATGACATTTTAAAACAATAAGCTAGACAAAATCCAGAGAAAAAAATTAAATGTCATATAAAAGATTAGCTCTAAGCCAAACAAATATTTTTGAAACACATATTTGACAAAGATTTTTGTTCAAGATGTACATTATAAAAACCCCAGTAGCCTAATAAAACAAGCTAGAGACTTTGAAAGACACTTCACAAAGAATATACCTGAGTGGACACCAAAGCATACACACACAACAATATTCAACATTTTATTATACTGGAATTGCAAATTTAGATAATAATGACATATCAGTATATACTCATCATAATATTAAAATTATGAAGACATGGCTAGATGGCATCATGGGCTCAATAGACATGAACTTGAGTTAACTCTGGGAGTTGGTGATGCACAGGGAAGCCTGGCATATTGCAGTCCATGGAGTTGCGAAGAGTTTGATGCGACTGAGTGACTGAACTGAATGGTCTAGAACAGTATAATATTTACTCATAATTTCTATTCAATATTTATAGTAGTTTCTTAAAAAGAGAATGCAAAGAATACCATTTGCCTCAACAATTCTTCTTTTAACGTTCACTTTAAATAAATGGGAAAAATTGCCTTAAGAATTACACAAGAATGTTAAACACCAGGTTTATTAATATCAGCCCAAACTGAGTATATAGAATGAATAAGCAAAATCTGATATATTTATACAATAGAATGCTGTTAATCATTAAAAATGAGTGGACTTTTGATTCACACAAAATAGATGTCTCAAAAGTACTAAGTGAATGACCATGCAAAGATGATATAATGTATAAATCCATTTACATGAAATTTTAAAATGAAACAATTTATGATAGAAAAAAATTACAAGTGGTTGCCTCTGTGTTTGGGGGTGAGAAATAAGACTTAACTTTTCTAAAGAGTTGACAGTTTTCTGAAAGGAGCGGTGACGCCACAAGTGACTGATCCAGACTTGCCCAAGGGTGTCCAGGAGTCTCCGGCACAGGCGTGGGTCCATGGTGGCTTGTTGCAAGGTTGGGGGCACTGAGTGTAGCAGTGCACACATGGGGTTTTTTGATGAAGGTCACCATTATCTTCATTATCTCCACCATAGTTTGAAAGTGAAGTTGCTCAGTCGAGTCTGACTCTTTGCAACCCCATGGACTGTAGCCTACCAGGCTCCTCCCTCCATGGGATTCTCCAGGCAATAGTACTGGAGTGGGTTGCCATTTCCTTCTCCTTGGAGAAGGGATAAAGCCTGGGTCTCCTGCATTCCAGGCAGACACTTTAACCTCTGAGCCACCAGGGAAGCCCAACATAGTTTGGCCCTAGGTAAACAACAGGGAGGGAACACAACTCCACCCATCAACAGAAAATAGGATTAAAGATTTATTGAGCATGGTCTCATCTATCAAAACAAGACTCACTTTCCCCCTCAGTTAGTCTATCCCATTAGAAAGCCTCCATAAGCCTCTTATCCTTCTCCATCAGAGGGCAGACTGAAAATCAATATCATAGAACATTAATCTATCTGATCACATGGACCAAAACCTTGTCTAACTCAATGAAACTATGAGCCATGCCTTGCAGGGCCACCCAAGACATGCAGGTCATGGTGAAGAGTTCTGACAAAATGTGGTCCATTGGAGAAGGGAATGGCAAACCACTTTACCATTCCTGCCTTGATAATTCCATGAACAGGATGAAAAGGCAAAAAGATAGGACACTGAAAGATCAACCCTCTAGGTCAGTAGGTGCCCAATGTGCTACTAGATATCAGTGGAGAAAGAACTCCAGAAAGAAGGAACAGACAGAGCCAAAGGAAAAACAACACGCAGTTGTGGATGTTACAGGTGATAGAAGCAAAGTCCAGTGCTGTAAAGAACAATACTGCATAGGCACCTGGAATGTTAGGTCCATGAATCAGGCAAATTCAGTTCAGTTCAGTCACTCAGTCATGTCTGACTCTCTGTGACCCCATGAACTGCAGCACGTCAGGACTCCCTGTCCATCACCAACTACTGGAGTTCACTCAGACTCGCGTCCATTGAGTAAGTGATGCCATCCAGCCATCTCATCCTCTGTCGTCCCCTTCTCCTCCTGCCCCCAATCCTTCCCAGCATCAGAATCTTTTCCAGTGAGTCAACTCTTCACATGACGTGGCCAAAGTACTGGAGTTTCAGCTTTAGCATTATTCCTCCCAAAGAAATCCCAAGGTTGATCTCCTTCAGAATGGATTGGTTGGATCTCCTTGCAGTCCAAGGGACTTTTGAGAGTCTTCTCCAACACCACAGTTCAAAAGCAACAATTCTTTGGCACTCAGCCTTCTTAACAGTCCAGTTCTCACATTCATACATGACCACAGGAAAAACCATAGCCTTGACTAGACGGCAAAGTAATGTCTCTGCTTTTGAGTATGCTATCTAGGTTGCTCATAACTTTTCTTCCAAGGAGTAAGCGTCTTTTGATTTCATGGCTGCAATCACCATCTGCAGTGATTTTGGAGCCCAGAAAAATCAAGTCTGACACTGTTTCCACTGTTTCCCCATGTATTTCCCATGAAGTGATGGGACCGGATTCCATGATCTTCGTTTTCTGAATGTTGAGCCTTAAGCCAACTTTTTCACTCTCCTCTTTCACTTTCATCAAGAGGATTTTTAGTTCCTCTTCACTTTCTTCCATAAGGGTGGTGTCATGTGCCCATCTGAGTTTACTGATATTTCTCCCAGCAGTCTTGACTCCAGCTCATGTTTCTTCCAGTCCAGCGTTTCTCATGATGTATTCTGCATATAAGCTAAGTAAGCAGGATGACAATATACAGCCTTGAAGTACTCTTTTTCCTATTTGGAACCAGTCTATTGTTCCATGTCCAGTTTTAACTCTTGTTTCCTGACCTGCATATAGATTTCTCAAGAGGCAAGTCAGGTGGTCTGATATTCCCATCTCTTTCAGAATTTTCTACAGTTTATTGTGATCCACACAGTCAAAGCCTTTGGCATAGTCAATAAAGAAGAAATAGATATTTTTTTGGAACTCTCTTGCTTTTTCCATGATCCAGCAGATGTTGGCAATTTAATCTCTGGTTCCTCTGCCTTTTCTAAAACCAGCTTGAACATCAAGAAGTTCACGGTTCATGTATTGCTAAAGCCTGGCTTGGAGAACTTTACCAGCATGTGAGATGAGTGCAATTGAGTGGTAGTTTGAGCATTCTTTGGCATTGCCTTTCTTTGGGATTGGAATGAAAACTGATTTTTTTCCAGTCCTGTGGCCACTGCTGCATTTTCCAAATTTGCTGGCATATTAAGTGCAGCACTTTCACACCATCATCTTTCAGATTTGAAACAGCTCAACTGGAATTCCATCACCTCCACTAGCCCTGTTCGTAGTGATGCTTTCTAAGCCCTGCTAGACTTCACAGGATGGTCTGCAGCCAGCTAATTCCGTTCCATCCTTTGTTCTGTGTGCAGCCCTGGCAGTGTCTTATATTAGAGCTTTTTACGTGGTAGCTATCCCACAGTCTGGTTTTCTATCCCACGTTAGTGCACTCTGGTTACACTCGGGGCATTCCGGCCCGATTCTGAAAAAGCACTGCAGCCCGCGCCTCCCTGCCCAGCCCCCACTTGCTAGTGACGGATTCAGGCATCTGCGCTGCTTCTCTGCTGGGGGAGTTACAGTTGGGCTCGTAATCTGTTGGTTTTAATTATTTCTTTATTTTTTTCTGCTTGTTATTATGTCCTTTGTGTTTCCAAGGCTTGCCACAGACTCAGCAGCGAGAGGGTTTCCTGGTGTTTGGAAACTTCTCTCTTTTTAAGACTCCCTTCCTGGGACAGAGCTCCATCCCTCTTTTGTCTCTTTTTTCATCTTTTATATTTTTTCCTACCTGGTTTTGAAGACAATGATCTGCTTTTCTGGGTGCCTGATGTCCTCTGCCAGCATTCAGGAGTTGTTTTGTGAAGTTTACTCAGCGTTGAAATGTTCTTTTGATGAATTTTTGAGGGAGAAAGTGGTCTCCTTGTCCTATTCCTCTGCCATCTTAGGACCGCCCCTGGAAAATTCTTAAAAAGATGTGAATACCAGACCACCTGACCTGCTTCTTGAGAAATCCATATGAAGATCATGAAGCAACAGTTAGAACTGGACATGGAACAACTACTTGACTGGAGTCCGTCAAGGTTGTATATTGTCACCCTGCTTATTTAACTTATATTCAGAGTACATCATGAGAAACTCTGAGCTGGATGACTGCAATCAAGATTGCCAGAAGAAATATCAATAACCTCAGATATGCAGATGACACCACTCTTATGGCAGAAAGTGAAGAACTAAAGAGCCTCTTGATGAAAGTGAAAGAGGAGAGTGTAAAAGTTGGCTTAAAACTCAACATTCAGAAAACGAAGATCATGGCATCTGGTCTCATCACTTCATGGCAAATAGATGGGGAAACAGTGGAAACAGTGTCTGACATTATTTTGGGGGGCTCCAAAATCACTGTGGATGGTGATTGCAGCCATGAAATTAAAAGACACTTGCTCCTTGGGAGGAAAGTTATAACCAACCTAGACAGCATATTAAAAAGCAGAGACATTACTTTACCGACTAAGGTCCGTCTAGTCAAGGCTATGGTTTTTCCTGTGGTCATGTATGGATGTGAGAACTAGACTGTTAAGAAGGCTGAGTGCCAAAGAATTGTTGCTTTTGAACTGTGGTGTTGGAGAAGACTCTTGAGAGTACCTTGGATTGCAAGGAGATCCAAACAGTCCATCCTAAAGCAAACCAATTCTAAATATTCATTGGAAAGACTGATGCTAAAGCTGAAGCTACAATACTTTGGCCACCTCTGCGAAGAACTGACTGATTTGAAAAGACCCTCATGCTGGGAAAGATGGAAGGCACGAGAAGAAGGGGACAACAGAGGATGCGATGTTTGGATGGCATCACCGATGCAATGGACATAAATTTGAGTAAGCTTCGGGAGTTGGTGATGGACAGGGAGGGCTGGTGTGCTACAATCCATAGGGTCACAAAGAGTTGTACATGACTGAGTGACTGATCTGAAATGAACTGACAGTTTTCTATATCTTGATAGAGTTTTGTGTTATACAGGTATATGTATTTATGAGACCTTATATAATGAAACATTTAATTTTTTGCATTTCATTACATTTAGTGTTTAGCTCAAAAGAAAATTAAATCTCTTGAGAATAATGAATTGCACCTAGTTAAATTCTTGGATAAGTATCATGATATCTGCAATATGTTTTTAAATGCAGAGCATAGCAAGATAAATGGTGATATANTCCCTCTTTTGTCTCTTTTTTCATCTTTTATATTTTTTCCTACCTGGTTTTGAAGACAATGATCTGCTTTTCTGGGTGCCTGATGTCCTCTGCCAGCATTCAGGAGTTGTTTTGTGAAGTTTACTCAGCGTTGAAATGTTCTTTTGATGAATTTTTGAGGGAGAAAGTGGTCTCCTTGTCCTATTCCTCTGCCATCTTAGGACCGCCCCTGGAAAATTCTTAAAAAGATGTGAATACCAGACCACCTGACCTGCTTCTTGAGAAATCCATATGAAGATCATGAAGCAACAGTTAGAACTGGACATGGAACAACTACTTGACTGGAGTCCGTCAAGGTTGTATATTGTCACCCTGCTTATTTAACTTATATTCAGAGTACATCATGAGAAACTCTGAGCTGGATGACTGCAATCAAGATTGCCAGAAGAAATATCAATAACCTCAGATATGCAGATGACACCACTCTTATGGCAGAAAGTGAAGAACTAAAGAGCCTCTTGATGAAAGTGAAAGAGGAGAGTGTAAAAGTTGGCTTAAAACTCAACATTCAGAAAACGAAGATCATGGCATCTGGTCTCATCACTTCATGGCAAATAGATGGGGAAACAGTGGAAACAGTGTCTGACATTATTTTGGGGGGCTCCAAAATCACTGTGGATGGTGATTGCAGCCATGAAATTAAAAGACACTTGCTCCTTGGGAGGAAAGTTATAACCAACCTAGACAGCATATTAAAAAGCAGAGACATTACTTTACCGACTAAGGTCCGTCTAGTCAAGGCTATGGTTTTTCCTGTGGTCATGTATGGATGTGAGAACTAGACTGTTAAGAAGGCTGAGTGCCAAAGAATTGTTGCTTTTGAACTGTGGTGTTGGAGAAGACTCTTGAGAGTACCTTGGATTGCAAGGAGATCCAAACAGTCCATCCTAAAGCAAACCAATTCTAAATATTCATTGGAAAGACTGATGCTAAAGCTGAAGCTACAATACTTTGGCCACCTCTGCGAAGAACTGACTGATTTGAAAAGACCCTCATGCTGGGAAAGATGGAAGGCACGAGAAGAAGGGGACAACAGAGGATGCGATGTTTGGATGGCATCACCGATGCAATGGACATAAATTTGAGTAAGCTTCGGGAGTTGGTGATGGACAGGGAGGGCTGGTGTGCTACAATCCATAGGGTCACAAAGAGTTGTACATGACTGAGTGACTGATCTGAAATGAACTGACAGTTTTCTATATCTTGATAGAGTTTTGTGTTATACAGGTATATGTATTTATGAGACCTTATATAATGAAACATTTAATTTTTTGCATTTCATTACATTTAGTGTTTAGCTCAAAAGAAAATTAAATCTCTTGAGAATAATGAATTGCACCTAGTTAAATTCTTGGATAAGTATCATGATATCTGCAATATGTTTTTAAATGCAGAGCATAGCAAGATAAATGGTGATATACTAGCTATAGTTTTATGTAGTGAATATGTGAATATTTATGTAAAATTACTTCAACCATACTGTATCCTTGATAAGTTTCATAATATTGGGTTGCCCCAAAATTTTGTTCCCTTATTTTACTGTAGGTGGAAATTGGGTAGGGAAGAAAGTTGAAAAATTCTACAAATTCATTTTCTATGCTATCATGAAAAAATGACTATCCTATTTTCTTATATTTTCTCATTAATTTAGCTCTCATGTCTCCAATTCATGGAAGAATGTGGAAGCAAACAATACTTTTGCCGCAATCCTTTTATACCCATGTATGCATATACACAATAAACAACACCGAATGCAGACGTTCAGGAGCAATATCAACCTCAGTGATGCTATGATCATCAGAAATCCTTCCCCATTCTTGACTTTGGTAAATGGCTATATCTTGTTATTAGTGTCCTATATTCTTTATGTCTTCATAGTTTAAATGATTGGGGTAAAATAGAAGACTGGTTGCTAGTTGCTACAACCTCTAACCACTGGACTCTATGAATAAGTTGTATAATTGAATAAAAGAAATGCCAACCTTGCTTGCACACATTCACTATAAGCATCAAAGAATAGTTAAATTATTTGAGGGGAAAAATATAAAAATACCTCTGTTTATAAAATATATTGTTATTTTTTACAGGTTTGGTGAAAATAAACTTTAAAGATTTGTATTGAAAAGTCTACTATGTAGAAATTTAATGCAAGGTGTTCTGATTATTTAGAATGGCATAATTTTAAAACTTAAAAAAGAATATTTCAATATATTAATACCATCTATTTTGCAACACTTTAGGAGAATATATTCAAAAGAAAAAGCAACTTCATTATGATTTCTCTCTCATTTCGTTTGAGGTTCATTTCCATAATTTAGAATACTTCGTTTTAGACAATCAAACTCTTCCTTCAGAATTTCTTTTGATTTGCAAGTTCAGACTGATGATCCAAAGAACAGAAATGTGAATATTTTTAAAAATCCCATATAAAAAAGAAAGCTATTGCCACTAAATTACATTATAAAAAATTCAAGACTTACAGAATTATGTTGCTGAACTTGGTAGGTAGTTTATCTGCTCAATCCTTGACACCATAATTTACTTATGATAAGGCAGCTGTTTATATCTTACTATAATTATTTGAGTTTACATTAACCACCAAAAACCTTTTCCAACATATACAATGTATCATACATGTGCAATTTATATATATTCAAAGTTGGCTCCTTAAGCTTAGAGTATCAGTGTCATCTCCAAATTATAAAACATGAAGTGGAAGTATAGAGAGACAAAGTAATATTCCTACAGAATAAGGCAATTATTGTGATAGTATTAGATTCAACTTTAGGGCATCATCATCTGTGGAAATTATTGCTAAATGATACATCATGTCTAACACAAATATAATTAGAAATTCTGTGTATAAATGTTTTTATCACACATATATGAATTATGTAGCCCATGTTTTTTAAGAGTTTCATAGTACCAGAACAGTTTTTCCAAAATTGTTTGAAGGTCTAAACAATACATTATTTTTTTTAAAGCATGATTTTGTATTTACTGATGCCAAATATTAAGCCAAATAAACAGCATTTGCAGGTTTTCCCTCTGTACAACTTGTTAAATGATAGCAGAAATATGTTAACAGGGAATTCCCCAGTGGTCTAGAGGTTAGAACTCTGCACTTTCACTGCCAAGAGACACCAGAGACACGGACACTCACAGGCAAGTCTGATTCAGTCTCCCACTGGTCTCCAAAGTCAAATTCTCTGGGAGTTCTCAGTATATTTGACAGTATATGTGTACTTTATTCTGTGGTGTTTTCCAATACTTCCAACAAATTTTCTGATAGTCCTAACATTTGTCCTCTATCATTTGGATTTGGGACTGGCAACCCTCCCCTGGCAAATGGATGCCTTCACCAACCTGGAAACTCTGCATGCCATTGTTAAGGGGTTTCTATAGAGGATTCATGCCACAGTCATATTCAATCAATTATTAATTCAATCTCTAGCCTCCCTTCCCTAGAGGTTAAGTGATGAAGCTGAAAGTTCCAGGCTTATAATCAAAGCTTGATATTTCTGACAACAGTCTCCATCCTAACATTATCTCTCTAAGGGCCCTCCAACAGTTGTTTCATTAGAGCAAAAGAAGTGCCTTTCATCTTTATCACTTGGGAAATTCTAAGAGTTTTAGGAGCTCTGTGCCAGGAACTGGAAAAAAAAGACCAAATATCTTTATATGACACCACATTTATATATACTATAGAGTGTTTAAAGTATGTTTTCAAGATCTGATATATTACTTGAAATTTGTACTAATACTTAAGGGGGAAAAGGAATGGCAAATCATTTCAGTATTCTTGCCTCAAGAACCCTGTGAACAGGATTAAAAGGCAAAACAAATACGGTAACAAAAGATGAGACCCCAAGGTCAGTAGGTGTCCAATATACTACTGGGGAGGAGCAGAGAAATAGCTCCAGAAAGAGTGTAGAGGCTGGGCCAAAGCAGAAAAGATGCTCAGTTGTGGATGTGTATGTGATAAAAGTAAAGTTTGATGCTGTAAGGAAAACTATTGCATAGGAATCTGGAATGTGAGGTCCATGAATCAAGGCATATTAAAAGTGGTCAAACAGGAAATGGCAAGAGTGAACATCGACATTTTAGGAATCAGTGAACTAAAATGAACAGAAAAGGACAAATTTAATTCAAATGATTATTATATCCATTACTGTGGGCAAGTATCCCTTAGAAGAAATGGAGTAGCTCTCATGGTCAACAAAAAAGTTTGAAATGCAGTAATTGGGTGTAATCTCAAAAACAACAGAATGATCTCTCTTTGCTTTCAAGGAAACTAATCAAAATCTCAGTAAGTCAAGTCCATACCCCAACCACTAATACTGAAGAAGCTGAAGTTGAATGTTTCTGTGAAGGTCAACAAGACCTTCTAGAACTAACACACACACACGCGCACACACACACACACACACACACACACACACAATATGTCCTTCTCACCAAAGGGGATTGGGATGCAAAAGTAGGAACTCAAGAGATACCTACAGTAACAGGAATGTTTGGTCTTGGAGTACAAAATAAAGCAAGGCAGAAGCTAACTGTCTTTGGCAAAGAAACACACTGGTCATAGCAAACTCCCTCTTCCAACAAAACAAGAGACAATTCTACACATAGACATCACCAAATGGTCAATACTTAAATCAGATTGATTTTATTCTTTGCAGACTAAGATGGAGATGCTCTATACAGTCAGTAAAAACAAGACCTGGAGCTGACTATGGCTCAGATCATGAGCTCCTTACTGAAAAATTCATGCTTATATTGAAGAAAATAGGAGAAACTGTTCAACAATTCTGGTATTATCTAAATCAAATCCCTTATGATTATACAGTAAAGGTGACAAATAGATTCAAGTTATTTGACCTGTTATAGAGAATGCCTGAAAAATCTATGGACAGAAATTCGTATGGGAAGTGGTGACCAAAACCAAACCCATCCCCAAAAAAAAACAGAAATACAAGAAGCCAAAGCTATTGTCTGAGGAGGCCTTGCAAATAGGTGAAAAAAGAAGAAAAGTAAAATACAAAGCAAAAAAGGAAGGATATACCCAACTGAATGTAGAGTTCCAAAGTATAGCAAGAAGAGAGAAGAAAGACTTCTTAAGTGACAAGTGCAAAGAAATAGAGGAAAACAGTAGAATAGGAAAGACTAGAGATCTCTTCAAGAAAATTGGAGATACTAAGGGAAAATTTCACTCAAAAATGGGCAAAATAAAGGATAGAAACCACAAGGATCTAATAAAAGCAGAAGAGATTAAGAAGCAGGAGCAAGAATACACAGAACTATACATTAATGGCCCAGATAACCACAAGGGTATAGACACTCACCTAGAAACAGACATCCTAGAATGTGAAGTCAAGTGGGCCTTCAGTTGAGTTCAGTTCAGTTGCTCAGTCATGTCCAACTCTTCATAACCCCAAGGATCATGCACGCCAGGCCTCTCTGTCCATCACTAACTCCCAGAGTTCACTCAAACTCATCTCCGTTGAGTTGGTGATGCCATCCAACCATCTAATCCTCTGTTGTCCCCTTCTCCTCCTGCCTGCAATCTTTCCCAGCATCAGGATCTTTTCCAATGAGTCAGCTTTTCGCATAAAGTGGCCAAAGTACTGGAGTTTCAGCTTCAACATCAATCCTTCCAATGAACACTCATGACTGATCTCCTTTAGGATGGACTAGCTGGATCTCCTTTCAGTCCAAGGGACTCTCAAGAGTCTTCTCCAACACCACAGTTCAAAAGCATCCATTCTTTGGTGCTCAGCTTTCTTTATAGTCCAACTCTCACATCCATTCATGACTACTGGAAAAACCATAACTTTGACAAGGTGGACCTTTGACGGAACCTGATGGACTCTAAGACCATGTGGGCCTTAGGAAGCTTTACTATGAACAAATCCAGTGGAGGTGATTGAATTCCAGCTAAGCTATTTAAAACCCTAAAAGGTGATGCTTTTAAAGTGATGCACTCAATGCCAGTAAGTTTGAAAAAGTCAACAATGGCCTCAGGACTGGAAAAGGTCAGTTTTCATTCCAATCCCAAACAAGTGCAATGCGACCTTGTTCAAACTACCATACAACTGTGCTCCTGTCTTATGCCAGCAAAGTAATGTTCAAAATCCTTCAAACTAGGCTTTAACAGTGCGTGAATCAAAAACTTCAAGATGTACAAGCTCTATTTAGAAAAGGCAGAGGAACCAGAGATCAAATTGCCAAAATCTGTGGATCATAGAAAAAACAAGGTAACTCCAGGAAAACATCTACTTCTGCTTCATTGACTATGCTAAATCCTTTGTGTGAATCACGATGAACTATGGAAAATTCTTAAAGAGATGGAAATACCAGATCACCTGATCTACCTTCTAAGAAATCTGTATGCAAGGTCAAGAAGCAACAATTAGAACCAGACATGGAACAAGGGACTGTTTCCAAATTGGGAAAGGAATACATCAAGGCTGTATATTGTCACTCTGCTTATTTAACTTATATGCAGAGTACATCAAAAAAAAAAATGTCAGGATAGATGAAGCACAAGCTGGAATCAAGATTTCTGGGAGAAATATCAATATCCTCAGATATCCAGATGACAGCACCCTTATTGCAGAAAGCAAATAGAAACTAAAGAGCTTCTTAATGAGAGTGAAAGAGGAGAGTGAAAAAGATGGCTTAAACTCAACATTAAAAAAAAACTATATGGGCATCTGATCTCATCACTTCATTGTAAATAGATGGGAAAATGGAAATAGTGACAATTTTTCTTTTCTTCAGCTCCAAAATCATTGTGGATGGTAACTGCAGCCAGGAAATTAAAAGACACTTGCTCCTTGGAAGAAAAGTTATGACAAACCTAGAATATTTAATAGCATATTAAAAAGCAGAGACATAACTTTGCTGAAAAAGGTCTCCAGATAATCAAAACTGTGCTTTATCTAGTAGTCATGTACAGATGTGAAGAGTTGAATCATAAAGAAGGTTGAGCAAGGAAGAATTGATGTTTTTGAACTGTGGTGCTGGAGAAGACTCTTGAGAGTCCCTTGGACAGCAAGGAGCTTAAACCAGTCAATCCTAAAGGAAATCAACCTTGAATATTCATTGGAAGGGCTGATGCTGAAGCATCAATATTTTGGCCACCTGATATGAAGAGCCAACTCATTGGAAAAGACCCTGATGCTGGGAAAGATTGAAGGCAGGAGGAGAAGGGGGTGACAGATAATGAGATGATTGGATGGCATCACTGACTCAATGAACATAAGTTTAAGCAAACTTCAGGAGATAGAGAAGAACAGGGAATAGTGACATACTGCAGTCCATGGGGTCCCAAAGAGTTGGACATGACTCAGTTACTGAAAAACAACATAAAATGTTTTTGCAGTGACTGATATCCCTTTGTGGGGGTGGTAGTGGGAGGGCTTCCCTTGTGGTTCAGGTGGTAAAGAATTCACCTGCAGTGTGGGAGACCTGGATTCAATCCCTGGGTTGGAAAGATTTCCTGGAAAAGGGAAAAGTTACCCACTCCAGTTTTCTGGCATGGAGAGTTACATGGACTGTATAATCCATTGGGTCAGTAATAGTCAGACATTACTAAGCGACTTTCCCTTTCATTTTTATTTTCATATCCTTCTTAATCACTAACTTTGATCTTTTGACTTTTATTTTTAAGGAAAACATGATGTATAAGTCACATACAATTAACAATTGGGGAAAATATAAGTCCTAAGAAGTTGTTTCAAGCATTAAGATACCTATCAGTTCACCTCAGTTCAGTCACTCAGTCGTATCTGACTCTTTGCGACCTCATGAACTGCAGCACGCCAGGACTCTCTGTCCATCACCAACTCCCGGAGTTCACTCAGACTAACATCCATCGAGCCCGTGATGCCATCCAGCCATCTCATCCTCTGTCGTCCCCTCCTTCTCCTCCTGCTGCCAATCCCTCCGAGCATCAGGATCTTTTCCAATGAGTCAACTCTTTGCATGAGGTGGCCAAAGGACTGGAGTTTCAGCTTTAGCATCATTCCTTCCAAAGAAATCCCTGGGCTGATCTCCTTCAGAATGGACTGGTTGGATCTCCTTTCAGTCCAAGGGACTCTCAAGAGTCTTCTCCAACACCACAGGTNATCTTCTGCTTCTGTTATGTCCATACCATTTCTGTCCTTTATCGAGCCCATCTTTGCATGAAATATTCCATTGGTGTCTCTAATTTTCTTAAAGAGATCTTTAGTCTTTCCTGTAATATATCTATACCCTCTGAGAATGTTTCTCAAGCATTAAGTAATGTATTGGTTTAATATATGATGAGGAATCCATGAAGGCAACTGAAGAAGTATTATAAGATGTGTAAAAATTAAAAAGAAAATAAGAATAAATGAAAAATATCTTAGAATTGAATTAAACTTAAATTTGGGAAAGAAAAGTTTCATGATCATGAAGAAAATGATAAAAGTTAACATCTTCAGTGACTGACAGTGAAACATGGACCTGTGACAAAGCAGGTTTGTGTGTCATGTAACCAGATGATGCAAGATAATTTTTAACTCAAAACTATACAAATATAATTTTGAGAATATGCCCAGGAACCAAGCAGAACATGACCAGATGGTACTCTCACTGTACTGATGGACTCTGAACATGTCATTTGTCTCTGCCTGGAGTTATGAAGTCTTAACTCATGCTTTCCACCATCTGAAGTGCATAAAAGATTCATAAGGTTCCAGACCTGGCCTGGGGATTAGAATACTCAAGTATAGATAATTAAAATACCCTTAAATCAACATAAACATAATTTTTATGGTAGCCAAATACCTGCCCCTTGGCCACTTAGCGTACAGTTTCTTCTTCAGATTGGTCTCCCTACTTTATGACTTTACTTATTTTCTCCCTTATGCACAAATCCATGCTCTATGCCATGGTTCTAACTCAGAGCTACAGAGTGCTTAGCTGATTTGTAGTAATTCCTCATCTATCCACTTCTTAATTTGAGTTGGTTATTTGGTGAAAGTGAGGTGTTTCAGTCATGTCCAACTCTTTACAACCCATGGACTGTAGCCTGTCAGGTTCCTCTGTCCATTGAATTCTCCAGGCAAGAATAATGGAGTAGGTTTCCATCCTCTGCTCCAGAGGATTTTTCCAACCCTGGGATTGAAACTGGGTCTCCTGCATTGCAGGTAGATTCTTTACCATCTGAGTCACCAGGGAAGCCCAGTTATTTGGTGAAGATTATCTGCAAATACTGTGAGTTGATTCTGAAGGATGGGATCATCTTACATGTACAAAAGAAACCTGAATGTACTACTTAAGCAAAGAGAAGTGTGCCTGCAGAAAACAATCTCTCTGAAACTAAAGATTTAAGGAATTGAATGACTTTTGAAACTTATAACGAGTGAGGATTTTGGCAGATTTTTAAGATAAAATAAAAGGACTGGTTGACATTCAGTGTGAGTACTAGAGCAGAACAAATATTGATTTGGCTAAATTTCAGAAATTAGAAACACTGTCAAACTGTAACTGAACGTTGATCATGAAACCTTGTCTGTGGTTACTTACCTATGACCAAAGAAGAATTAAGAAATTATTTTAAAATACATTTTTCTTATTTTGATGTCAGATTTCTACTTCTTGACAATGTCTATTATTTCAAGGTTCATAGTAGGTTTGATGTCTCTTATTTCAATGTTCATACTAGGTTCAAAACAATCATATGCCCCTGAACAAAACATCAGGGGGCAGTATAATTTTGAAATGAATGCTTCATATCAGAAGCTATCTGAAATCACAGATGAGGAACCAGGAGACAAACATTCTCTTGTTCACTCTTATGAGTTGTTTCTGTAATAAGATAAAATTCCTAATGGATTTATGAAAGGGTGAATATATTTTGAATGTGGGAGAAATAGAAATAATTTATAGGTAGAAGATGAACTGCTTGGTTTCACCTGTCTACAAATACTTTAAAACTTCAGTTATCAAGAAGTAAAGCCTAATCATCTTCCCCTTGAGGACTTAACATGGTTACTTGCTTCTAATGAATAGTATAAAGCAGAAATTATGGTTTGTAATTTAGGAGACTAGGTTATATACCTTTGTGCTTTTCTATCTGATCTCTACTTCAGATTATTTGCTCTGAAGGAAGGCAGTTGCTACATCATGAGTACGCTTAAGTTGCCTTGGAGAAGCTTACATACAATAGGTTTAAGGAGGTTGATGGCCAACAGTCTGGAAGGAACTGTGTTCAGATAACCATAACTCCTGCCAAAATCTTAACTACATTCATATAAAATAACTTTAGCCAGAACCTTGCATCTCAGCCACATTCAAGTTCCTGACCCACTGAAATTATCAGATAATAAATGTATGTTGTTCAGAGCCACTAAGTTGTGGGGGTAATTTCTATACAGTAATAGATAATTAATCTACCAACTCAGACATGCATCTTAGCTGGATTTTCCAAATACCAGTGGAAGAGAAATTAACAGGCTGCTTTATCCTGTGCTCTGAAAAAGACTTACCTGAAGATTTTTTCAATTTATTTGTATATTTATTTTTTTAAATTTTACTTTATTTTACTTTACAATACTGTATTGGTTTTGCCATACATCAACATGAATCCGCTATGGGTGTACACGTGTTTCTAATCCTGAACCCCCCCCCCCACCTCCCTTCCCATACCATCTCTCTGGGTCATCCCAGTGCACCAGCACTAAGCATCCTGTATGTTGCATCGAACCTAGACTGGCAATTCATTTCTTATATGATATTATACATGTTTCAGTGCCGTTCTCCCAAATCATCCCACCCTCTGCCTCTCCCACAGAGTCCAAAAGACTGTTCTATACATCTGTGTCTCTTTTACTGTCTCGCGCACAGGGTTATCATTACCATCTTTCTAAATTCCATATATATGTGTTAATATACTATATTGGTGTTTTCCTTTCTGGCTTTCTTCACTCTGTATAATCAGCTCCAGTTTCATCCACCTCATTAGAACTGGTTCAAATGTATTCTTTTTAATGGCTGAGTAATATTCCATTGTGTATATGTACCACAGCTTCCATATCTATTCATCTGCTGATGGACATCTGGGTTGCTTCCATGTCCTGNTTACCATCTTTCTAAATTCCATATATATGTGTTAATATACTATATTGGTGTTTTCCTTTCTGGCTTTCTTCACTCTGTATAATCAGCTCCAGTTTCATCCACCTCATTAGAACTGGTTCAAATGTATTCTTTTTAATGGCTGAGTAATACTCTATTGTGTATATGTACCACAGCTTCCATATCTATTCATCTGCTGATGGACATCTGGGTTGCTTCCATGTCCTGGCTATTATAAACAGTATTGTGATGAACATTGGGGTACACGTGTCTCTTTCAATTCTAGTTTCCTTGGTGTGTATGCCCAGCAGTGGGATTGCTGGGTCATAAGGCAGTTCTATTTCCAGTTTTTTAAGGAATCTCCACACTGCATATTTGCATATTTAAAGTCAGGTATGCTCTATTTTTATCATTTGGCTTACATATCTTGAGAAATATCCATAATTCTTACTGACTGACCCATTTGTTGGGAAGAAGGTTTAAGAGGGAGGGGACATATGTATACCTATGGTGGTATCCTGTTGATGTATGTCAAAAATTATCACAATATTGCAAGCTAATCATCCTCCATTGAAAAAGTTAAAATAAATTTTAAAAAAGAAGTGAGAAATTTTTCAGAGATAAAGAGTTTTGAGGAAAGGAACATACTGAAAAAAACTTTGCAAATATTAAGCATAGATAAATCCTAAAGAATGTTATTACATCACACTGAAGTGTGTTTATGCAGGTATCTTCTTGTAAAATAAAACCCAATCAGCTCAGTTCAGTCGCTCAGTCATGTCCGACTCTTTGTGACCCCATGAATTGCAGCGCGCCAGGCCTCCCTGTCCATCACCAACTCCCGGAGTTCACTCAGATTCACGTCCATCGAGTCAGTGATGGCATCCAGCCATCTCATCCTCTGTCATCCCCTTCTCCCGCCCCCAATTCCTCCCAGCATCAAAGTTTTTTCCAGTAAGTCAACTCTTTGCATGGGGTGGCCAAAGTAGTGGAGTTTTAGATTTAGCATCATTCCTTCGAAAGAAATCCCAGGGCCGATCTCCTTCAGAATGGACTGGTTGGATCTCCTTGCAGTCCAAGGAACTCTCAAGAGTCTTCTCCAACACCACAGTTCAAAGGCATCAATTCTTCGGCGCTCAGCCTTCTTTACAGTCAGTCCAACTCTCACAGCCATACGTGACTACTGGAAAAACCATAGCCTTAACTAGATGGACCTTAGTCGGCAAAGTAATTTCTCTGCTTTTAAAGCCCAACAAACAAACAAACAAAAAAACAATCAAATATTTATTTGAACACTTTTCAAAGATTACAAAATACAAGAAAGTACTTACTTGTATAAACATATGAAAGTATACTTTCCTTGGTGGAGTTAACCACATAGAAATTTTAAGAAGACATGCAGTTCACAAAAGGGTGCAAATAACCCACCTCTCAATTTATGCATCAAAAATGTTTTCTCTAACATAGAGGTAAAAATTGATCTGGACATTTCTATTTCTTTGATTTTGATTTACTCTAATATCAATATTCCTTGAATGCTTTTGCACTCAGCACCATATCAGAATCAAGATGTATAACAAAATTCTGAGAAGATTAATGTCTTTTGTCCAAAGGTTAGCTCTGAAAATACTAAAAAGAAATTGTAGATTACTTAAGACTTTTCATTTAGAACAAATTTAGTTTGATAAAGGTTATATCTTTATTGTGAATAAGTTAATTTTCATTTCATAAAGTTTATTTTTGTGGTATATAGATTCAAATATTTATTTAAAAAGTTATTATTTGAGCAGAGGTTTCATTACTGACTGAAAAGATAATTTTCAAGTTCAATTATGCAATATCGATGCACTTAGGATTATCGAGTTCTTGATGTAAAGATACATATATGATCTACAGTTTAAGACTCACTGGAATAGGTATTTTCCATATAGATTTATGACTGCTGAGCAGCAACTGGAAAACCAATGATCTTTTTACCATCACAGAAAATAAATTCAACCAAGGACAACGACTAGTCAACCATGAAATTGTGCACTTAAGCAGACTTCACACTGACAACAGAAATGCTGAAGGGAATTTATATATACTTGCTAGGATCTCATCTGCTGAGTGCTATTCTGCAAACTCGTTTCTATGATCCATTTGTAGTGAAAACAGCACTATATCCATTTGCTATTTTAGTGTCTATTCTCAAGACTTAGATACTGATCAAGGATAGTTCAAATTTAAAAAGGCAGTAAATCATATTTTCACTTCAATTTCTCTAAGAAAGATCTTTTTGATTGATCAAGAATAGCAAAATATTGAGAAATAACCTAGAAGACAAAAATCATGTCACAAATATCTATATTTAAAATATTAATTATGCACATTGATTCCTTAAAGGTAATCCTCAGAAACAAAGAGCACAGACCTGATTACTATCCCCATTTTCATAGGTTAAGAAACTAAGGCTAAGATGTTAACTAAATTGTCCAGTGTCATACTTTTGAACCCATTCAGTCTTTATTTCAAGTCCATGTTCTTAAACATTGGGCAATTTGATATGACCTCTAACTATGAGTATTATATATACACATTCAATTACAATAAAGTATCTATCAATGTCAACATTTAAACATTTTAAAATACAGTTTAAGAATATTTCTTATTTTATGTGTAATATATACAATAATTATAATAGTGTTATAATTATTAACACTGTATTAAGGTCAACAATACAACAGTTAGAACTGGACATGAACAAACAGACTGGTTCCAAATCGGGGAAGGAGTATGTCAAGGCTGTATATTGTCACCCTGCTTACTCAACTTATATGCAGAGTACGTCATGCAAAATGCCGGGCTGAATGAAGCACAAGCTGGAATCAAGATTGCCGGGAGAAATATCAGTAAACTCAGATGGGTACATGACACCATCCTTATGACAGAAAGCAAAGAACTAAAGAGCTTCTTGATGAAAATGAAAGAGGAGAGTGGAAAAGTTGGCTTAAACCTCAACATTCAGAAAACTAAGGTCATGGCATCTGGTCTTATCTCTTTATGGCAAGTAGATGGGGAAACAATGGAAACAGTGGCTGACTTTATTTTTTTGGGCTCCAAAACCACTGCAATGGTGACTGCAGCCATGAAATTAAAAGACGCTTGCTCCTTGGAAGAAAAGTTATGACCAACCTAGACAGCATATTAAAAAGCAGAGACATTACTTTGCCGACAAAGGTCCATCTAGTCAAGGCTATGGTTTTTCCAGTAGTCATGTATGGATGTGAGATTTGGACTATAAAGAAAGCTGAGCACCAAAGAATTGATGCTTTTGAACTGTGGTGTTGGAGAAGACTCTTGAGAGCCCCTTGGACTGAAAGGAGATCCAACTAATCCATCCTAAAGCAAATCAGTCCTGAATATTCATTGGAAAGCCTGTTGCTGAAGGTGAAGCTCCAATACTTTGGCCAGCTGATGCAAAGAACTGACTCATTGGAAAAGACCCTGATACTGGGTAATATTGAAGGCAAGAGGAGAAGTGGATGACAGAGAATGAGATGGTAGGATGGCTTCACCAACGCGATGGACATGAATTTGAACAAGCTCTGGGAGCTGGTGATGGACAGGAAAGCCTGGCATGCTGCAGTCCATAGGGTCACAAAATGATGTAATATAAATATTATATCATTCATTATGGTGGCTCTGTGGTAAGGAATCTGCCTGTCAGTGCAAGAGACCCAGGTTCAGTTCCCGAGTCAGGAAGATCCCCTGGAGGAGGAAACAACAACCCATTCCAGTATTCTTGCCTAGGAAATCCCATGGACAGAGGAACCTGGTGGGTTATACAGTCCATAGAGTCCCAAAAGAGTCGGATCTGTCTTAGCAACTAAGCAACAACAACGACACACCAGGAACTAGTCTGAGGGTCTCACAAAAATTATTCAAAAATCTTCCCAATAGTGCTCCATACTTATTTTACAGGAGGCAATAATCTAAAGCAGATTGTGAAACTTCTCTAAATCCTATTACTGATTTATCACAGATTCAGTACTGAAACACATCTGTTTAAAGGACATTAATAAATAAAAACTAACCTTTAATTTTATGGATTTCTTATTATATTACTGAAAATAATTTTAGGCCAATATTAATGTTTATAGATTTCTCTATATCTATATAAATAAATTGTCTATATCTGATTTATCTGAAATTAAGCAGTATGCAACAACTAAGTATTAAAACCCTACTTTATATGCCTGAAAGATTAGGGAACAATGTGATGAATAAAAACATAAGAAAATAACAATTAATAATTATTAGATATCTTTTATATACATTTTACTGTTCTTTTTAAACATTTTGAAGTATTTCATTAGATGGATTTTTTAATCTCATTTAGGAGCATACTATGCAGCAGAACAAAAATTGTACATAGTAATTTAATAAATAAAAACTATCTGTGATATAACAATATGCTAAAAAAACCCAATTAGCCTGAGATTATTAATATCTATTGTGGATGCAGAGTTCACCTTTAATAATCATATTTAATATCCTAAGACTATACCAGAATTAAGAATAAATATTTTACTTTTGACTTCTAGCTATTTATCACATCACCATTGAATATATATAAGCATTGCATTATATTGATGTAGTTTTCTTAATTTAGTTCATTATGTAAAAATTAAGATTTAGAGTTGAAGAAATTTCAATAAAGTGAATATGCACATTTCTTAAAACAGATATAAAATCAAAATCAAATGTTCACCTTTTATTTTAAAAATTATCATTGATTTTTATACTTGAAATTGAAGGTTGCCTTGGCAATTATTGTCATCAAGTAACTAAAATATTCATTGAACAATATTTATAATTAATCAATAAAATACTTAAGATATTGCATTGCAAAAATTTAAAGCATCAAGCAAAGTTGTACATAGGAAGAAAAAAGTAATAGCTATAGTTTACTAAATATGCTTCTTTAGATATTGAATGTAAAAGGATAGCAAAATATAGGTGAAGTGCAAGATGGTATGGAAATAGCCAGCATGAAAAGATATATTTGCATTTATGCTTTGCTTTCTACAAACAAATATACTTCATCAAAATGATATATTTCAAAAGTTGCTTTCCTTGCAATTTTCAAATCACTTTTCATTTTACCTTAGATGAATATTATATAGTGTATAAACTATTAGATAAAATTTTTAGGAAAAAATAATCAGCAAAAATTAGCCCTTGTTGACTTATGAATTTATACAGTCACTACAAGCATTATATTAAGTATAGCAATATCAGTTGTTTGGAAACTGATCCTTATCAGTTTATTCAAAAATATGGTATTTTCCAACATATTTAAGACTTTGGGGTACGACAGACGTTTATCTCTTTAAAGCAAGATAACTATATGCCTATCTGTCATGGGATAAACAAGTTTACATCGTTAACCATTTCTGAGGATAACTTGCTTAATAACAAAGGTATACATTAGCAGAAAATACAATTTATCACTTCTAAACAGAGAAAATGGATTTTCATTCAATCCTTTGTCTTTTTTGACAAAAATTTACTTGAACATCCAGAAATCATATAAGTGAACCAAAAATGCTTAACCTCAAACATGAACGTTGACATGGGAATATTTGTTCTGGAGTTGTCATTAGAGCCGGTGTCTGCATTGAGCAATAACAGAAATTTCAAGCACCAGAAGTGGCAGAAGCAGGGAAATTCTTCATACTCTCTGGGTCACTCTATCTACACAAGTTTCCACAATTGCCTGGGGCAGAAGTATATTATATTGTATGATCACTAATTATAGCAACAGAAGAGTTCCGTTCAGTTCAGTCGCTCAGTCGTGTCTGACTCTTTGCAACCCCATGAAACGCAGCACGCCAGGCCTCCCTGTCCATCACCAACTCCCAGAGTTTACTCAGACTCACATCCATTGAGCCAGTGATGCCATCCAGACATCTCATCCTTTACCGTCCCCTTCTCCTCCTGCCCCCAATCCCTCCCAGCATCAGAGTCTTTAATGGAAGAGTTGCTGAACCTCAAAGGGACCATGCTTGAGTTCCCACACCAGCAACAAGAGGGAAGCGAACAGAACCAGTCTTTTGAAATCAGAAAATCATTTTGTGTAAATAGTGCACATATGGTGAAAGGAGGTACAGAAATCTATGAGAGAAAAGCTGGTTTTCCTCATTTTCTTGAACAGTAGAACTTTTGTTTTCGCTTTGGCATGATAATGGCTGGTTCAAAGACCAAAACTGAAAAACAATAACTCATGTACTCATGTATATAGATGAAATTGAAAATTGAATGTGTGTGTAAAATATACATTAGCCTATACACATATGCACAGTAATCTTTATATTGATTACAGCTTAGTATTTCTGTTATTAAAATGTTTGTTCTTTTAATGTTATAAAATTGTTTTCATCAGCTTTTCTATCTTGGTCATCTTAATTAGAGAAACTGTCTCAGATTATAGAAGCAGAGGACCAAATGGATAAACCATTACTTTGTAATGGAGAAGATACTTCACTTTAAGTGCAAAAGCATTTTCATTATCTGGTTATGTGTGTGTGCATGCAATCAGATACAAATTTCATATGTATTGCAATGGCAAATTTCAAAAGGCATATGCATCCATGACAAATAAAATATATCTATACTTTTCAGCAGATGGCTCTATAATTTACATACCAATCCTTTAATTCCCTTGCATTTTGATGATTCATTTTACATCATAAGAAACACTTCACTAATCTCTGATTATAATACTCTTGTTACCAAAATCCTCTGTTTCTCAATCAATCAGTTTTATTCATCACTGAAAATTTGACAGAAGCTGAATATTTCTCTGTAGGGCTTAGGACTGATGTAATCAGATGTTTTTGATGAAACATCCATATACTTTTCTATATAGTCAGCCTCACACAGTTCCCTTTTTTCTTATGTCTTACCTTCATTCTCTGAAATGAAGTTTCCATTATTGGTTTATTTCACAAGCTCAACCACTCTGTCATTTGGACACCTTCCAATAAAGCAATTCCTTCATTTTGTCTGTGAGGATTGCCTTCAATGATTCCCTTACTGACTTACAGTTCTCTTAGAATAATATAAACTTTGTTGAAGTCTTCAGAAGTAAATGAAATTCTTTTTTCTGTGATTTTTTTTCCTACCAGGAAATAAGACCAATAAAATGGTTGGTATGCTTCTAGCTTATTCATGGGCATTGAAACTAATTTTTTTTCATCTTTATTCAAACATTTTGGAGCAATGATGTTTGGTTACACTTTTCTCCCAAATCTGGATCACTAGCCTGTGCTTGTTTAAAGAATTGTTCACCTAGCACTCAAATTCTTTTCACCAACCGATTCATTATTCATGTGGATAAAATATTTAAAAGTCTAACATTAACTATTTATTAATTATTATGTATATATATATTTTACTCCCTGTAACTTTATAGTGATTCATCCAGCTTGTAGCATATATCAGTAGTATTTTCCTTTTTATTGCTAACATTCCATGGTATTTATGACAACATAAATTTTAAAAAAGCAATTATTTTCCTCTCTAATCAATTCAACTGATCATTGTTAACACACAGCCTTTTTCATATTTTTACCAACTCCGAACTCTCAAGTTTTAATATTCTTCCTTTTCATCACTTTCTCCTATTCATCAACTTTATCCCACCTTTTCCCTAGTCTCACAAAAGTTATTTGGTTCACTGACAATCTTCATTCTCCTAGGGACAGGAATTTGTCTCTTCAACTAGTTTTCCACACTTTAAATGACCTTTTCCAAGAACACTTGTTTTTTCCTGCCCTGCTTAGCATGCAAAGCCTGCTTAGTCCTGCCCCTAGGCACACTCCTAAGTAAAGTCCTTACCTTGACTCCCTTTATAATCCTTGCACATTTTTTACCAGTTATTTACATTCCTCACAAAAACAGTTCCAAGCTTGCATTGATTTCACTGCACTTATCAAATGACATTACCTTCTATTTCACAGTGAAAATGATATACATTATATAAGATGCCTGTCAAATCCTGTGAAATTCCCTGCAAATTTAAATAGAATATGAGCAATCCAATCTGTGCTCTCTCTCCAGTCATCACCTCTAGAAACCTACATCAACTCCTTTTCACTTGTCCAGTGTTTTTTGTAAAAAATTATTTCAATTATTTTTAATTATTTTAATTCTGTCTCTCCATTATTGTGGTAAGAATTAAACTTTCAAATCTACATTAGTAAGTAGGAATGCAAATATTCAGAGTTAATTACTGAGAGAATGTGACCTGCTAGGTTGGATTTGAGTGAAATCTAATTGAATTCATTAAAAAATATCACTAAGTGGGTGACAACCTGAAGTTTAGGAATGATTGGTTACCCCTGGCCTGGAAGAAGAGTAAAGGGGGTTATCAGGCATAATCAAGCAATGTTTAACCAAGAGTTGCAAGTATTCTAACCCATCTGCAAGGCCATCTAATTACTTTAAGCACTTCTAATTACGACTTGATGACTTCAGATAAGGAATCAAGGAGAAAGTACAATACACATGCTGACAAAAAAAAAAAAGTGTTATTCATGTAACATATATTTTTTGTTTTAATTTAACAGATTCGCATCCCATAACCTATATGCATCAGACTTCTAATTCCATCTAGTGTGATATGGATCATAATACCCAATGTGATATCACACTGGTATCGATCCAAGGTTCATTTCCTGGGCTAGTGATTCTAATAGTGAGTTATGCAAAAATCAGATCAAACTTGAGTTCCAAGACCACACACACTTTTAGAACTTCAAGAAGTTGAATTTTTATTCTTTACTCTTGAATTTACAAATGCTTATCCATACTTACTATTTTCAAGGAAATGTGATAAATGCTGTAAACATTATGAACATATAACTTCCTTATATCAATTAGTATTGGGTGCATTGAATTGCTGTATGTCCTATTGATATAGCCTTGAAAGATTCTGGGAGGATAACATCTGCTCAATTTGCAAATCACTAGCACATTAGCCTGGAAAATCCCATGGACAGAGGAGCCTGGTGGGCTGCAGTCCATGGGGTCGCAAAGAGTCAGACATGACTGAGCAACTTCACTTTCACTTTTCACTTTCACGCATTGGAGAAGGAAATGGCAACCCACTCCAGTGTTCTTGCCTGGAGAATCCCAGGGACGGGGGAGCCTGGTGGGCTGCCGTCTATGGGGTCTCACAGAGTCAGTCACGACTGAAGCGACTTAGCAGCAGCAGCATATTTTAAAAATTATTTATTTTTCATTTATGAGAAACTCTAAGGTTTGACATTACTAACAGATGCCTATAATGCATAATAAATATAGACAATATATAATCTTGAAAGCACTTTTAATCTTTATGTTTAAGATCAGAGGTTAAAAAAGTAAAAAAAGAAAATTGAATTATTTTCTTCCATGTTTGATTGTTGAAGAAAATGTTCTAGAAACAGTTCTCAAATTCACAAAATAATGCTTTTGTGAACTCATAATAAAGTTTGAAATAATATTAATACTAACTTTGATGGTGGCAATTTAAAAAAAATGCATGATATGGCAACTGTGTATGTTTTTGTGGCCAGGTTTTATTTACTATTTGCATGAAAACAGCATGTTTACTTTTTATAATCCTCTTCTAGGAAAATCATAAAATTTATTTATATTTATAATATAATAAACATAATTTATAATATAGATGATCACTGACTGATTTTACTTTTTTAATTTCAAACAGAATGTGTTTTAAAAAGCAACATACAAATTTTGGATCATGAAAAGAAAATATGAAAACCTTTAGACAAGCTGTTAGCTAACATTTGAAAATCAAATTAAACAGGTTTACAATATAATGCAACAGATGGAAAAAATGTGATCACCCTGGGAATAAATTTTCTTTATTTATCAATTTAACTTAGGTTTCCTTATGTGCCTCTCATAAAGTAAGATTTTTATCCCCATAGCGTGTTTCATATTACCATGAAATAATATTCTTTCAAATATTTTCTGATTATATCTGCTCTAAGTTAAGGATAAGGGAAAATGAATATAAGGTAAACATATATAATATTGTTTAAGTAGGTATGAAATAGATGTTTACAAAATGGCATATCTAGAAAAATTCACATTAGTTGTACAATCATAGACTTTGCCCTCAAATATATGTTTCTGATTCTAGTGAGGCAAAATTCATGGAAGCAGGTGTTATTAATACTTTTAAAAAAGCTAAGTGGCGTTTTTTAAAGGAATCAGAGGCAGTAGACATGTGAAGCATATAAACCAAAAAAGATATTATGTTACCATATTCCATAGGTGAGCTAAATTAACTCAGTAAAGTGAGATAAATAAAGAAATGTATAAGCAACTTTCCCAGATAGTATATTCTGTAAAAGCATCCTAAAATGAAATACTTTTTTCTAAAAAAATACTTATTGGGGATAAATATAATGCTGACAAACTCTTCATTGAATAAATCTGAATTGTGTAAATGAAGAGATACAATGAAAAGAAACTGAAAATATTAATTACAGTAAGTCTAGAAAAGGTATTATTGTCACAGAGGAAGAGAACAAAATATTCAATTATGAACTCACAAATTTATTTCAATATAAAGATGAAATGTGGGAAAAATGACGTTCAAATATTAAAGTGTTCTTCCTCTCAATTTTTAATTGCATGTAACTGAAGGACATGGCAGCAGAATGAAAGAAATAGCAGACTCTGTAGTGAAGACTGCATTTGTCACCCCGTTCAAACGGGTAACGGCCAATTGGGTGATACCATACTATCTGTGCATGTGCTAACTTGCTTCAGTCACGTTCTTCTCTTCGTGGCCCTATAGATTGTAGCCTGCCAGGATTCTCTGTACATGGGTATTCTCTAGGCAAAAATACTGGAATGGGTTGCCACACCCCGCTCCAGGGGATCTTCCTAACCCAGGGATTGAACCCATTGTCTCTTTTGTCTCTTGCATTGGCAGATGGGTTCTTTACCACTAGCACCACCTGGGAAGCCCACACCACTGCTGCTGCTGCTGCTGCTGCTGCTGCTGCTCAGTCGCTTCAGTTGTGTCTGACTCTGTGCGGCCCCATAGATGGCAGCCCACCAGGCTCCGCCATCCCTGGGATTCTCCAGGCAAGAACACTGGAGTGGGTTGCCATTTCCTTCTCCAATGCATGAAAGTGAAAAGTGAGAGTGAAGTCGCTCAGTCGTGTCTGACTCTTACCGACCCCATGGACTGCAGCCTACCAGGCTCCTCCATCCATGGGATTTTCTAGGCAAGAGTTCTGGAGCGGGTGCCATTGCCTTCTCTGAGCCCACACCACCGGGAGTAAAATTACAATACTGGTAGCTGCAAATACTTATATTGCCTTGGGATTTTAAAGTTCCTTTAAGTGCATAAGTAGAATGGCTACAGATGCATTTATTATCAAATATAGAATTTTATCAGGACTAGCAGTTACAGAATTATTTCCTGACTGTATGGACAGTCAAAGAAGTCTGTGTCCAGCCAGCATCAACATTATTTGAGAGCTTATCTGAATGTGGAATCTCAGACCCCACCATAGGCCTATAAAGCCTGCCTTTGAACAAGATCTCTAGGTGATTTATATGCAAATTGCAATTTGAAATGTGTTGACCCAATACATATAAATTATGCTTGGCCAATGAACAGGTTGCAAATAGTTACATTTATAATGACAGAATGAAAAAAGTTACCTAATTCAGAATAAATACAAATAAAAAACATTTTAGCATTTTATCCCCAATGTAGTCACATCATTTTACTGGGGAAAAAATCAGATTCTTATTAAAATGTGGATTACCAAAATTGCTTTATGCAATTTATCTAGAACATGTAATGATATGAAATTTTTGAGGTTCTGAAATTTCATTCAAAATTCTAAAAATGATCAAACATAAATACTGCAATATCTAAACAGTTTCACTAAATTTTGTATAGGCCCAAGATAAAGAATGTTATGATTTTGTGACTAAAATATGAGCTTTTTATAAATAGCAAATTCAAGGTGACAAATAAATGGTATTTTATGGAAAATCTATCTGATGAAAGAAGGATATGGAATTAATTACACCTTTCTAATGGATATTAAGAGACTTCCTTTCCTTTGCTTTCTACAGTAAGATGTTGTGCATTTCAATTGCCTAAGAAATAATGAAGCATATCAGTGTTGATAAAATGTTTCACATTGTATATATTTTACCTGTATAACAAATATAAAAAAGGAATTTTGCGGTAAGTAATATAGCAAGATATTTTATTTAAAAAGTGTATATTTTTGAAAGACTAAAAAGATTTGCTCTAACTAAGACACTTTGCACCACATTACATAGTGTAAAGACAAAGTTCAAGAAAAAACTAAATCTTGAAATAAAGTAATAAAGTGTTAGTTGCTCATTTAACTCTGTTCAGTCGCTCAGTCATGTCTGACTCTTTGTGACCCTATGGACTGCAGCATGTCAGTCTTCCCTGTTCATCACCAATTTCCAGAGCATACTCAAACTTATATCCATTGAGTCAGTGATGCCATCCAACCATCTAATAATCTGTTGTCCCCTTCTCCTCCTGCCTTCAATCTTTCCCTGCATCAGGGTCTTTTCCAATGAGTCAGTTCTTCTCATCAGGTAGGTGGCCAAAGTATTGAAGCTTCAGCTTAAACATCAGTTCTTCCAATGAACATTCAGGACTGATTTCCTTTAGGACTGACTGGTTAAATTTCCTTGCAGTCCAAGGGACTCTCAAAAGATTTATCCAAATGACAATTCAAAAGCATCTATTCAGTGTTCAACTTTCTTTATGGTCCAACACTCACATCCACAAATGACTACTAGAAAAACCATAGCTTTGACTAGACAGAATTAGCAAACTAATGTCTCTGCTTTTAAGCATGCTGTCTAGGTTTATCATAGTTTTTCTTCCAGGGAGTGATCATTTAATTTCATGTCTGCAGTCACCATCTGCAGTGATTTTGGAGCCGAATAAAATAAAGTCCGTCACTGTTTCCATTGTTTCCCCATCTATTTGCCATGAAATGATAGGACCGGGTCCAAGATCTTCATTTTTTGAATGCTGAGTTTTAAGCCAGCTTTTTCACTCTCCTCATTCATCATGAGGCTCTTTAGTTCCTCTTCGTTTTCTGCCATAAGCATGGGGTGTTATCTGCATATATGAAGTTACTGATATTTCTTCTGGAAATCTTGATTCCAGCTTTTGCTTCAACCAGCCCAGCATTTTGCGTGATGTACTCTGCAAATAAGCTAAATAAGCAGGGTGACAATACACAGCCTTGATGAACTCCTTTTCCAATTTGGAAACAGTCTGTTGTTCCATGTCTGGTTCTTACTGCTGCTTCTTGACCAGCACACAGGTTTCTCAGGAGGCAGGTAATGTGGTCTGGTATTCCCAACTCTTGAAGAATTTTCTACAGTTTGTTGTGATTCACACAGTCAAAGGTTTTGGTGTAATCAATGAAGCAGAAGTAGAAATTTTTGAAATCCTCTTAGTTTTTCTATGATCCAATGGATGTAAATGACAAATAAGACAGGAATTGTTTTTGCCTTTTTTATTCATTGTTACTCATTCACTAGATTTGGCCTAATTCATGGCCTAAAATACACTCTAAGTTAATACCTCTTTCCAATAAGCTTATAGAATGCTGAACCTACATTTTTCTCTGCATTACAGCCACTTCTTAAAATATGGTCATCTGCTTCATGAAACAGAAAAAGATGCATTTCAGAAAACAAATAATTTGTGCACAGTTTGAAGTGCCTAGTTATTTTTACTGCACTTTCTTCTTTGAACACTTACTCCTTATAGGCAATCACATTTTGTCAATCTCTCTCTCCAAATGTCTGTAAATGTGTAATTTTATTTACTTGCTTCATTTTGTACTCTGAGGCCAAACTTTTCTGTTACTCCAGGTATCTCTTGACTTCCTATTTTTGCATTCCAGTCCCCTATGATGAAGAGAACATCTTTTTTAGCACTAGTTCTAGAAGGTCATGTAGATCATCATAGAACCATTCAGTTTCACCTTCTTCAGTATTTTGGTTGGGGCATAGACTTGGATTACTGTGTTATTGAATGGTTTGCCTTGGAAACAGAGATCTTTCTGTGATTATTGAGATTTCACCCAAGTACTGCATTTTGGACTCTTTTGTTGACTATGAGGGCTACACCATTTCTTCTAAGGGATTCTTGCCTACAGTAGTAGCTATAATGATCATCTGAATTAAATTTGTCCATTCTAGTCCATTTTAGTTCACTGATATCTAAAATATTGGTGTTCACTCTTCCCATCTCCTGTTTGGTCACTTATAATTTCCTTGATTCTGGACCTAACATTCCAGGTTCCTATACAAAATTTTTCTTTATAGCATCAGAATTTACTTCCATCACCAGTCACATCCACATCTGGGCATTGTTTTCTCTTTGACTCTGTCTCTTCATTCTTTCTGGAGTTATGTCTCCATTCTTCTCCAGTAGCATATTGGGCACCTACTGACCTGGGGAGTTCATCTTTCTGTGTCATATCTTTTTGCCTTTTCATACCGTTCGTGGGCTTCTCAAGGCAAGAATACCAAAGTGGTTTGCCATTTCCTTCTCCAGTGGACCATGTTTTGTTGGTACTCTCCAACATGACTCATCTGTCTTGGATGGCAGTACATGGTATGTTTCATAGTTTCATTGAGTTAAAAAAGGCTGTGAGCCTTGTGATCAGTTTGTTTAGTTTTCTGTGATTGTGGTTTTCATTCTGTGTGCCCTCTTATGGAAAAGGATAAGAGACTTGTGGAAGCTTCCAGTGATGACTGTGGGGGAATCTGGGTTTTATTCTGATGGGCAGACTGATGCTCAGTAAATCTTAAATCCAATTTTCTGTTGATGGGTGGGGCTGTGTTCCTTCCCTGTTGTTTGGCCTGAGGCCAGACTATGGTAGGGATAATGGTGATCTCCTTCAAAAGGACTTTCACCTGCACTGTTGTATTCAGTGCCCCTAAAGGCTCAGAATGGGAAAGACTAGTGATCTCTTCAAGAAAATTAGATATACCAAGGGAACATTTCCTGTAAAGATGGGCTTGATAAAGCACAGAAATGGTCTGGACCTAACAGAAGCAGAAGATATTAAGAAGAGGTGGCAAGAATACACGGAAGAACTGTACAAAAAAGATCTTCATGACACAGATAATCATGATGATGTGATCACTCATCTAGAGCCAGATATCCTGGAATGTGAAGTCAAGTGNGTATGGTCTTTCCTGGTGGCGCCAGTGGTAAAGAACCCACTTAGCAATGCAGGAGAAATAAGAGACATGTTTTCGATCCTTGGGTCAAGGAGATCTCCTGAAGGAGGGCATGGCAACCTAGTCCATTATTCTTGCCTGGAGAATACCATGGACAGAGGAACTTGGCAGGTTACAGTTTGCAGAGTCTCAAAGAGTTAAGTATAACTGAAGCAACTTGACACACATACATATATTATATACATATACTTCAAACTAGGTTTATACATATACATGTATTGATGGTGGTGGTGGTCGTTTAGTCACTAAATCATGTTCAACTCTTGTGACCTCATGGAGTGTAGCCCTCCAGGCTCATCCATGGGATTTTCCAGGTAAGAATGCTGGAGTGTTTTTCTTTCTGGCTTACTTCACTCTGTATAATAGGTTCCAGTTTCATCCACCTTATTAGAATTGATTCAAATATATTCATTTTAATGGCTGAGTAATGGGGATGGAGGAGGGAGGGGGGTTCAGGATGGGGAACACATGTATACCTGTGGCAGATACATGTTGATGTATGACAAAACCAATACAATATTGCAAAGTAATTAATTTCCAATTAAAATAAATAAATTTATATAAAAAATAAATTAAAAAAAAAATACTGGAGTGGATTGCCATTTCCTTCTCCAGGGGATCTTCCTGACCCAGGAATCAAACCCAGGTCTTCTGCATTGTAGGCAAATTTTTTACCAATTGAGCTATGAGGCAAGCCATATATATTTCACTATATATTAATATATATGTTATACTTTGAAATAAACATTAGGGAGAATTTGGCATCAATGCAGTTGAGAAGTAAGGTAGCCATTCATAAGTTTATCCAAGATAAATATCATATACTAAGGAAACCACATGGTAAAATGCAAGCAGATCAGTTGAATACAACTAGTTACTTTGTATGCTATATTCAGTCTCAGGAGAGGGGGGAAGTGAGGGCTGAAATTCCTTTTAGAAATTATGACACCTAGTCTGATGTTGCCTTAATGCCAAAAGAGTGATAACTCATAACTCTTTACTCAAAAGAGACTCATATGAATGTGCAGGTAGGTGATAATGGGACCTAGCAAAGAAAAACCACCTTCATTCTGGTTCCTGAATAAGTAAAATCACTGTCTGGAAATTAACTGTGAGTATTAGGTATTAGTCTCCTACCTCCCAACTTCAAACATCAGAGAATGATTTTTAACAAAACTAAGTATGTAGAGGGAGGAACCATGGAGAGTCTGTCTTTGTGTGCATTTTCATATTTTGATTATATTGATGTCTCTAACTACAATGAAAAGCTAGTCAAAAGAAAACATTGAATTAGAAAAAAAAATCTTACTTTTGAGCTAAACCACTATTAAAACATATACAAAACCATTTGTAAGAAAATAGTAAAATTTACCATAAAATGATAGTAAAAGAAAAAAAAATTATAAATCTGATCTAAAATAGTAAAAGGCAAAATAAAATGCTCAGAATAAAATGGGAATGATATATTTAGGTAAGTTGTTGAAGGATGGTACAAATTCTACATGGAAGCAACAGAACGAAGCTGCAGAAAAAAAAAGATGGAACAATGAGAGAAAAGTTGGTAAATGTGGAACTGTTGGAGAAGTGAGATGCCATACATGCAAATAGTTTGGTATCTAAAAAGGAGATCAATACAAGAATAAAAACAAAGTAAAGATTAATTGTAGAGGACATCATCTAAGAGACAACGTAGATTTGTGACCCTTAAACTCATTAAATTCAGGGAAAACTTTATAGTTACAATACACATACTCTCAGTATCTCCTTAAAGTGAAATCAAGGAATTATTTGAAAATATAAGTGATGAGAGGATATGTATCTAAAATTCTTGCCCTTGTATTATTTCAGCTATGGGTAAGCAAGTTTCACGCAGGATAGAGAAAGGACATGTGCTTGGACAACAAAGGCATTTTTAAAATAGCTTTTAAATCTCAATTTTTTTTTTTTTTTTTTGCCTGATACAATATTAAGATTTTCTTTATTATCCCTGCCTTAAGTTCTGGACCAAAGTCATTTTAGGTAGACTAATTTTTCTCACTCTCCTATCTCCCACTTTCTTTTAAATATAATTTTTAAAGGTTACACTCTATTTTCACAGTTATTATGAAATATTGTCTATATTCCCCATGTTGTGCAATGCATCCTTGTAGTTTTATACCCAATAATTTGTGCCTCTCACTCTACCACCCCTATGTTATCTCCCCATCCCCATGGTAACCACTAGCTTTTTTTTTTTTTTCTGTATCTGTGCGTCTGCTTCTTCATTATGTTCACTAATTTGTTGTATTTCTTAGATTCCTTATGTGATATAATACAGCATTTGTCTTCTCTTGTTTGACTTATTTCACTCAGAATAATGCCTTCCAAGTCCATCCATGTTCCTGCAAATGACAAAATTTTTTTATTTATTTATGCTTGAATTGTATCTCCCACTTTTTAATCATGGCCAAGAATATAAAAATATAAAACCTAGAAAGAGATATTGAAAAAATGTGTAATTTAAAGACCATGTATGTGCTCTATATAAATATCAATAATTTGGATAGAGGTAGGTATAAGCATAGTAGTAATAATTTAGATTCTAAGTTGTGTCTGCCTCTTGAGACCCCATGGACAGTAGCCTGCAAGGCTCCTCTGTCCATGGGACTCTCCAAGAAAGAATACTGGACTGAGCAGCCATTTCTTTTTTGAGAAGTATAAGCATAGGTGTAGGCAACGATATAGAAGATAATCAGCATTTATAGTTTGATCATTGACAAGGCAGATACTATTAAAAGAGCCATTGATTTAGTTTAGATTAATTCAGTAATTTACTTTTATGTAATAGGCAAACATTTAATACATCTAGAAATTATAATTCAAGTAAATATCCATAATCTACTGAATCAAAGGTATAGAACCAAAAAATGAACATGATAGTCTGTATCTTCTAATAAACTGTTCATATGAGGAAAGAAAAACGATATAAAATGTTTTCTCATGTAACAATGTAATAAAATTATTCCAAGGAATACATTATTAGAGAGTAAAGTAAAAGAAGATAAGTTTAACTCACAATATGTAAGCTTGTAAAAATACTATATCAGTCAGTGGGTATAAGATAAATTTATTATAAATCAGATATCTAAGTTTGATATTTAGAAATATTTTCTATTGAGTTATTCTATAGTAATGAAATATGAACTTAAGCATCAAGTTCAGTTCAGTTACTCAGTTGTGTCTGACTCTTTGTGACCCCATGAAGCAAAGCACACCCAGCCTCCCTGTCCATCACCAACTCCTGGAGTTTACCCAAACTCATGTCCATTGAGTCAGTGATGCCATCCAACCATCTGATACTCTGTCTTCCCCTTCTCCTCCTGCCCTCAATCTTTCCCAGCATCAGAGTCTTTTCCAATGAGTCAACTCTTCACGAAGTATTGGAGTTTCAGCTTCAACATCAGTCCTTCCAATAAACACCCAGGACTGATCTCCTTTAGGATGGACTGGTTGGATCTCCTTGCAGTCCAAGGGACTCTCAAGAGTCTTTTCCAACACCACAGTTCAAAAGCATTAATTTTTCAGTACTCAGCTTTCGTTACAGTCCAATTCTCACATCTATACTTGACTACTGGAAAAACCATAGCTTTGACTAGATGGACCCTTGTGGACAAAGTAATGTCTCTGCTTCTTAATATGCTGTCTAGTTTGGTTATAACTTTTCATCCAAGGAGTAGGTATCTTTTAATTTCATGGCTGCAATTACCATCTTCAGTAATTTTGGANTTACAGTCCAATTCTCACATCTATACTTGACTACTGGAAAAACCATAGCTTTGACTAGATGGACCCTTGTGGACAAAGTAATGTCTCTGCTTCTTAATATGCTGTCTAGTTTGGTTATAACTTTTCATCCAAGGAGTAGGTATCTTTTAATTTCATGGCTGCAATTACCATCTTCAGTAATTTTGGAGCCCCCCCAAAATAAAACCAGCCACTGTTTCCCCATAAATTTTCCATGAAGTGATGGAACAGGGTGCCATGATCTTTGTTTTCTGAATGTTGAGCTTTAAGCCTACATTTTCTCTCTCCTCTTTCACTTTCATCAAGAAGCTTTTTAGTTCCTCTTCACTTTCTGCCATATGCGTGGTGTCATCTACATACCTGAGATTATTGATATTTCTCCTGCCAATCTTGATTCCAGCTTGTGCTTCTTCCAGCTCAGAGTTTCTCATGATATACTCTGTATATAAGTTAAATAAGCAGGGTGACAATAATATCAAAAATATGAGTTCAAAAGTAAATTACTTATAACTTCTCAATCACTATACTTTGACCACCTGATGAGAAGAGTTGACTCATTGGAAAAGACCCCTGATGCTGGGAAATATTGAAGGTGGGAGGAGAAGGGGATGACAGAAGATGGAAGGGTTGGATGGAATCACCGATTCAATGGACATGAGTTTCAATACACTCTGGAAGTTGGTGATAGACAGGGAAGCCTGGTGTGCTGCAGTCCATGAGGTGGTAAAGAGTCAGACAAGACTGAGCAACTGAAATGAACTGACTGATCCAAAGAAAACATAAATTTAGATATCTAACATATAATGCTGTTAGATACATGCTTTCACTTTACCAAAAATTTTCATGATCTGCTAAAAGATATTTTAGGATCTTCTAAACATTAGTGTTTTGAGAAAATGAAAAAATGAGTACAAAACTCATTAGATAAGTTAGCTTAACTTATCTAACTCATTATATAAGAAAGCCTTCTTCAGCGATCAATGCAAAAAAATAGAGGAAAACAACAGAATGGGAAAGACTAGAGATCTCTTCAAGAAAATTAGAGATACCAGGGAACATTTCTTGCAAAGATGGGCTTGATAAAGGACATAAATGGAAGAACTGTACAAAAAAGATCTTCACGACTCAGATAATCATGATGGTGTGATCACTAATCTAGAGCCAGACATCCTGGAATGTGAAGTCA